>JZKD02S1672838.1:926661-984989 GCA_000966675.3 Picea glauca | reverse complement strand
GTGAAATTCGATATAATGAATATAAGAAAGGTTTTCTCGGTTGAGGGTTTCCGATATAAAATCTTTGTGTACTCTGTGTATGAGCCATTGATTAATTTATGTATTGCTTAAGAATATATATGCATTGCTTTACTTCACAGGTTTAAAAATTACACATCTTGATCACTCCTCACCAAATACTCTTGTTGATCTAGAATACCAACAACACCCATGCCATGGATTAGTACTTACACTTAAATTCAAATAGTTGTGTAGTATTTTCCTCCATTGGTATGACAACCTTCATCACCCACAAGCATTTTCCTTTCCATGAAATTACAAAACGGCCAAGTCGACATTCATGGCATAGGGGTTCTAAACTTTTCAGGTGGTCGAATCCCAACAGATCAAGGCACTTATTGCACCAACATATTTTCAAATGCACCCAAGGATCTCGTGTCAACAAAGATATAGGGCACACTACAATCAAATTTGAATGGACTTCTTCACATACTTTTTGGAAATCTCTCTCTTCTTATTCATATGCAGACACTAAACTACACTAGAGTGAGCCAAACTTCTCAGTGGGAGATGTACACACTGTATATAGTATCCCGAATCTCAAAAGGAAGATATACGAGTAGAAGAGGACCTCATTCATAGGTCAGTGACTTCTTAACTCCCACTGTTGTACCTAGAGCATACATGCATAGTTCCCTGCTAGTTCATTAGTCTATAACACAATATTACACAATAAAAGCATCCACCATTTCACACAATATACCAATAGTTACATTCCAAACAACTGTGGAATACACTAATGATCTTCCTTAGTCAATCTAGGGTCTATTGATCACTCTTCACACTAAATTTACCAATTCATAAAGATAATAAAATGACTCTTTTTTAACAGGTTGCCTCCACCACATGACTTTACTTGAGTCTGTTCGCACCCATCATATTCTTCTCCCTCATTTCTGAATTCTCTATTCACTGCATTTCCCTCACTTCCATTTTCATTTTCATCATCATGATGTGCACAGTGGCTTAAAGAAGGAGGGTCACAATTTTCACAAGGACATTCCCAAAGGTTGTGTGGTCGTGTACATGGGAAGTGAAGGAGAACAAAAACAACGTTTTGTAATAGCGGTGGTGTATGTAAACCATCCATTGTTCGAGAATATTCTCAAGGAAGTCGAGGAAGAATATGGATTCCATTTCCCTTTCATTTACCTAGGCCCTCCTGTGAGGGAATCAAGCCCAGTCCAACTCTGATACCGTGTTGATTTTTCTATATGCGGTGATAAGAGATGATATGTGTGATCGATTTTTATTAAAATGAGTGTTTCATATATAGAGAACATATGGTGACCATCCATGAAAGGATGTGTCCCTTGGATAATAAATAACTACGTATTAATTATATATATTTATACCTTGTATTATAAATATCATGTCATATATATATATATGGAAGAATGTCTTCCTGATTTTTTCCAAACATCAACACTTTAAAGCAGGGGAATATACATTGGAATGAAATTTTAATACTACAGGAGAAATCGAAGGGAAAAATAGTTGCTCGAATGATTTAGTCTACGTAGAAAACTTTCAACACAGTTGTAACCTTAGGTGCACCGATGATGTCTTGTGTTTCTCATTTATGTTTTCCTTTTATTGGTATAATTCTTTTTGTTTTCTTTGTGCAAGTTACAAGGACTATTTTCAGATTTAATGGCATTTGAAATCTATTTAAAATATTTGTTTTTTACTGCTCCTTTTTTTTTCATTTTATGTCTGGTTTCCCCTACCTTTACCCAATTTCAAGATCACGAGATTTTGGAAAAAATGGAACACATATAGAATGTTAGACTATAGGTTAATAGTGTCTAGCTTAAAATATGTTCTTTTAGAGTATTGTCATGGTGTCATACTGTACCACATCGAGACATTTCATTTTCCTCATCATACTATTTCAATTTCTTGGTATCTAAAAACTTTTAGCAAAACACAATTGTTTTGACTATCTTATCTAGATATGAAACAATCTTATTGTCTCCATATTGTTTATTTATTTATTTTGCAACAACCTTAGCTTGAACTATCAAAATTCATTGGGTTAGATTCAAAGACAATAATTTTCTTCCATAATCACATTATTTCAACTCACCATTTCACAAAATATTCAACAATAAATTGGTATATTTAAAGA
The DNA here is from genome assembly GCA_000966675.3 of Picea glauca. Lineage (NCBI taxonomy): Eukaryota > Viridiplantae > Streptophyta > Pinopsida > Pinales > Pinaceae > Picea > Picea glauca. Next base: position 982,798 of record JZKD02S1672838.1, on the reverse strand, counting down.
TAAATAATTCATTTTTTTAAAAACGGAAATATGATTTTATATTAATATTTACCTAGCGTTAGTTTCTTGTGTTTTCTTAGGATTTTTTCTCTTGTTCTATTTTTGGTCCTAAGGTATGGTATTGAACAAGAATATACACTCTTGCAAAAGGATCTCAGTTTCTCTCTTGGCTAACCAATTGGTGGCTATCCCAGTCCTGAGGTGAGCATTCAAAGGAAAGGAAAACTAAATATGCTAGACATTTATGGAGTAAGATAAAGCATGGGTCAAAAGTATACGAGACAATTAATCCATCAGATCCAATAGTATATACATTAGCATATAAAGAGGCATAGGTAGCATAGGCATGAGTTGGGATAGAAGCAAAGCAAGGAAGATCATTTGGCTTGTTTACCTCTAGTTCTAGCAACAACAAAGGCGAAGATAGATCCAAATCCATCCTCAATCGAGATTGGAATCAAACCCCATCAATGTGCAAGATAGCAATTGTTGATTCTGAAGCATACATTTATCATATAAGAGTTATGAAGTGTAGCATCAACTATGTGTGTATAGGTTCATCTTCTTTAAAATTTGTCACAAATTAAACAAATGCAGAGTTGTATTATAATTTGAGCAATTATAATGTGTGTTTATACCTGAGTGAAATAAGTACTTGTGAATCAGAGGGGACACCGATGCAGTTTTATCCCCCATTGAAGCTAAAGAAAAGAAAACAACACTCAATGTCAATTCCCACCCCTGTGAAAACAATGTGGCTTCTACATAATCTTTAATGCCCATTGAAGCTAGAGAAAAGTAAACGACACTCAATTCCAATGCCCACCCTTGTGAAAACGAGGTGGCTTCTTGATCAAGGGAATCAAAATTTGCTCAAAAATCAAAGTGCTTGGAATTGCTTAAAATTGGACATGTGTGTAGGCCTCATCATTACAAACCCAACGCAACTTGAATGGGATCAAACAGACATCGTATGAGAAAGATATCTAATTTTGTTCGTTTTGCCAAACAGGGAAAATTTTTGTTGACTATACAGTTCGTACAGTGCTGACGTGGTAGCTGACCGTACAGGTCATATGGCCGTACAATGATGTGGTAGGTGGGTTGGAATGCTGACTCAGCAGGTGTTGAAAGATGTGGTCGAATCATAGTTTGACATGTGTCATCTGGTGGGTGAATGTAATGGTGCCACATGGCACCCCTCCATTGGTTGGCATTGGAAAAATTTATTGTGACTCCACATGAGTCGAACCCGCGACCTCCGGGCATGGGGGAAAGTGACTTGGTAGGGTCGGGCTGCCAGCCCGGCCATGGTGTTCCTTGTTAACTATGGTGTAAATATTTTATTTGAATTGAAATAACATTTCGTTGGGAAGATTAAAGGGATGGGGCCTAGCCATAGCCCCTGGCATAAACACCCCAGCAACCACACCATATGACTCGACGCTCATGGATATTTTTTATGGAGTTTAGCCCCTGACTCTTGTTAGCCCCGACGCAGTCACCATATAAACTTGCCACATGACCCTATGCTTCGTAACATTTGGCGCACTGTTGGACTTTTCCTTAGTGTGTTAGCCTGCGGTCCTTTTACCTTGCATACGACCTTACCATATGTTTGTTTGCATTAACCTTTGTACTGGCGTGGGATTTTGGCATGGACCTCTCCATTAACCTTAGCCCCCGATCACATGTGCTAGTCATACAACCACCATAAGATTTGGCACGGGGGTTAACACTTCAACGGGAAACCTGCCACGTGCCCGCCACTTGTACAAATGACATTCAAGCATGCAAAACATGCCCTATTTAGGCACTAGGACGTGGCCACATGCCACCCCATGTGACCTACACCTCCGCCCGAAGGGGGGCTAATCTCGTTAACGGTTCAATTGATTGCCCTAATTTGCCGGATGCACGTGTGTGTTTTAGGCCCAGTAACCCTGTGGGAGCTAGGTTAGTCATTCAGAGGTGTGTTTTGGCGATCAAGTACAACAAGCTTGAAGGGGAAAACTTCTAGGAAGTGTAACTTCTTCATTTTTTGGCCAAACCAGAAGCTAGAAAAGCCCAGCTAGAGGTTTTTGGACGTTTTGAAGCCATTGAAGCCATCCATTTTGTATTTTGAGCACTTGATCCAGGTGGATATCGGTGGCCACCCACCTTTTCCAGCTGGCTCAAAACATCTTTCTGGCAATTTTGGTAATTTACTATTTTTAGCAGTTTTTCGGGTCCTAAACTTCGAGAGCCGTTTTGAGGCCCTAAACGACGTTTTTTTGGGTAGCTTCCGATCAAAAAAATTCATCATGAAATTTTTGTCAATAGTTGTATTCCTCAGATAGATTTTTCCAACAGGCTATTGTACGCCTAAAACAGAGATTGTATGCAAAAGTTACGACCCCGAGAAGTTGATATACTGACTTACCCAAACGGGGCCCACATAAATTTTGGCACTTCATCTCCTAGGGTTAGGTTTTTGGATGTCTAGGGTTTTTGACACTCCTGTTTATTGTAAAAGGGCCTTCAAAGCCTCATTGTAATCATCTTCTTGCGAATGAGCGCAGTCGTCACATCTCTTCTCAGAGATAAGTTGCCACCATTCCAGCAAGCTTGTTTTCCGCTGCATTTTATAGTTTCATCTTATTTCCTTATTGAATAGAAAACCAGTTTTATTGTATCTCTGTTATTCTGTGTTAAGCATCTATTAATAATCTGCAATCATTTCGTTCTTCTCATAAAATCCAGATCAGTGGTATCAGAGTGGTATGCTCCTTGTCATCTTAATGCATGTCCCCAACGAGGTCAGAGTACAAAGGATTGGGTCTCGAGCTTGTTTCTATTGAGGACCAAATCTCTCGCATGCCCAAGTGACCTCTCATGGTAGGAAAAAAGAAATATGTTAGGACATGATATCCTTTCAAAATGTTTCTTGAGGAATCCCTCACGCAACAGAGGAACGATATGATGGATATTTCTGTGCAAATCCTTCGGCGGCTACCAACAGGCGACACATGTTCTTCGAGCGGAGGCGCCGCCCCCTTCAAGGTACAAATAAACTTCGATATTCCTATATTTGAAGATTAGATAGACGCAGATGGTGTAGACAAGTGGTTGAATCTACTAGAAGGGTATTTTCTACCCATAACTTTTCTAATAGAGAAAAGATTACTTTTTCTCTCCTCAAAGTCGTTCCCCATGTCAAAGATTGGTGGGAAATTTTCTGTGAGAAAAAGGAAACAGAGGAACCCTCGTTATTAATAGTCACGACCACCTGGGAATCCTTCAGGGGTGCTATTAAGGAACAATACTACCCTATTGGAAGTTATGACGACTTGTATACCAAATGGACCACACTGCAGAAAGAAAGAGACCAAGAAGTGCCAGAGTTCACAAATATCTTACATACCTTGCACACCAAGCTAGGTATCAAAGATTCAAAGCAACATCCGGTTCTCAAGTACCATGGTTCTTTGAATATATGCATCCATACTTAAATGGAATTTATGGACATTTCATCCTTGGGCGCATCCTACCGATATATCGTCAAAATCGAGCAGAAGCTCAAACAAAAGACACGGCAATTTGAGCCCAGTAACCCCTCACAACAAAATCCAAGAAAGGGCAGCCCCAACCCACAAAAAAAAGGACACAGAAAATATGGAAAGTATTAGGACAACCAGTCCAAGCTGCAAGCAAAGAAGGACACCAGAAATAAAAAGAAGGATACCGGGAAGTGGTGCGACTTCCATAAGATCCCTTGGCATAACACTGTTGACTATCATTCAAAGCAGTCGATGGTGACCGAAGTGAAAGCCTCTTAATCAAATGTGGGTTCTGACTCTCAGTCAGAACCAGAAATGGGAAGACAGATCATTGATGTGGAACCCAGTGCCACCATTGCTACCACCAAGTTCCAGCATGATGAACTAGATGAGCCAGAAGAAGGAGAGTGCCTCTTCCATTCACAGATGTGGGTAAAAGGCACCCCGCTGCACTTCATCCTTGATAGCAGTAGCCAGAAGAACTGTTGAAAAGTCAACAAGAAATGTGTGTCTAATTTATTTTCCCTTAAATAAATTGGACAATAAATATTAATCTTTTATCTCATAATTACTTGAAAATAGTTAATTGAAATGGAAAATTAGTTAGCTATAGGAAATTCGAGTTCAAAGGTTGATTGGTGGGACATGGAAGTCAAATTAGTTGTAACTAAGTGACTTGAAGTTGTAACAGAGTTATAAGTGTAGTTATGTGAGTTGTGAAGTAGTTTAACTCAGTTAAGTGAGTTAAGCTCAGTTGTACTAGTTGTAACTGAACTTACACTAGTGAGAGTTCAGTGAATTAATTATTAATTAATTCACAATCAATTATCTCACATGAAACTAAAGATTTACCATTGTTAACTACATGCATGTCAGATCCAGTGGAGACCCAGTTGAGATAATAGGTGAAAGGGACAGTTTGGCTATCAGTTGTGATTTGAGTGAAGTGCACTCATGCAATCACGCAAACAGTGGATGTGCCCATGAGAAATGCGCAACCTAGGCAAGAGGAATTTGAATCATTTGCAGGTTTTCCATTGCAGGGATTGCACAGAGGAGGCAGAGAATTGGCACATGTATTTGTTGATTTTTGTATGACAATGTGAGACGATTGTATTGTACTGAGATCTCTTGGATTAGAGTTTTGTATGATATTGTTTCATGATCCATGATATTCATAATATATGATAGTGGGGTTTTTAGCTTTATGATTTCCTAGTAAAACATATGTGTTATGTGTGATTGATCTTTCTTCTTGATATTGCAATTGGCGATCGTGTTTTAAATTCCACAAGAATGTTAGTAGAAGCAATTATGTATTTAACAGTGGCATATAATTGTTAGATCAGGATAATCTAGGAAATACATACTTTTTATTGAAACTTCTACATGGTATCAGAGCACAGGATATTGCAGAAGCTGAGTTTGTGATTGGATAGAATTCGAATTTGCAGAAAGACTTTCTTGGTGCTATAGCTGATTCAAGATCGAAATGGATTTTAATGGCTTGAGGTTGGAGTATGCACTCAAGGGAAGCTCGAACTACATTTCTTGGAAGGAAAGGATGGAGGCAGTTATCGAAGACAATGGCTTGAAGGAATTCATTCACAAATATGTTCCTAAGCCAGATGTTGCAGACGCTGCAAATCTTGATGCATGGCAATAGAAAGTGGCAAAGGCGAGGAGGATCCTGTTGGAGCCACATTTTCTCAAACCTCCATGGGAAAGTCACACCATATGCAGTGTGGAAGACTTTGACGGATCTATTCGAAAACAACAACGACCATAGGAAATTGGTGCTCAAATATAAACTCAGGAAGATCAAGATGGAGAAGGGCGACTCCATTCCAAAATATCTCATGAATTTTGTCCAATGTCGGGATGAGCTGGGGAGTGTGGGAATAACAGTCACTGATTATGATTTGGTGAGCTTGTTTCTCCTAGGAATTCCCAAGAATTTTCACAGTTATCAAGACTCTGTCAATGGAAGGGAAAAATTTCCAGAGTGGGAACGACTATGGTCGGATCTAGTGCAGGATGAGTTCAAGTGGAACACCAGAGATGGCTCTTCATCAAAGCATGATCATGAAGATGATTGTTCTTTGGCTTCCAAGGCAAGGAAAGGGAAGGGGAAGAAATTCCATTCAAAATATGAGTCTAAAAGAAATAATCTAGATTTGTCCAAAGTGAAGTGTTTTCACTGTCATGAACATGGGCATCTCACTACTAACTGTCCGTAGAAGAAGAAGAACAAGAAGGTTGTTGGAGATGCAGCTGGTGAGGCCCTTGCCTTGCAATTTGAACTTGAATTCTCTTTGATCGAATGCATGGCTTCAAGTGCATTGGGATCGGTGTGGTATTTGGATAGTGGTTCTTCCTTCCACATGACGAGAGATAAGGAGTTTTTTAGTGACTTGGAGGAGAGAGATCTCAAAATGCATATAAATATGGGCGACGATGGATGATACAGTGCGAATGACATTGGTACCATTACCTTTCATAGGGAGTCAGGTAAACCATTTCAATTGAAAAATGTTATGCATGTTCCGGGTTTGAAGAAAAACCTAGTCTCAATCGCAATGTTGGAGGACAGAGGCTATGATGTTGTTTTTAGTGATGGAAAAGATTTCATGTGACATAAAACAATGGGTCAAGGAAAGAAGATAGGGATTCGAGTTAAGAATCTCTATAAGATGGAGGTATATGGTTACGCTATTGTGATGGGCAAGGCAGAAAAAGTGGTGATACGGGATGAGGGAAAATTATGGCACAGACGATTAGGCCATCTTCATCATGGAGCCTTGAAGATCATGCAACAAATATCTACTGGAATTCCAATGGGAACACTTGATCAGTTAGATTAGTGCAAGGGTTGCACCATGGGGAAGTATGTAAAGTTCACCTTTCATGAAAAGGAGAACCATGCCTTGGTGATCCTGGAGAGAGTTCACAAAAACGTGTGTGGACCATTCTCGGTTGCTTCAACAACAAAACATATGTATTTTATTATTTTTGTTGATGAATTTTCTCGTAAATGCTGGATCTTCTTCATGCAGAAGAAGGATCAAACATTCTCAAAGTTTTGTGAGTTTAAAGCATTGGTGGAGAAAGAGTCGGGGAATCAAGTGAAGGCTCTGAGGAGCGATAATGGTGGAGAATACATCTCTAACGAATTAAAAGATTTATGCAAAAAAGAAGGAATTCGAAGAGAACTCATAGCGCCTCATAACCCATAGAAAAATGGGGTCACGGAGAGGACGAACAGAACGATCGTGGGTGCACCATGAGCGATGTTGCATAATCAGGGCCTACTAATGCATTTGTGGGTAGAAGCATGCAATAATACAGTTTATGTGCAAAATTGTTGTCCTCATAGAGTACTTGGAATGAATACACCTAAAGAAGCTTTCACTAGTAAGAAACTTGATGTTTCACATTTTAAGATTTTTGGCTCATTTGTTTATGTGCATGTGACCAAGGATGTCAAGAAGAATCTAGAACCGACTGTTGAAGTTGGGATATTTGTGAGGTACACAAAAACACCCCATAATTATCATGTGTATTTGCCTAATAGTAATATGACTGTTATGTGTCAGGATATAAAATTTGATGAGGGGAAATCCATGTTGTTGTCGCTTGAGAGGGAGCTAGACTTGCATGCAAAGGAGGAACTGTTGGTTCCCAAATATGAGTCTCAAGATGTGGATAAACCACATGAGGAGGTTCATGGATTGGAGGAAGCCACTCATGTAGATCCATCCATCAGAAATGGCAGAAAGCGCACCACAGAAGTTGATAGATTGAGACTAGATGTTGCACAGAATGTAGGAGCCCCTACTTCATAATGCAGATGGAGACAATCTCCTGATCGATTTACTGGATACATGGCTCTCATGAAAAAATGTATTGTGATTGAGCCATATTCCTTTCAGGAAGCAGTGCAGGATCCCACATGGGTAGATGTTATGGTGGAGGAATATGACTCCATTGTCAAAAATAGTTCATGGGAAATTGTCCCAAGGTCGGTCGACAAAAATGGTAGGTTCAAGATGGATCTACAAGATAAAGCAAGCTATTGATGGGAGTGTGGATAAATACAAGGCCAGGTTTGTGGCCCGAATCTTCTCACATATCGAGGGGATAGATTATGATGAGACCTTTGCACCTGTCGCAAAGTACTCTTCCATAAGGACCATCCTTTCTCTCTCAGCGCATATGGGTTGGCGCATTCATCAAATGGATGTAAAAACTGTGTTTGTCAATGGGATCATTGAGGAAGAAGTGTACATTGAGCAACCAGAAGGTTTTGAGACCTTTGATAGGGAGTCTCATGTGTGCAAACTCAAGAGAGCATTGTATGGGATGAAGCAATCAACTCATGCTTGGTACACTTGGATAGAAAACTATTTCACCGGACTGGGCTTCACCAAAACTAAAGCGGATGAAAACCTATACCAAATTGTGGTGGAGGGTAATCTTTTAATCATTGTTCTTTATGTTGATGATTTAATATGGACTGGTGATGAGTAGCTAATACACTCATGCAAGGAGGACCTTGCAAAGGAGTTTGATATGAAGGATATGGGTCTCCTTCATTATTTCCTTGGATTGGAAATATGGCAGCGATATGGTGAAATTTTTGCGTCTCAAGGCAAGTATGCAAGGGAGATATTGGGTAAGTTTCACATGGAGGGTTGCAAACCCATGGATACTCCTCTTCCAGGAAATTGAAGGAAAGAGGATGCTACTTTTGGAGAAGTAGTGGATGCTACTGTCTATCGACAGTTAGTGGGTTCACTAGTGTATTTAGTGAATACGAGACCAGAAATTTTCTATGTGGTTAACCATCTAAGTCAAGCGATGGTTAAGCCTACCAAGCTCTTTTGGCAGGCGGGTAAGTATGTCTTGAGATACCTGAGGGGCACATCTGAGTATGGCTTATGGTACAAACAGACAGATGAGGTGAAGTTGCATGGCTTCATGAATGCAGATTGGGCGGGCCGCCTAACGGACAGAAAAAGAACATCAAGATGGATCTTTAGTATCGGATATACAATTGTTTCTTGGTACAGAAGGAAACAAAGATCTGTGGCACTCATTTCAGCAGAAGTAGAATACATGGCAGCAAGTGAAGTTGCATGTGAGGCTATCTGGATGAGAAAGATCTTGGTTTGTTTATTTGGTTCTCATTTATATCCGACAATGATTCATTGTGATAATCAATGTTGCATTAAACTCTCGATTGATCCTGTGTTTCATGATAGATCTAAGAATATATATATCCAGTATCATCATATCATAGATTGTGTGCAGTGGAAGATCATGTTGCTTCAATACATTCATACAGAAGATCAGGATGCAGACATTCTGATGAAGGCACTCACCAAGAGAAAATTCGAATACCATAGAGACAAGATTGGGATGAAGGATAATCCCTTTCTTGTTGAGAGGGAGTGTTGAAAAGTCAACAAGAAATGTGTGTCTAATTTATTTTTCCATTAAATAAATTGGACAATAAATATTAATCTATTATCTCATAATTACTTGAAAATAGTTAACTGAAATGGAAAATCAGTTAGTTATAGGAAATTTGAGTTCAAAGGTTGACTGGTGGGACATGGAAGTCGAATTAGTTGTAACTAAGTGACTTGAAGTTGTAACAAAGTTATAAGTGTATCTATGTGAGTTGTGAAGTAGTTTAACTCAATTAAGTGAGTTAAGCTCAGTTGTACTAGTTGTAACTGAACTTACACTAGTGAGAGTTCAGTGAATTAATTATTAATTAATTCACAATCAGTGATCTCACATGTAACTAAAGATTTATGACTTTTAATTACATGCATGACAGATCCAGTGGAGACCCAGTTGAAATAACAGGTGAAAGGGACAGTTTGGCTATCAGTTGTGATTTGAGTGAAGTGCACTCATGCAATCACACACACAATTGATGTGTCCATGAGCAATGCGCAGCCTAGGAAAGAGGAATTTGAATCATTTTCAAGTTTTCCATTGCAGGGTTTGCGCAAAGGAGGCAAGTTGTCTGGAGGCAGAGAATTGGCACATGCATTTGCTGATTTTTGTATGACAGTGTGAGACGATTGTACTGTACGAGAGATCTTGGATTAAAGTTTTGTATGAGATTGTTTCATGATCCATGATATACATAATATATGATAGTGGAGTTTCTAGATTTATGCTTTCCCAGTAAAACATTTGTGTTATGTGCGATTGATCTTTCTTCTAGATGTTGCAATTGGTGATCGTGTTTTAAATTCCGCAAGAATATTAGTAGAAGTGATTTTGTATTAACAGTGGCATATAATTGTTAGATCAAGAGAATCTAGGCAATACATAATTTGTATTGAAAATTCTACAAGAGCCTCATCTCAGCAGAGGTTGTCAAGCGGTTGGCCCTACCGACAACATCGCACCCACAACCCTACACCATTGGATGGCTCTGCCAAGGAAACGATCTCTGGGTCAGCCAATAGTTTCGATTTTCATACGACATAATGCCCTTCAAAGACGAGGTTTTGTGTGATGTTTCTCCTCTTGAAGTTTGTGATGTTCTTTTGGGCCAACCTTATTTATGGAAACGTCATGTTCTATATGAGTCTAGGCCTCATAGTGTTATTATTACTTTGAATAGGAAATTGTACAGGATACCCAAGGCAGTCGCACCTAGTTCTATTTCCTTGATCTATGCCAAGCAATGTAGGAAGGTCATCTCTCAGATGGAGAAGTTTGTCTTCTTCATGATTCGCTCTCGGAATGAGTGAAAGATCACACCCACATCTAGGGTCTCTGTGGCCGACCTCTACACACAGCAAAAGCAAGTAGATAAGGCCATTGAAGAATACTAATATATCTTCTCCTCACCTACTAGGGTACCTCTGCACTGTTAGGTCAAGAACCCCATCGATCTGACCCTCAGCGCACCACTTCCCAATGGGCCAGACTATCTTCTCTCTATGTTAGAGAATGAGGAGATCAAGCGACAAATCCAAGAACTGCTCCACAAGGGGCACATATGTCTCATCTCATCACCTTGTGGGAGCATAATCATGTTGGTACACAAGAAATATGGAACCTAGCGAATTTGCATTGATTACTGGGCCCTGAATAAAATCACATTCAGAAACTGGTACCCAATTCCCAGAATTGATGACCTCCTTGATCAAATCACGGGGGCCAAATACTTCAGTAAGATTGATCTGAAGTCTGGCTACCACCAGGTCCTGATAGAATAGACAAATGTATGGAATGTCGCCTTCAAGTCAAAGGAAGGCCTTTTTGAATGGTTGGTTATGCCATTTGGTTTGACAAATGCTACAACCACTTTCATGAGGATGATGGATAATATCCTGCGACCATTCACCAATAATTTTGTAGTGGTGTATCTGGATGACATTCTCATTTACAGTAAGTCTTGGGAAGAACACTTACAGCATATCAACAGGTTCTGCACACTGTACGACAACACAAGATATACACCAACTTGGAAAAATGCTCCTTCGGCATGGACAGGGTCCATTACCTAGGTTACATCGTTGATCAACATGGCGTACATGTGGATCCAGCCAAGATCCAAGTCATTTGTGATTGGCTAGCCCCAACCACACTCACTGATCTTCGGAGCTTCTTGGGCCTTGCCAATTTCTACCACAGGTTTGTGTTGGGATTCTCCCATATTGCATGGGCCCTCAACCAAATAACCAGGGGTGGTGGTAAGGAAAAAATTGTGTGGGGCCGGTCCCAACAACAATATTTTGATGATTTGAAGCAACGCTTGTTCTCATCCCCAGTACTTTCACTACTAGACCTGCATCGACCCTTTGAGATCAAGACAGATGCTTCAGACTATGATGTGGGCATCGTTCTCACTCAGCATGACGACCCCGTGACCTATCATAGTGAGACACTATCAGATGTTGTTTGTAAGTACCCTACTTATGACAAAGAAATGTAATCCATTGTGCAAGACTGCTTCCAGTGGAGACATTACATTCTTGGGAAGGAGACAGTCATCCACACTGATCATAAGCCACTGCAGTTCATGTAGACACAAGGAAAATTACAGAATGACCTCCATCAAAAGTGGTCCACATACTTACAACAATTCCACCTCAACATCAAGTATAAAACAGGAAGCACCAACCAGGTCGATGATTGCCTCAGTAGACCGTCAGTCGCAACACTCACCATGGTGCTAGAATCTTGCAGCCATGCGACCTTTGGATGGCCCCAACTCTATGAGACAGACCCACACTTCACCACCACCTACCAAATGTTGGGTTCAAACGCAGTTGTCGATAATTTCCCTCTCCAGGATGGGTTGTTGTGTCGTCTAGGCCATATTTGCATTCCATCAAGAGAGAAAACAAATTTGATATGGGAAGCCCACTACAGTCGGGTGGCAGGACACTTCGACATCGAAAAGACAGTGGAAATGTTACAAAAACATTTCTACTGGCCGAAACTTCGACTGGAGGTCAACAAGTATATCAGGTCTTGCACTGCCTGCGCTATTGCTAAACCAACCACTAATAAATAGGGCATGTAAACCCCTCTTCCTACTCCTAACAGGCCACAGTAATCCATCTTAATGGACTACATGTCAAGCCTCCCATCCACCAAGCGGGGAAATGACTTTGTTTTTGTGGTTGTTGATCACTTTTCTAAGATGGCGATTCTGGTTGCCTGCAAGAAGAGCATCACAGTAGAAGCCACTGCCAAGCTCTTCTTTGAATGAGTATGGGTACATTTTGGAATCCCTCAAACCATTGTCTCAGATCGGGATAGTCAATTTCTCAGCACATTCTGGTCGATCCTCTGGTCATTGTTGGACACCAAGCTCTCCAAATCCACGACCTTCCACCCCTAGACAGATGGCCAAATCGAGGTCATAAATCGAATGATTGTTCATATCTTGCACATGTATAATTCCAAGCACCCTCGCACATGAGATGAGAGTCTTCCCTATGTCCAACATAGCTACAACTGAGCCCTACATAGCTCAACCAGCCACAACCCCTTTCAGGTGGGGTTGGGATTCCAACTATTGGGTCCCATAGATGTTGCACTTCCCCTTGTGGTCAACTTAGCCGACTCATCTCTTGCTCCAACTGAAGCTGACAAAGCCACTCGGTTCATTGAGTGGATCCAACACATCCGCCAATAGATTCAGGATATCCTACAGAAGTCCAATGACAAGTACAAGTAGCGCCATGATCAATATCGGGTGCCACATAAGTTTCAGGTGGGCGACAAAGTTTGGGTTTCACTTGCAGAAACAATGCCTTACATGACCCCATCAGAAGCTTCACCCACTCCATTATGGGTCATACACCATCACCAAGGTTGTGGGGCATAATTCTTTTGAGCTCAACATTCCTCCTTTCCTTGGCCTGCACCCAATATTCAACGTGGACCTCCTTCGGCCTTATTTCCCACCATTATTGGACACCTCAGACGTAGCAGAACAACTAACACTAAAATAGCTCAACCCCGACTGCATACAATAGGCATCTAGTGATCATATTGTGGGCACACAGATCAAGGGAACTTGACAGCAAAGGATCTAGCTTTATCCAGTCATCAAAGCAGGGCAGCTCCTGCACCAAGGCAAGTGGCTCACTCGAGGCCAAATTCAACAGAAATTTCCTCATCTGATGGGGGAAATCAACGTAATGGAGACCATTGCTTCCTAAGGAGGGAGGATTGATCTAGGTGGATATCAGTGGCCACCCACCTTTTTCAGCTGGATCAAAACAACTTTCTGGCAATTTTGGTAATTTACTATTTTTAGCAGTTTTTCAGGTCCTGAACTTCTGGAGCCGTTTTGAGGCCCTAAACAACGTTTTTTTGGGTATCTTTCGATTCAAAATTTTCATCATGAGTTTTTTATCAATAGTTTTAGTCCTCGGATAGATCTTTTCAACAGGCTATCGTACACCTAAAACGGAGATCGTATGCAAAAGTTACGACCCCGAGAAGTTGATGTACTAACTTACCCAAATGGGGCCCACATGACTTTTGGCGCTTCATCTCCTAGGGTTAGTTTTTTGGATGTCTATGGTTTTTGACACTCTTGTTTATTGTAAAAAGGCCTTCACATCCTCATTGTAATCATCTTTTTGCGAATGAGGACAGTCGTCACATCTCTTCTCAAAGATAATCCACCACCATTCCAACAAGCTTGTTTTTCGTTGCATTTTACAGTTTCAGCTTATTTCCTTGTTGAATAGAAAACCAGTTTTATTGTATCTTTGTTATTCAGTGTTAATCATATGTTAATAATTTGTAGTCATTTCATTCTACTCATAAAATCTGGATCAGCACTGTAAGAGCACTTTTTAAGCATAATGAAAATGATCTAAGGGAAGTTGGACCAAGAGGTGTAGCCCAATCGAGGGGTAAACTCCTTTATCATTTGTTGTGTTATGTGTTCATTGTTGATGGTTTTTATCACTCTGATATGTTGCTTATGTTTAAGTAAAACTCACTAAATTTATGTGTTAGTAACTTGATCCAATTACCCAAACACATACCATTTTACACTTGCAATTTAAAGAGATAAGTCTTCTTCATTTTTAAGATCTATTGGAAACATATTCATTCCATTTTCAGATCAGTTGGTATCAAAGCTTTGGTTTTTGAAGGCTTGATTGTTTGCAAGTTATTTTTGTTTTTATGATGCTTACAAGATTGAAGCTCACAAGAGGAGAAGGTCAACTTGTAGAGTCAAGTTCTCAGTTGTCAAGAAGGAGAACTATCAAATCACCTCAAGTTTCAAGGAGATTTTCACCAAGTATGGCTCATGAGGACAACCATGGAACTCTTCCTTCAGAGGAGGAAACTTTCAAGAAAGCCTTCTTTGATATGGCTGAAATGGTGAAAGTGTTATTTGATGAAAGAAATGAAAGATTGCAAGGTGAAATCTCCAACCCTCCAAAGGCCAATGGAGACAGTGGTGATAAAACTCCAAAGGGAAATGGAGGGAATGGTGATTCTCCACCTCCTTCACCTCCATCTTCCACCTCTTCCAACATTTCACAACCACCTCTAAATTCTCCAAAAGGACATGGTAAAACTCCTTTACAAACTCCTTTGCTAAATCTTGATATTAATTTTGAATTGCCAATGTACAATGGAGAGGTAAATGTTGAGAAATTAGATAATTGGATTCATCAGATTGAAGTGTATTGTAGGATACAAAGAATCATAGATGATGAAACAAAGATCCAACTTGCTTCTTTAAGATTAGACATTGCATCACTCATTTGGTGGGAAGCTAAAACTCAAGAGGACATGAATAAACCTGGTAAAGTTTTATCTTCTTGAAATGATTTTATTGTTGCAATTAAAAGGCAATTTTATCCATTAGCATACATGCAAAAAGCTATTATGGATTGGAAAAACTTTAGGCAAGATAAAGGGAAAGATGTGCAAAGCTTCACTCAAGAATTTAGGAGAAGATCTTTGGTTTTGGATGTAGATTTGTCTTCACAAGATACTTTTCTCAAATACATTGGAGGTTTGCATAGCTACTTGAGGCATACAATACTTATGCTTAACCCTTGAAATCTAGATGAAGTATGTGTGCAGGCTACACATTTAGAGGCAAGAGGAAGGAATGAACCTCAAGAGGACAACAATAAGTCTTTTAATGGAGACAAGGGAAAGAGGAAGTTTGAAGGAAATGGAAAGAAAAATACTTTAGTCAAGAAAGAGAGGGGGAGAGAAACTCGCATGTAAACATTGTTCAAAGGATGGTCATGATGAAGACCATTGTTGGAAACTTCATCCTAAAAAGAGACCCAAAAAGTTCAACAACAAAGAGAAACCAAACATTGTTGCAACTGTACAACAATATTTAGGATCTGATTCAGAAGATGAAACAAAAATCAAAGCTATGGCTTTACAAGGTAAGAATTTTATTGCAAGCACTAGTTTTTCAAATTCTTCCATCAATGAAACTCAACATGAAAAAGAAAGGATATAGCTTTTCCACATAAGGGTAATTTTAAAACATACCAAGATAGATACTCTTTTTGATACGAGATCACAAGAAAACCTTATTTCTGAAGACATTGTCAAGAAACTAGATTTGGAAACTACTCCTCATCCTAAACCATACCCTTTAGGTTGGATATGTGAAAATGCCAAATTTCATGTGACAAGAAGGTGTAAACTCAAATTTTCCATCACTACAAACTATATAGATGAGGCAGAGCTTGATGTTATTCCATTGGATATTTGTGGTATTGTGTTTGGAAGCCCATACTTATATGATAGGAGAGTCATTTTCCATCGTCATGAGAACAAGTACCATTTTTTTAAAAATGGCGTTGAGTACATTTTTAGAGCACATACAAAGAAGATGAATTTGTCACTTACAAATGTTGGACAAATGAAAAGACTAGTCATTGCTAGTAAGAACCTTGTACTTTTGATGACTAAACCCAAAGACAATGATGAAGAACAAGTTCTCAAAGGATGTGATGAAAAGTTACATTCTGATTTGCATGAGGTTGTTAACGAAAATGTTGAGATGTTTCAGGAACCAAAGGGATTGCCTCCTAAAAGGGGTGTCCAACAAGAGATTCTATTGCAGCAAAGAGATCCTCTTCCAAACATTGACATGTGTAGGATGTTAGTCATGAAGAATGTTGAAATCAGAAAACAAGCCCAAGAGTTGATTGACAAAAGGGTCATCAAACCAAGCACTTCGCCATGCAGGTTACCAATTGGTTTGGTACCAAAGAAAGATTGTATGTGGCATATGTGGGTAGATTTCATAGCCTTGAACAAGACTACATATATGATTGCTAAAGGAGACATATGGAAGAAAGCTTTGAAAGAAAAGAAAGCTCCATTGCATGCCTTGACAAGTTTTGTTTTTCACTTGGTGATAAGGTACAAGAAAGACTTTTATGATAAAGTTGTTCATATGCTTAATAAGCCTATTGTTAGTGCTTTAGTTATTTTCAAGCATAATCTTATCATGCATGAGAGCTATTGGGAACAATATGTTATAGATGTTGATTTCAAAGATGTTTATGCAACTTTATTTCGTGCTAACCAATTTGAGGAATTGGATTCCTATGTGCATGGTAAACTTTTGTATCTTAGCAAGCTATGTTTTTCACAGGGTGAAAGAGTCAACGTGATAAGGGAAGCACAGTCTTCTCTTGTTGTTGGTCATTTTGGTATGGGAAAGACAGTGGCTAGATTGCTAAGCAAGCATCCTAAGTTTTGGGATGAACATATACATTACTTTCAACGTTCTTATAACCAGGCCAAGAAGTTCATCGAACCAGTTCAGTTTGTGCAACAAACCGTTCAAGAATAGTGGAGAAAGAGCCAAGCCAAGTACACAACAATGCATGACAAGTTTTGTATTGGTCTCAAAAGCACCAATCCAAGCAAGGTTGGAGGGATTGAGATTGTAAAGGTGGGGGAACTGTACCCTCATTTACAGATTGAATAAAAGTAGTCTTTTGGAGGTCCAAAATCTTCCCAATGGAAAGGTGTGATTCAGGGGATCAAAATTTGCTCAAAAATCAAAGTTCTCAGAATCACTTCAAATTGAACATGTGTGTAGGCCTCGTTGTTACAAACCTAACACAACTTGAATAGGCTCAAACAGATGTCGTATGATCAAGATATAGTGTTCTGTTCATTTTGCCAAACAGGCAAAATTGTTGTTGATTGTACTATTCGTACAATGTTGACGTGGGAGCTGACCATACAGGTCGTACGATCGTACAGTGACATGGAAGGTGGGTTGGAATGCTGACTCAATAGGTGTTGGCAGATGTGGTCGAATCATAGTTTGAAACATGTCATCTAGTGGGCGAATGTAATGGTGCCATGTGGCCCTGTCGTGGGATGCCACATGGCACCCCTCCATTGGTGGGCATTGGAAAAATTTATTGTGACTCCACAAGAGTCAAACCCAGGACCTTCGGGCATGGGGGAAAGTGACTTGGCAGGACCGGGCTACCAACTCGCCCATGGTGTTCCTTGTTAACTATGGTGTAAATATTTTATTTGAATTGAAATTACATTTCGTTGGGAGGATTAAAGGGTTGGGGCCTAGCCCCAGCCCCAACCCCCAGCATAAACACCCCAACAACCATGCCATATGACTTGGCGCACGCGGATATTTGTTATGGATTTTAGCCCTCGGTGCAATCACCATATAACCCTACCACGTGACCCTATACTCTATAACATTTGGCGCACGACTGGACTTTTCCTTGGTGTGTTAGTCCGCAGTCCTTTTACCTTGCATACGACCTTACCATATGTATGTTTGCATTAACCTTTGTGTTGGCATGATATTTTGGCATGGACCTCTCCATTAACCTTAGCCCCAGATCACATGTGCTAGTCATACGACCACCATAAGATTTAGCACAGGGGTTAACAATTCAACGGGAAGCGTGCCACGCGCCCGCCACTTGTCATCACGACATTCACACATGCAAAATAGGCCTGATTTAGGCACTAGGACGTGGCCACATGCCCCACATGCGACCTACACCTCTGCCCAAAGGGGCGCTAATCTCATTAACGGTTCGATAGATTGCCCCAATTTATGGAATGCGCATGTGTGCTAGGTTTTAGGCCCAGTAATGCTATGGGAGACAGGTTAGTCATTCACAGGTGCGTTTTGGCGAGAAGGTACAACAAGCTTGAAGGGGAAAACTTCCAGGAAGTGTAACTTCTTCATTTTTTGGCCAAACCAGGTGCCAAAAAAGCCCAGCTAGGGGTTTCTAGAATCTAGACGTTCTAAAGCCATTGAAGCCATCCATTTTGTATTCTGAGCACTGTAAGAGAACTTTTTAAGCATAATGAAAATGATCCAAGGGAAGCTCGACCAAGAGATGTAGCCCAAGAGAGGGGTGAACTCCTTTATCATTTGTTATGTTATGTGTTCATTGTTGAGGGTTTTTATCAGTCTAATATGCTGCTCCTGTTTAAGTAAAATTCACTAAATTTATGTGTTAGTAACTTGATCCAATTACCCAAACACATACCRTTTTACACTTGCAATTTAAAGAGATAAGTCTTCTTCATTTTTAAGATCTATTGGAAACATATTCATTCCATTTTCAGATCACTTCTACATCCATCTTCTATCCTTGTGAAAACCAGGGCTATTTTAGCAAGCACGTATTATACCACATGGCATTCTATACATTTCCTTTATGCAACAAAACACTAGCTTGTCATATTGACTACCACATGTTTCATCCATGCATGTAAGAGGACGTGGTTAATTGGGATCATCTCATACTTGATAAATTAAATTATCTGATTTATTTTCCTATAATAGTTGGGAGCTACCCTCGAGTTCGATCAATATCGTTAGGACGAAGACTTACCTCTCTCATAAAGAGTTATTTTCCTCCACTCCATATCTCCCTTCAACCTAAAATGGTTGTTGGAAATCCATTGAATAATATTTGGAAAGCAAAGTGTTCCTCTAACACATGGATTGTTGACTCCAATGCCATTCCTAGTGATGTTTAGTACAAGGTGCCTACATTATAGTTTGTCTAGAAGAATTGCAAAGCCAAAGGGTAAGAGGGAAACATAATCTAGATCACCCCCGCTCAAAACCACATGCATGGTTGTGATGTCCACTAGAGAATAAATTACAAGAGACCCCAATGCATCTATGAAGACCAACATGTTGTTACTTTGGCTTAAGTTCTACTTCTATCGTCCTCCATTGTCAATTTAAACATTATTTTCTACACATTGAAATAATAGTTAATATGCAAGGGTGAGCGTTTCCCTATGGTAAAACCATGTAAATAATGTAGCTATTTGTTGTTGCCAAAGGGAACACTAGAAAGAGGGGGGCGCTTATTGCCCTTAGCTGCCTAATTACAACTCTAGTTTCTTGAACCTTAGGACTCTCTGACCTTCATTTGAGTAATTGGAACTGTAGTAGATTCAACAAGTTTGAAACCAATCCTTTGAAGCAACTGACCTCACATTAACCCTTGGGCCCAAACTGGTTTCGACTCAATTCTCTATCCTCCATGAAATTATTACTATGAAATCTTGAGAAGAAGGTGCACTGAAGATGGTCAAGTCTTTGAAAAAGGGGGGTGTGGCAATTTGTCAGAGCCTTAGGGAGTTGTAAAGCTTGACCTTTTGTGTTGAGACAAAGAGTTTAAAAGTTTGCAAAGTCATGGCTTATTAATTCCATGGAATAATATATGTAGCTTGCAAGTTGGAAAGTTTTTAGATTCGTTTTACTCTCTTGGTAGTTAAAGTAAAACATGCTTATTAAACATTTAATATTATCATGGCCTTGGTTTGGGATTCAATGCTATTGTTCATGGGAAATTATTACGTTCATTGAGTATTATTACATTACTTTATAATTCCTTCAATAAAGTATAATTTTAAAGGTAATTTGTGCATGTTTAATAAAGGCCTTTGATGTTGAAACCATCCAAGATCCATCGATATTTACAATAGGTTTATAGTCGTCTCTCAATGCTTTTCATATTTAGTGTTTTTTGTTATATTTTCAACAGAGTTACTAGAATAACGTGTGCAATTGTATTATTCATGGCCTACAGTCTCATAGGCCTACAGTCTCATATGGATTAGGCGATTCAACATGTTTTATGAAGAGGAATGAAGGGCATAAATCATGGAGCATGAATGTATTTGATGAGGCTCGTGCCAATGGATGAGCTCCACCAAGCCTCTACGGGGCCATACGTTATGTTATGAGGATCATTTTCTTTTCATTATCATTAAAGTTAATCTTATTGTGTCCTAGTATAAAACAATTACTAAGGGCTTATATTACTTGTTTAATTAGTCAAGAGGATGATTGTGTGAAACTACCTCCCTACATTTATGGATGAAGTTGGATATTGACCCATAAGACACATTGTCTTTTAATAGATGGTATCATAGGTAATGAAGAGGCATAGTGCTTTGTAAGTGTAAGATGAAGCATTAATCTCAATTTGACCCATAATACACCATTAATTTCAATTTCAAGTTGGATATTGACCCATAAGACACACTCTCTTTTAATAGATGGTATCATAGGTAATGAAGAGGTGTAGTGATATAAATGGTATGCAATGTATATTACATTCTATATATTGACTCATTAATCTCAAGTTGGATATTGATCCATAAGATACACTATCTTTTAATAGATGGTATCATAGGTAATGAAGAGGTGTAGTGCTATGTAAGTGTAAGATAAAGCCTTGGAGGATGATAAACAAGTAAGACTTGTTAGCAAGCTAAAAGAACTCAAACATAAAACAAAGATCTGGATCAAAGAAGTTAAAGCATGCGAACAAACTCTCTTGGATAAGCTGGAATGGGCGATCAAGACTCTGTTGATTAAATCTTGTGAGAAACCCATTACTGTGGAGGAGGCTCGACTACTTCGGGAACAAGAATGGAATAGGTTTCAGGTCCTGCATCGGGAGGAAGAGACTTGGAGAATTCGTAGTAGGGCACATTGGATAAAATGCGGTGATAATAACACCATTTTTTTTCATAAGATGGCCAGTTTCAATAGGAATCGAAAGCATGTTTGGGAGGTTAAAAGTAGTAGTGGAGTCCACCTAACAGATCAAGGTGAAATTAAATCGGAAGTTGTCAACCATTTTAAAATCTTCTTTGAAGACATTACATAGCATAACATAAATGACTTAGTTAGGATTGCAAGCCTGTATCCTAGGATGGTTGGTAAGGAGGAATCCGAATCTCTCTTTAAACCTGTCACGTTGGAGGAATTAAAGTCAATCCTTGAAGATTTTAAAAAAGAAAAGAGCCCAGGGCCCGACGGGTGGTTAGTAGAATTCTTCACTTTCTTCTTTGATCCGGTAGGGGGTGATCTCCTTGAGATGGTGGAGGACTCGAGAAGAAAAGGTCACCTTTGTGGAGGTATAAACTCTACCTTTCTGGCTCTCATCCCAAAGGAAAACAAGTTTGTCTCTTTCAATGATTTACGGCCAATCTCCTTATGTAATCTATGCTACAAGGTAAATTCCAAAGTAATTGCAAATAGGATAAATCCGGTGTTATCAAGTTGTCTCTTTGTTAAACAACTAGGATTCCTACAGGGAAGAAAAATACAAGATGCTATACGAGCGGCCCATGAAAGCCTACATAGCATAAGAAAAAAAAAAGTTAAAATATCTGGTGTTGAAACTTAATCTGAAAAAAGCCTATGACAGCATAGTCTGGGATTACCTAAGATTGACTTTAATCACGGTGGGCTTTGGTGTACAACTAACAAATTGGATCATGTGTTGCATGACTACAACAAAGTTTTTCGTGTTGATCAATGGTGAGGTGACAGAATACTTCAAGAGTGGAAGGGGGCTTCGTCAGGGATGCCCTTTATCATCGTATTTCTTTATCTTAATCATGGAAGGACTCAGTCTGATGCTTAAAAGAAGCATTTCTAAGGGAAAAATTACAGCTATAAAAGTTTCAAAACTTATCAAGATTGTCCACTTACTTTGTGTGGATGATGTACTTCTTATGACAAGGGCAAGTCCATCGGAGTGGAGAGAAATCTCAGATATTCTAAAAGATTTATGCGTGGTCTCTAGTATGTGCATAAATAACTCTAAAACAACTGTTCACTATGGGGGTTTGGAGGAGGCAGAGCTTATACCATTTAAAGAATTCCTTCCATTTTCATTTATCAAGCTGATGTTGGGCTTCAAGTATCTTGGATACCACTTAAAGTTGGGCGCCTCAAAAATTGAAGACTAGATCTAGCTGGTGTCAAAAATGGAAAAGAAAATTGGGCTTTGGTTAAACAAGTGGCTCTCGTTGGGTGGTCACTACATCTTGGTTAAAATTGTGTTGGAGAGTCAAACAGTCTTCTGGATGTCCTTGGAGTAAATTTTGATATCAATCCTAAATAAACTCCGCAAGTTGATGTTTGACTTTCTGTGGAATGGGAGTAAGGACAAACATCAGTTCCATCTTGTTAGATGGGAAATCTTGTCCAGACCAAAAAGTTGTGGTGGTTGGGGATTCTGAAATCTCTTTCTTTTCAACTCGACATTACTTGCAAATACACTTTGGCGGGCGCTGACCCAAAATGGCATCTGGCACAAAATACTAATGGATAATTACTTAGGGAATGCCTCGATGATAAATTGGTTTCAGAGACCATCTCACAAGCAGTCTGCGGCTTCCAGAATATGGAATATCCTCACTAACAATTTTTTGTTGTTCTGCATTGGTTAAGGTGGTGCCCTAGATCGAGCCTTTCAGTCTCTTTGGGAAGGGATGGGATATTAGGGACGACGGGTCGATCAATCCTATCGGAGTCTCTTTTATCTGATCTTCATGGAAAACAATTGATAGTTTTAGCTCATGTGGCTGACCGGAATAGAGAAAATACCTTTCCAGAATATTGGTTATGCAACGATTCCTTGGGTCTATCTGGAGTACACGAGGTTGAGTGGCAAGTCTACTGCACAACTTTACGAGGCACAGGTATTAAGCTTAGGAACTCGACGAACACTTTAGTGTGGACTGGGGTGGATGCATCGGGAGTTATATCAGACAAGAACCTCTACAAAGCGCTCAACCTCTCACAAAATCACTCGACTCTGAGTGGATGGATGGTGCATCTTTGGAAGTGGCAGATCCAGCTTAAAATTAAACTATTTTTGTGGCTCGCCGCAAATCACAAGGTGTTGACCTGAGACTTGCTTCAAAAAAGAGGATGGGAGGTTCCGGGGGTTTGCCTACTATGTAATTGTGACTCCGAGGATATCGATCACATACTAATCCACTGTAAATTTGCAAAGGCAATATGGGCCTGCATTTACAATTTCTATCATCAAAAAATGAAGTGGGTTGGTAATACTGTCTTTGACTATTTTAAAAATTGTACAAAGGACAAAACAACACCCTCAAGCCTGGCTGCTATGGCGTGCTGGAAACTTTGGAAACAAAGGAATATGACCATCTTCGAAGGACAAATCCCCTCACATCAAGCAGTGGCCCATAGGTTTTTTGTGTCTTTCTCTTGGAGGCCATCGACTCTCAAAACACTTCCAAACAGAGTGTGTAATATTACTCAGATTAAATATTTCTCTATGGCTTGCTTCGATCGCTCATCCTTTGCAAATGGAGAGTGTTATGGAGCGGGGGGCATTATTAAATTCCATGAGTCAAAGATTTTGAAATGGTACATAAATTGTGGAGCGAGCACAAACACCAAGGCAGAGCTCATGGGTTTGTGGGCAACTCTTACGATGGAAACGCATTAGTCGATTAAAAAAATCCAAGTCCTGGGGGATTCAAAGGTAGTAATCGATTGGATAAATCTTATAGGACAACTCCATGCGACAAACTTTGAAGGCTGGAAACTGAAGACAAAGGAACTGGCAACTACATTTCAAGACATAAAGTTCTAGCATATCTACAAAGACTTCAATAAAAAGGTTGATACCCTTTCCAAGAGGGCACTTATGGAACCGGAAGGCAGACTGTCTTATTTTTTATGGCTCAATGGCACTGAATGCCCTCACTCGCACCTTAATTTTTTTTAAGCTTAAAATGCGACGAGAAAAGGTGTTTTTGTAGTGGAAGCATAGTTTTTTTGCAAACTCATTTCAGCTGAGTTTTTTTCTGCCTGTTGTTCTATGCCCTTGTATGGACTTGTTGAATATCTATATTGTAACAAGAACAAAAATGAACACACTGTTATGACTGATATTTCTTCCTTTCTGCACAAAGATAATTTTATATTGTAAATGAATTATATCATAATATAATCTAGAAATACTTTTCTATTGGACAAAAAGTGTAAGATAAAGCGACTCCTTTAAAAGTATGATATATAAATGTGGAGAAACAAAAATGGAAGATAAATTATGTATTGCTATTTTATTTTTTAATTTGTATATATTTTTTTTAAATGGTAAAACCTATAACTATCATAACTTACTTGTCAATTTAATTTACAATATTTTAATACTAAATTATACAATAAATTTATAATATTTATTTTATAATCATAAATTTTAATTTAATATTATTCATCTTAAAAAAATCAAAGTTAATGAACATAATTTACATATCAATTTACATTTTGTCAATATCAATTTACATTTTGTTTTTAAAATAAAATATTTTAAACACCAAAAATAAACATTTGTTTAGTAACACTGAATGCACATTTTATTATTTCATTGTATTAACTATTTATATATTTTAAAATAAAAATGAAAGTTTAAAACATTTGGTTGCGACATGAATGTATAGTACCTTTTAAAAAAAAAATACAACAATAGCACGATAGCCAAGGCATCTGCTCGTAGATTACAAAGCTACATGTCGGTGGCAGTTTTCCAACCTCCACCACATCATTGCGACTTATGATGATAGAAATGTTTATGGCGGGACGAACACCGTATTTAAGTAGCTGACAGCGTCAATGGATTAAGTCGAATTAAATTCAATAGCGAATGATATTCAATCTGAAGGTTTGTCAAGCACCCGACGGAATCTAGAAGCGCTTGCAGTCTCGCTTGCAGTCTCTTGCATTCTGAGAGTTTGAGTACTTGGAGGCTTGTCAAGCACCCGAAGGTATCTAGAAGCACTTGCAGACTCCCGCACCTCGAGAGATTGAGTTCTTGGAGGCTTGTCAAGCACCCGAAGGAATCTGGAAGCGCTTGCAGACTCCCGCACCCCGAGAGATTGAGTTTTTGGAGGCTTGTCAAGCACCTGAAGGAATCTGGAAGCGCTTGCATCCCGTACCGGGAGAGATTGACTTCTTGGAGGCTTGTCAAGCACCCGAAGGAATCTGGAAGTGCTTGCAGACTCCGGCACCCCTAAAGATTGAGTTCTTGGAGGCTAGTCAAGCACCCTGAAGGAATCTGGAAGCGCTTGCAGACTCCCGCACCCCAAGAGATTGAGTTCTTGGAGGTTTGTCAAGCACTCGAAGGAATCTGGAAGCGCTTGCAGAGTCCCGCACCCCGAGAGATTGAGTTCTTGGAGGCTTGTCAAGTAGCCGAAGGAATCTAGAAGCGCTTGCAGACTCCCGCACCACGAGAGATTGAGTTCTTGGAGGCTTGTCAAGCAGCCGAAGGGATCTGGAAGCGCTTGCAGCCACTGGCACCGCGAGAGTTCGAGTTCTTGGAGGCTTGTTAAGCACCTGAAGGAATCTGGCAGCGACTCTATGCCTGGTAACCTACTTAGGAGAAAGTGTTTCAGCGATAGAAGATGACAAAATTCTTCTGGTAACGATTGGAATATACCACTCTCAACAACAATCTTTTCGATGTGCTTCAACCGCCCAATGGACTTTGGAAACTCCGAAAGAGGAGCATAAATATTTAACTCCCGCAACTCCAAAGGTGCCTGAAACGCAAAGTTTATTTTTCAACAGTAAGAAAGATAAAATATGATCACTTCCATCTACAAAATCCATCAAACGCGTTCGAGACCCTATGCCTGTATATTAATAGCAACAATAATCTACCATAAAATAGAGCAGAGAAAAACAAAGAACCAGTTGTAACCTGATATTTTGCTCGCCAGAGTGATTTCAATTTTTTTCCCTCCACTTGTAACACCCTTATATTCTTCATCAGAATCCATGAAGGCAGACAAGTGGACGGACAATTGTTCCAGCGTACCCATATTAGGTCTAGCGATTCAACCCTCTTAAATATGCTTTTTAGATGACCATCTTCAGTTGCAACAAGTTGTAACTCCCTGAAACGATAAGGTGTAGTGTCGATCAGCTTCCTCCAGTTTCCCAACACCTTATCCCACAGAATTTTGAATCACGACAATCGTTCTTCTGATTCTGGGATCGCATCATAATCAATGAGGCTAGGAACCATCCTAATCCTGCGCACCTCAGATATAACATGTTCGTTACAAAACAAACAACAAACAAATTAAAGAGAGTAACAAGATCTCTTTCTGGGTCTGTTGAAAAGAAAAACCTTAAAGTTGTTTGAAAAATTCAAGCACTTACAGAAGATTGTTGCCACAAATCATTGATATCGTTGGTTGGTCGCCAAAGATGACCCCCGGGCTTTTCTTGATCTGCAATTTCTCTTCCCATATCCCTCAGGTGATCGTGCATTCTTATGGTATTTCCATCCAGCTCGACAAGGCACTTGTCCTGCAGATTTAGAAATCTCACCAAACCGTTCCAGCCTGATCCGTCCCATATTCTTAAGGCCATATCCCTGTCTTCTCCAATGAAATAACAGACAATGTCTAAGAATATTTTCTTTTCCTCTCCATCTAGTGCATCGTAACTTATCTTAAGCCTCTTCTGAATTTCACTGGGAAGTTTGATTTGGCGAATTTTATCCAATTGGCCTTCCCAATAAGATCCGTCATCCTTTCCACAAAGAAGTGCCCCAAACACTCTCAAGGATAAAGGCAATCCATCGCACGCCTTGCAAAACTCATCTACAAGATATTGGAATCCTAACGGTGGATAAGGGTGCAAGAAGGCATGCGAATAGAAGAGATGTTGGGAGTGTTGTTCATTGAGACCTTTTAATTTATAGATTGATGACTTTCCTATTCCAGAGCGGGTGAGGACATCCTTTATTGGAAACAAGGCATCCAACTGATTTGCATCATCTACATCATCTATAACTACTAGAGCATGTACAGATGAAAGATAACTTCTGAGTATTTCTATGCCTTCTGCAATGCTATCTATTTGCTCAGTCCTCTAAGTCAATTCCTTGAGAAGTTTTCTCTGCAACAAATTTAAAGAGCTTAGATGTGCAGTCTCTATGACATCAAATAAGAAGCAGGATTTGTTGAAATCGAAACTCTTCCGGTTGAAGAGTTCTTTTGCTAGTGTTGTCTTGCCCGCTCCGCCCAAGCCAACAATCCCCAAAACCCAAGCCTTACCATTCTTCTGCTGCTGTAATAGCACACTCTTTTCAAAATCTTCTACTTTTACTTGCAGACCAGTTGGATAAGTAGCCACATACAAGGCCGTTTTTCTGCGGTTTTTAAGCACGCATCCTACGACCTTCTCCAACAGCTTCACCTCGTCACTGGAAATTGGCAATAAAACAAACAAAACCCCTAGTCATTGTAAAATTTACTACAAAACAAACAAAAACATTAGGTGTATATCAATACCAGTTAGATTAATAATATGGATATGAAGAGTTCAGAGTTCCAACCCATTGTAGGTCTACAGTTCAAAATCGCTTCT
Source organism: Picea glauca (assembly GCA_000966675.3). Lineage (NCBI taxonomy): Eukaryota > Viridiplantae > Streptophyta > Pinopsida > Pinales > Pinaceae > Picea > Picea glauca. The sequence goes on along the minus strand of JZKD02S1672838.1, from coordinate 955,018 downwards.
GTATGAGACGTCCTGGAGGGATTTTCTCCAATTTTCAAGTCTTTGACTGTCGTATCTGCCTTTCCGTTCATGCTTACTAAAGGCTTCAGCATACTGTCCATCTTTGTTGGCCCATCTAACCTCAGAAGGCTTCACGTTATAAAAGACGGGAATTATAATATCCCCAGACTTTTTCAATATAAGAAGCAGCTCATCCAGACACCATATGGAGTCCACATATCCAGGGGAAAAGATGACGATATGGACATAGGCGCTTCTGATGGCGCCTTCAATTTGAAGATCTATGTACTCTCCCGCCTGCAATTCTTCCCTGTCGAGGAAAGGTTGCAATCCATGTGCAAGAAGGTCACGGTAAAGATGACCAGCGAAGCTGTTTTTAACATCCGGACCACGATGACTGATAAATACATCGTGGTAATAGTTTGGGAAATTAGTGGAGGTAGAACTGGAAGGGGTATCGACTGAGGAATTAGCTGTGGAAGTTTGCAGGACTGCCATTGATAGAAGAGAAACACAGATTGATAGATGAAATGAAATGAAATGAATGAAGGTTCTTCCCAAAACCAAGTAGCACTCACGTCGGAGTCACGTCTCGTCTCGGCAATTAAGGCGGACGGGTGGGCACACGATAGTAATTGGTGAAAGTTGGAACCCAACAAGAGTACAACAATCTCTGGCCCACCATTGTAATTGGTGCAAGCTGTATCCAACAGGAGTACAGCGTAAAGTAAAGATTCTATTTTCTTTTTTATTTCATTGGTAGCTTTATTTTGTTGAGTTCCCCTTTTTCTTTTTATTTCACTGGTAGCTTTATTTTGTATGATTAAAAAAGATTTCTTCCTTGCGGATCTCCACTACTCGTAGTTTAATATGCGTTTGAGCAGGTTGGCCCATCTAACAAAAGAAAAGTAGTGACAGGATTTGGTGCCATCAACGATTGGCAGCTAAATACACCATCTCAGCGACTGGTAGCTAAAGTTGACAGGATTTGGTGCCATCAACGATTGGTAGCTAAATACACCATCTCAGCGACTGGTAGCTAAAGTAGTGACTGTTTCCTGCTAAATACACCATCTCAGCGACTGGTAGCTAAAGTTTTCAAGAGGGTATCTAATACGTAATTAGTAACAGTGCCCTAACGTGCGTAAAGTAAGTCTGCCCGAAAATATAGAATTTAAAACGTATGGGCAGTGCGATGGAACCAACACGGGAAAGTGAAGAGAGGGTAAATCTAATTATTAGCGCAAGGTAGTGAAGTAATGAGAAAAATTGAACTATTAGAAGGATGAACGGTGGGAACAAAAGAGAAAATTCCATGACCTCTTTTCATTTTATTTGTTCAAATAGTCCAAGGGAAAAGTGCAGGTAGTACAAAGTAAAGTAATAAAAGAAAAATGCGATGCGAAGTGTATGAAAGAATTTTTACTTTAGGTTATATAACTATAAAATTCAATGCATTACTTCTTGTTCTCTCTAAATTGTTTTTTACTTGTGCATATGTTTACTACAAAGTAAAGTAGTATGAGAAAAATGAGTAGTAGAGAAAGGAATCTTTACTTTAGATTGGATAAATATAAATTTTGAATTTACAAGAGGAACAATCAAAATTTATATTTATACAATCTAAAGTAAATATTCATTTCTTTACTATTCATTTTTCTCCTATTACTTTACTTTGTAGTAAAGTAGATCACCTTTACCATCACAACATCTTACATGTTTGTTCTAATGCCAATCTTATAGAGAAATTTGGACCGTCTGTTTTCTTTCGGGTTGATCAAAGTTGTCCATCTATTTAAACATCGTTCTGGTCACCCGACAGAAACTGTTAAGCCAAAGGTTAGGGTCACCAATGAACGTGAAATGTTGGTTTTCTTGCCGTACCATTTCCCTCAAAACCCACGATGCACGAATAACTTGTTGAAGGTTCCCTCTCTAAACGACCGTCGACTTCGGCAAGATGTTGTCAAAGGTACGTGACACTTAATGAATCTCCTCGATCGTTGATATTGCACGCTGATAAATATAAAGTCTGCAATCATCGATGAACTGGGAACAACGGGCCTCTACACCATCAACTTGCAATGCATTAACTCCAAAGCGTGGCGTGGATCCTATTTTTATTTATGAAGATTATGAAAATCATGTTGTACACCCTCCAATTAAATACCAGACATGACAAGGTAAGTCTGTGGGATCTAGAAATTTGAATCTGTAATGCCATCTTTCTTTCAATTTTGCATTATGTTCAAGAAAATTTCTTTTCGATCAAGAGAAGGAGAGAAAATCCATCGAAGAGTATGCACCGCATCAGGTTCGTGGAAACACTAGTAAGACCAGGTTTATCTGCAAGAAAGGTAAATGACAAATTTTGTTGTGAATCTTTTGGGTGTTATACGTTGCTAATTTTTTTTTTATTTGCGATAATCACTCATTGTGGTGTTCTCATGCAGGAAAGATGCATCCCCAAAGTACAATGATCAGGCGCTCACCAAGGACACCCAAAGGGAAAGAGCTAGAAGCTGGTGAAGGTTCGAGTCCAGCAGTAGCCAAAGAATTGGAATTTGCACCGAAAGAAAAAACCGTGATTCAAATATCTACCAAGAAGCAATTCATTCAACCACCAACGTTCGGAGATATAGAGGCAAGCACCGCATCTAAGGTTCTCCTTCCACCTTGGGGTGATCTCTATAATAAAATCCATTAGGAATATTTTCCAAACTTTATGTCTCACAGTGTCCCAGAGGTCAGGGAACTAGATGACTGAGTTTTTTCAAATATTAGACAATCATCCTTACAAAAGGTGGCATGTCGAAATCCCTTTTTTCCTTGCATAGAATCCCTTGGGTGGATAATTAACCATATAAACACTGAAAATGTGTAATCAATAATGTGGAATGGGGATGCGTTGGTGTATTCCCTTTGGTAGAGGTGCAAAAGTATTACAAGCTCAGGGACCTGGAAAAAAGATAGAATATTGATTTTGTGGTTAAGTTCTATGAGCGACATAATACCATCTAGTTGTTAGCTTCTTAGTGGAGGGAGGATAAGAAATTCTTGAAAAGGACCAATGGCTGGTACAACACAACAATCTTAGGGAACCATACATGTACTTAACGACATTGATCTGTCGATTGTATGGAGAAAAGGATTTCTCAAGATTTTCAGAAGCCTGGATGCCCCTGGCATGTATGATCGTGGTCTCTAGAAGCAGTTTCAATTGGGGGGCCATTATTTCAAAACAATTGAGTATCATTATTCGAAAGCCCCAACAGACAAAAGAAGGTGAAACACCATCATTTTTTATGGCATCTCTATTGTTAGACGTGATCTGTGCGAGAAATGTTTTCTCAGGTATGGATTTGAGCTGGCATGTTGTCGAGTTACTTGTACATGTGTATTTTAGCATTCTATGGGAAAACAAGTATAATTTTTTTTATGCCATGATATGTTATGAGTTCATAGCCAAGATACATTTCATTATTTTAAGGCAAGACTATCCAAGACTTTTAGTAGCAGCAAAGAAAATGATATCCGAAGTAGGTCATTGGTATCTAGAAGAAAAGAACACGTATATCAGGGTTTTTGGAGCTGTCAGTGCTCCACATTTACTCCCTGCTTGTGTCCCAAACCTTTTGGTGTTGGGAGAAAAATGTTACCACACCATTTTACAGGGTTTCAATGCCTCTCTTGCGAAGGATGCAAAGAGGTATTTTATACCCTATAGTTTCCATAATATGTATCATATAGTCAAATACACCATGCATTCCAAGCAAGAAGGTCTAATACATTTGGAGTACAGGTTCCCTATAGGCTGGTTTCGTAGACATGATACCAAAGGGATAGTACCCCGACACGTAAGGAAAGTGGTGTCACATTGGACTTATGCCCATGACAGTTATAAAGATGAGCTCTTCACTGAAAATGCTTAAGACTGGGAAGAGGTTCTTCAAAGAAAAGGAAACCCAGAAATTACCAGGTTTAAATCTATGTCGGTCAAAGAACTATTTGCAACAGTGGAGCACACATGAGAGGTAGCTATCAGAGTATGACATGAATTTAGGGTAGTGGAAGAAATAGATTCGGTAAGAAGAGGAACAATGCTCTTTGCCGAGGCAGAAAGGCTTGTGCAAACAGTGGGTCAGACCCCTTTTCTTCAAGTCTTAGAACCTCCAAGGATTATCTCAGTTGAGACAAACACTCATGTGATAGAGCCAAATACTACTGAAGCAACTCCACTTAAGAGGATCATCTCTCAGGTCAACCCAAGTTCACTACAAACCAGAGAGGAGAAACCTACAATAGCTAGAACGCCACAAAGATCGTCAAGGACACCAACTAGAATAGTTATGCCCCCAATCCTTATCGATTTAATAACCATATATGATGACGATGATGGTTCAACAACATCTTACATAGCTCCAGTACCTATCATTTATGAGGAATTGTTGGGAGGAATGTTTTCCCTGACCTTAGAAGGACCATTACAGGATCTAGAAAGAAGGGGCATAACAATTGAGAACACCCATGATAGTGTGACTTTCCCATAACAGGAAACTCAACCTTTAGATGAGGCAAGATCACCTTGTAATGATGGGGATACTAGTAATGAACAACCTAATGAAGAAAATACACTCGGAGGAGACAAGGGTGACTATGAAGAAGATCAAGGAGGGCGATATGAACAACCATACATAAATGTCCCATCAACATAAAATACAGTGACTGCGGGATTTCCATCCAATTCCTCACCTCAGACAGTAACACCACCACTTGGAATTGACCAACATGGAACTTCACCACCAAAACTCATAGGGAACATACCCTATGAATAATTGAGAGAGACAACTAACAATACAGATCAATCACCTATAACTCCCACACAAGAGTAGACATTAACAAAACAAGGCAACAATCAAGTTCCTACCATGGAAAAGGGGAAGGAACCTACTATGGAACGTTTCTATATGTCAGGGATCTTGGGAAATACCCTATCATGGGGAGATCAACAAATTCTTGAGCCTGTTGACGAGGTTGTTGATGTGCAAGCTATCTCTTATGACAAGAAAAGAAAGGCGATAATGAAAAGAACTGTCAAAAGAAGGAGGTCCAATTTAGACAATACTTTGTTTGTAACCACAGAATAAACTTTATTTGATGCAAAAAATACCAAGGTGGGCGAGTTGCTTGGAGCAGGGATAGCTATAACTGATGCCACCTTAGATAGGGATAAAAGGGATGAATGAGAATCTATTTCCATGAGAAAGGAGTTAGAGCATCTTCGACATCAAGCAGAATATTATCAAGATACCACTCATGCAATAATACTTCTTAAAAATGATTTCACGGAGGTGTAAAACCGGTTAAAATTAAAGAGAGATCTTTTCATAGCCTGGATAACAAATTAATAGGAAGACACTCTTATTGGACTATTGACCTACAAATATGTGCAACGATGGTATGAAAATGCACATCGATCTTTGGAACGAATCAAGTAAATCATAGAAGTGCAGACGTGTTGATACACTAAAGAACATGGTATTTGGGTACTCACATATTATAACATCACCAAAATACACAGGGGAGTGGAACATTGGACGCAAATGGTACAAGAACCTCATTGGAAAATTCAAGAAAGATGGGAAGAATGTGTGAAGAGTTCAGAGAAAATAAATAAGGAAATGAGGGATATCCATGTACCATAGTTCGGCCAACCCGAGGACTTCACATACTTGCGGGAATAGTCAGACAACACACTAAACTTGACCAGGTGTCTGAAGAAGAAATGTCACAGATTACGACCCTTGTCCTAAGACAGATAAATATAAAGTCTGCAATCATCGATGAACTGGGAACAACGAGCCTCTACACCATCAACTCGTAATGCATTAACTCCAAAGCGTGGTGCGGATCCTATTTTGATTTCTGAAGATTATGAAAATCATGTTGTACACCCTCCAATTAAATACCAAACATGACAAGGTAAGTCTGTGGGATATAGAAATTTGAATCTGTAATGCCATCTTTCTTTCAATTTCGCATTATGTTCAAGAAACTTTCCTTTCGATCAAGAGAAGGAGAGAAAATCCACTGAAGAGTATGCACCGCATCCGGTTCATGGAAACACCGGTAAGACCAGGTTTATCTGCAAGAAAGGTAAATGATAAATTTTGTTGTGAACCTTTTGGGTGTTATATGTTGCTAAAATTTTTGTTATTTGTGGTAATTACTCATTGTGGCATTCTCGTGCAGGAAAGATGCATCCTCAAAGGACAGTGATTAGGCATTCACCAAGGACACCCAAAGGGAAAGAGCTAGAAGTTGGTGAAGGTTCGAGTCCAACAGTAGCCAAAGAATTGGAATTTGCACCGAAAGAAAAAACCGTGATTCAAATATCTACCAAGAAGAAATTCATTCAACCACCAACATTCGGAGATATAGAGGCAAGCACCACATCTAAGGTTCTCCTTCCACCTTGGGGTGATCCCTATAACAAAATCCATTAGGAATATTTTCCAAACTTTATGTCTCACAGTGTCCCAGAGGTCAGGGAAGTAGATGACCAAGGTTTTTCAAATATTAGACAATCGTCCTTACAAAAGGTGGCATGTCGAACTCCCTTTTTTCCTTGCATAGAATCCCTCGAGTGGATATTTGACCATATAGACACTGAAAATATGTAATCAATAATGTGGAAGGGGGATGCATTGGTGTATTCCCTTTGGTAGAGGTGCAAAAGTATTACAAGCTCAGGGACCCGGAAAAAAGATTGAATATTGATTTTGTGGTTAAGTTCTATGAGCGACATAATACCATCGAGTTGTTATCTTCTTGGTGGAGGGAGGATAAGAAATTATTGAACAGGACCAATGGTTCATACAACAGAACAAATATTAGGGAACCATACATGTACTTAACGGCATTGATCTGTCGATTGTATGGAGAAAAGGATTGCTCAAGATTTTTAGAAGCCTAGATGCCCCTGGCATATATGATCGTGGTCTCTAGAAGTAGTTTCAATTGGGGGGGCATTATTTCAAAAAAATTGAGCATTAATATTCGAAATCCCTAGGAGACAAAAGAAGGTGAAACGCCATCCTTTTTTATGGCATCTCTATTGTTAGACGTGATCTGTGCGAAGAATGTTTTCTCAGGTATGGATTTGAGCTGGCATGTTGTTGAGTTACTTGTACATGTGTATTTTAGCATCCTATGGGAAAACAAGTATAATTTTTTTTATGTCATGATATGTGATGAGATCATAGCGAGGATACATTTCATTATTTTAAGGCAATATTGTCCAAGACTTTTAGTAGCAACAAAGAAAATGATATCCGAAGTAGGTCATTGGTATCTGGAAGAAAAGAACACTTATATCAGGGTTTTTGGAGTTGTCGATGCTCCACATTTACTCCCCACTTGTGTCCCAAACCATTTGGTGTTGGGAGAAAAATGTTACCAGACCATTTTACAAGGTTTCAATGCCTCTCTTGTGAAAGATACAAATAGGTATTTTAAACCCTACAGTTTCCATAATATGTATCATATAGTCAAATACACCATGCATTCCAAGCAAGAAGGTCTAATCCATTTGGAGTATAGGTTCCCTATAGGTTGGTTTCGTAGACATGATACCAAAGGGATAGCACCCCAACACATAGGGAAAGTGGTGTCACATTGGCCTTATGCCCATGACAGTTATGAAGATGAGCTCTTCATTGAAAATGCTTAAGACTGGGAAGAGGTTCTTCAAAGAAAAGAAAACCCAGAAATTACCAGGTTTAAATCTATGTCGATGAAAGAACTATTTGCAACGGTGGAGCGCACATGAGAGGTAGCTATCAAAGTACGACATGAATTTAGGGTAGTGGAAGCAATAGATTCAGTAAGAAGAGGAACAATTCTCTTTGCCGAGGCAGAAAGGCTTATCCATACAGAGGGTCAAACCCCTTTTATTCAAGTTTTAGAACCTCCAAGGATTATCTCAATTGAGACAAACACTCATGTGACAGAGCCAAATACTATAGAAGCAACTCCACCCAAGAGGATCATCGCTCAAGTCAACCCAAGTTCGCTACAAACACAATAGGAGAAACCTACAATAGCTAGAACGCCACAAAGATCGTCAAGGACACCAACTAGAATAGGTATACCCCCAATCCTTATTGATTTAATAACCATATATGATGACGATGATGGTTCAACAACATCTTACATAGCTCTAGTACCTATCATTTATGAGGAATTGTCGGGAGGAATGTTTTCCCCGAACTTAGAAGGACCATTACAGGATCTAGAAAGAAGGGGCATAACAATTGAGAACACCCATGATAGTGTGACTTTCCCATAATAGGAAACTCAACCTTTAGATGAGGCAAGGTCACCTCGTAATAATGGGGATACTGGTAATGAACAACCTAATGAAGAAAATACACTCGGAGGAGACAAGGGTGACTATGAAGAAGATCAAGGAGGGAGATATGAACAACCAGACAAAAATGTCCCATCAACATAAAATGCAGTGACTGCGGGATTTCCATCCAATTCCTCACCTCAGATAGTAACACCACCACCTAGAATTGACCAACATGGAGTTGTAACTTCACCACCAAAACTCATAGGGCACATTCCCTCTGAATAATTGAGAGAGACAACTAACAATACAGATCAATCACCTATAACTCCCACACAAGAGAAGACATTAACAAAACAAGGCAACAATCAAGTGCCTACCATGGAAAAGGGGAAGGAACCTACTATGGAACATTTCTATACGTCAGGGAGATTGGGAAATACCCTATCATGGGGGGATCAACAAATTCTTGAACCTGTTGACGAGATTGTTGATGTGCAAGCTATCTCTTATGACAAGAAAAGAAAGGCGATAATGAAAAGAACTATCAAAAGAAGGAGTTCCAATTTAGACAATACTCTGTTTGTAACCACAAAATAAACTTTATTTGATACAAAAAATACCAAGGTGGGCGAGTTGCTTGGAGCAGGGATAGCTATAACTGATGCCACCTTAGATAGGGATAAAATGGATGAATGAGAATATATTTCCATGAGAAAGGAGTTAGAGCATCTTCGACATCAAGAGGAATATTATCAGGATACCACTCATGCAATAATACTTCTTAAAAATTATTTCACGGAGGTGTAAAACTGGTTCAAATTAAAGAGAGATATTTGCATAGCCTGGATAACAAATTAATAGGAAGACACTCTTATGGGACTATTGACCTACAAATATATGCAACGATGGTATGAAAAGGCACATTGAGCTTTGGAACGAATCAAGTAAATCAGAGAAGTGCAGATGGGCCGATACACTGAAGAACATGGTATTTGGGTACTCACATATTATAACATCACTAGAATACACAAGGGAGTGGAACACTGGACGAAAATGGTACAAGAACCTCATTGGAAAATTCAAGAAAGATGGGAAGAATGTGTGAAGAGTTCAAAGAAAATAAATAAGGAAATGAGGGATATCCATCTACCATATTTCAGCCAACCCGAGGACTTCACATACTTGCGGGAATAGTCAGACAACACACTGAACTTGAACAGGTGTCTGAAGAAGAAATTTCACACCTGAAGAAGAAATTTCACAGATTACAACCCTTGTCCTAAGATAGATGAAGAAGTTCACGAAGCCCCCAATTAAAGCATCGACAATTTTGTAGCGACTAAGCACCAATATGGATAAATACAAGAGACGTGTGGTGGAGATGAAAGAGATCCTTAGTGCAACAATGGACCAACACATGTTTCCTTATGTCAACACATGCGGGGAACTCTTTTACCAGTGGTCGGAATATGAGAGGAATAATCAGTTGCAATAGAACATCAAGACAACCAGTGATAACATGAGAATGACACATTGATTAAGTCCACTTTTCTTTTGTTTACTTGATAAGAATCAACATAGTAGCTATTTTTAGATAATTTACTTTTATAAATAAAGATACTGACCATGTATCAAAGGGCGATGGTTTTTGCATAGAAAAGAGGATTTATTTTGTAAGAGAACTATTTCTCGAACAACGATTATTGAATTTAGAAGTTCTGCGTAGAACCAGAAGCATTTTTATCCAAAATCCTGAATGTGATTGAACCCGTGGATTGTTTCCATTCTCAACTCTATATTTGTTGTTGTATTGAGTAAGATTTGTTATGATTATTTATTAAGTTATCTTAGATTTCCTTACAGTTCTCTATTTCAAATTTATGAAAGTAAATCGATATTGTTTAACATGTGATGTGTGGCAAGGTGTGGTGAAATTATTTTCTAGCCTCTATTATATTACATGTGTACTCTTTCTTCAAACTTTCTCTCAAATGATATCTAATGGTATATAAAAGTGATGGTATTATAGTTAATCTGAACCTGACATAGTTGTTGTTTGCATACCGGGAAAGGCCCGATCTTCTCCCAGATATATCATTTTGTTTGTCTTTCAATACATTATAAAATATTGTAAACCCAAAAAGATAATTGATTTATTAGGAGGAAATATTTGAAAGGTACATAGATATATCACTGTTAAATCCCATCGAAACTTGTTTGATCATTGATCTAGAGAATTGTACTACCATTAAATGTTGAAGAGTCTAATTGGGTGTTATAACCCTAATTTGCACTAGACATGCTTCCCTGGCATCAGGCCATCTGATTTGCCTTCTTTGTCAAGCCACTACTAAACATATCTTCTTAAAAACACATTTTTTAAAGGCACACGTTAGCAGACCCACTACAACCTGCATGTACACTCTAGCTGACCCACTACAGCCCGCGTGTACATGCTAGCTGGCCCATTACAACCCACGTGTACCTATTAAGACACGAAAAATGGAAAGTTGCTGACGGAACACATAGTTTTGAGTAAGTTAACTAAACCTTTCGACCATGCATGGCTAGTCACTCGACTAAATATCTAGCCTATAAAAGAAGGGGTAGAGGTCCCATTTGAAAAGAGGAAAATCATAGCAAATTATACCCGATTTAGCATTCCCCTTGCCTCAACCTTTTGCAACTATTGTGTGAAGAGAATCAAATACATAAACAGTTGGAAAAAAATTGAAGAGAAACACAGATGAAATCTATAAATGAATGAAGGTATCTTGGTTCTTCCCAAATGAAATCTATATCATCCTTGTAGCACTCACGTCTCGTCTGCACAATTGAGGCGGACGACAGACAGGTGGGCAGACCATAGTAATTAGTGCAAGTTGGAACCCAATAGGAGTACAACAATGAGGGCCAGAGGGTGGGCACACCATTGTAATTGGTGCAAGTTGTATCCAACAGGAGTACAACGTAAAGTAAAGATTTTATTTTATTTTTTATTTCATTGGTAGCTTTATTTTGTTATGTGTTCCCTTTTCTTTTTATTTCATTGGTAGCTTTATTTTGTATGGTTAAAAAAAAAAAATTCCTTGCGGATCTCCACTACTCATAGTTTAATATGTGTTTGAGCAGGTTGGCCCATCTAACAAAAGAAAAGTAGCGACAGGGTTTGGTGATTGTTTCCTGCTAAATACACCATCTCAACAACTGGTAGCTAAAGTTTTCAAGGGGTATCTAATACGTAATTAGTAACAGTGCCCTAACATGCGTAAAGTAAGTCTGCCCGAAAAAATAGAATTTAAAACGTATGGGCAGTGCGACGGAACCAACACGGGAAAGTGAAGAGAGGGTAAATCTAATTATTAGTGCACGGTAGTGAAGTAATGAGAAAAATTGAACTGTTAGAAGGATGAACGATGGGAACAAAAGAGAAAAATCCATGACCTCTTTTCATTTTATCTGTTTTGTTGAATTCAAATAGTCCAAGGGAAAAGTGCAGGTAGTACAAAGTAAAGTAAAGTAATAAAAGAAAAATGCTATGCGAAGTGTAGGAAGGAACTTTTACTTTAGGTTATATACCTATAAAATTCAATGCATTGTTTTCTCTACATTGTTTTTTACTTGTGCATGTTGTTTACTTGTATAAATATTTATATTTATACAATATAAAGTAAAGATTCCTTTCTTTACTACTCATTTTTCTCCTATTACTTTACTTTGTAGTAAAGTAGACCACCCTTACCATCACAACATATTACATTGCCGAGAAATTTGGATTGTCCGTTTCTTTTCAGGTCGATCAAAGTTGTCCATCTATTTAAACATTGATCTGGCCATCAGATAGAAACTGTTAAGCCAAAGATTAGGGTCACCAATGAACGTGAAATGTTGGTTTTCTTGCCGTACCATTTCCCTCGAAACCCACGATGCACGAATAACTTGTTGAAGGATCCCTCGCTAAACGACCATCGGCATCAGCAAGATGTTGTCAAAGGTACGTGACAGTTAATGAATCTCCTCGATCGTTGATATTGCAGGTCTGCCATTGATAAAAGAGAAACACAGATTGATAGATGAAATGAAATGAAATGAATGAAGGTTCTTCCCAAAAAAAAACTGAAATCTATATCATCCTTGTAGCACTCACGTCGGAGTCACGTCTCGTCTCGACAATTAAGGCGGATGGGTGGGCACATGATAGTAATTGGTGCAAGTTGGAACCCAACAAGAGTACAACAATATCTGGCCCACCATTGTAATTGGTGCAAGCTGTATCCAACAGGAGTACAACGTAAATTAAGGATTCTATTTTCCTTTTTATTTCATTGGTAGCTTTATTTTGTTAGGTTTCCCTTTTCCTTTTTATTTCATTGGTAGCTTTATTTTGTATGGTTAAAAAATATTCCTTCCTTGCGGATCTCCACTACTCGTAGTTTAATATGCGTTGCGGGTTGGCCCATCTAACAAAAGAAAAGTAGTGACAGGGTTTGGTGTTTGTTTCCTGCTAAATACACCATCTCAGCGACTGGTAGGTAAAGTTTTCAAGAGGGTATCTAATACGTAATTAGTAACAGTGCCCTAACGTGCGTAAAGTAAGTCTGCCTGAAAATATAGAATTTAAAACGTATGGGCAGTGCGACGGAACCAACACGGGAAAGTGAAGAGAGGGTAAATCTAATTATTAGCGCAAGGTAGTGAAGTAATGAGAAAAATCGAACTATTAGAAGGATGAACGGTGGGAACAAAAGAGAAAATTCCATGACCTCTTTTCATTTTATTTGTTTTGTTGAATTCAAATAGTCCAAGGGAAAAGCGCAGGTAGTACAAAGTAAAGTAATACAAGAAAAATGCTATGCGAAGTGTAGGAAGGAATTTTTACGTTAGGTTATATAACTATAAAATTCAATGCATTACTTCTTGTTCTCTCTAAATTGTTTTTTACTTGTGCATATGTTTACTACAAAGTAAAGTAGTATGAGAGCATTGTATTACATCTATTATAATATCTTCAAAATATAATGGCCATTTCAAGTAGTTTGTTGACAGCATCGTAAGCTTTACTTGCTTCTTCTTCCAAGCTTCCTCTAGCTATAGTGGTCTTTATTTTCTCTTCCCTTTGCAGCTCTATGGTATTTGTATGTATTGGTCCTTTCTTGGCTAGCATTGAACATGCTTACTCAGTTTGTTGTTGTCTTTGTAAACGAATTTATACCCTATATAAATTTGAGAATTTTTTTTCTTGGAAAAGTAAAGTAGTATGAGAAAAATGAGTAGTAGAGAAAGGAATATTTACTTTAGATTGTATAAATATAAATTTTGAATTTACAGGAGGAACAATCAAAATTTATATTTATACAATCTAAAGTAAAGATTCCTTTCTTTACTATTCATTTTTCTCCTATTACTTTACTTTGTAGTAAAGTATACCACCCTTACCATCATAACATCTTACACATTTGTTTTGATGCCAATCTTATAGAGAAATTTGGACCGTTCGTTTCCTTTTGGGTCGATCAAAGTTGTCTATCTATTTAAACATCGATCTGGCCACCAGACAGAAACTGTTAAGCCAAAGGTCAGGGTCACCAATGAACGCGAAATGTCGGTTTTCTTTCCGTACCATTTCCCTCGAAACCCATGATGCACGAATAACTTGTTGAAGGATCCCTCGCTAAACGACCATCGGCATCAGCAAGATGTTGTCAAAGGTACGAGACACTTAATGAATCTCCTCGATCGTTGATATTGCACGCTGATAAATTTAAATTCTGCAATCATCGATGAACTGGGAACAACAAACCTCTACACCATCAACTCGCAATGCATTAACTCCAAAGCGTGGCGTAGATCCTATTTTGATTTCTGAAGATTATGAAAATAATGTTGTACACCCTCCAATTAAATACCAGACATGAAAAGGTAAGTCTGTGGGATCTAGAAATTTGAATCTGTAATGCCATCTTTCTTTCAATTTCGCATTATGTTCAAGAAAATTTCCTTTCGATCAAGAGAAGGAGAGAAAATCCACCGAAGAGTATGCACCGCATCCGGTTCGTGGAAACACTGGTAAGACCAGGTTTATCTGCAAGAAAGGTAAATGATAAATTTTGTTGTGAATCTTTTGGGTCTTATAGGTTGCTAATTTTATTGTTATTTGTTGTAATCACTCATTGTGGCATTCTCGTGCAGGAAAGATGCATCCCCAAAGGACAGTGATCAAGCACTCACCAAGAACACCCAAAGGGAAAGAGCTAGAAGCTGGTGAAGGTTCGAGTCCAGCAGTAGCCAAAGAATTGGAATCCGCACCGAAAGCAAAAACCGTGATTCAAATATCTACCAAGAAGCAATTCATTCAACCACCAACGTTCAGAGATACAGAGGCAAGCACCGCATCTAAGGTTCTCCTTCCACCTTGAGGTGATCTCTATAACAAAATCCATTAGGAATATTTTCCAAACTTTATGTCTCACAGTGTCCCAGAGGTCAGGGAAGTAGATGACCGAGGTTTTTCAAATATTAGACAATCGTCCTTACAAACGGTGGCATGTCGAACTCCCTTTTTTCCTTGCATAGAATCCCTTGGGTGGATAATTGACCATATAGACACTGAAAATGTGTAATGAATAATGTGGAAGGGAGATGCGTTGGTGTATTCCCTTTGGTAGAGGTGCAAAAGTATTACAAGCTCAGGGACCTGGAAAAAAGATTGAATATTGATTTTGTGGTTAAGTTCTATGAGCGACATAATACCATCCGGTTGTTAGCTTCTTGGTGGAGGGAGGATAAGAAATTCTTGAATAGGACCAATCACTGGTACAACACAACAAATCTTAGGGAACCATACATGTACTTAACGAAATTGATATGTCGATTGTATGGAGAAAAGGATTGCTCAAGATTTTCATAAGCCTGGATGCCCCTGGAAAATATGATCACGGTCTCTAGAAGCAGTTTCAATTGGGGGGCCATTATTTCAAAACAATTGAGCATCACTATTCGAAATCCCCAAGAGACAAAAGAAGGTGAAACACCATCCTTTTTTATGGCATCTCTATTGTTAGACGTGATCTATGCGAGGAATGTTTTCTCAGGTATGGATTTGAGCTGGCATGTTGTCGAGTTACTTGTACATGTGTATTTTAGAATCCTATGGAAAAACAAGTAAAAAAAAAATTATGCCATGATATGTGATGAGTTCATAGCCAGGATACATTTCATTATTTTAAGGCAAGACTGTCCAAGAATTTTAGTAGCAGCAATGAAAATGATATCTGAAGTAGGTCATTGGTATCTAGAAGAAAAGAACACTTATATTAGGGTTTTTGGAGTTGTCGGTGCTCCACATTTACTCCCCGCTTGTGTCCCAAACTGTTTGGTGTTGGGAGAAAAATGTTACTACACCATTTTACAGGGTTTCAATGCCTCTCTTGTGAAGGATACGAAGAGGTATTTTATACCCTACAGTTTCCATAATATGTATCATATAGTTAAATACACTATGCATTCCAAGCAAGAAGGTCTAATCCATTTGTAGTACAGGTTCCCTATAGGTTGGTTTTGTAGACATGATACCAAAGGGATAGTACGCCAACACGTAGGGAAAGTGGTGTCACATTGGCCTTATGCCCATGACAGTTATGAAGATGAGCTCTTCACTGAAAATGCTTAAGACCGGGAAGAGGTTTTTCAAAGAAAAGGAAACCCAGAAATTACCAGGTTTAAATCTATGCCGGTGAAAGAACTATTTGCAACGGTGGAGCACACATGAGAGGTAACTATCAGAGTACGACATGAAGTTAGGGTAGTGGAAGAAATAGATTCGGTAAGAAGAGGAACAATGCTCTTTGCCGAGGCAAAAAGGCTTATGCAAACAGTGGTTCAAACCCCTTTTCTTCAAGTTTTAGAACCTCCAAGGATTATTTCAGTTGAGACAAACACTCATGTGACAGAGCCAAATACTACTAAAGAAACTCCACCTAAGAGGATCATCTCTCAGGTCAACCCAAGTTCACTACAAACCCAAGAGGAGCAACCTACAATATCTAGAACACCACAAAGATCGTCAAGGACACCAACTAGAATAGGTATACCCCCAATCCTTATCGATTTAATAACCATATATGATGACGATGATGGTTCAAAAACATCTTACATAGCTCCAGTACCTATCATTTATGAGGAATTGTTGGGAGGAATGTTTTCCCCGACCTTAGAAGGACCATTACAGGATCTAGAAAGAAGGGGCATAACAATTGAGAACACCCATGATAGTGTGACTTTCCCATAACATGAAACTCAACCTTTAGATGAGGCAAGGTCACCTCGTAATAATGGGGATACTGGTAATGAACAACCTAATGAAGAAAATACACTCGGAGGAGAAAAGGGTGACTATGAAGAAGATCAAGGAGGGAGATATGAACAACCAGACAAAAATGTCCCATCAACATAAAATACAGTGACTGCAGGATTTCCATCCAATTCCTCACCTTAGACAGTAACACCACCACCTGGAATTGACCAAAATGGAACTTCACCACCAAAACTCATAGGGCACATTCCCTCTGAATAATTGAGAGAGACAACTAACAATACAGATCAATCACCTATAACTCCCACACAAGAGCATACATTAACAAAACAAGGCAACAATCAAGTGCCTACCATGGAAAAGGGGAAGGAACCTACTATGGAACATTTCTATACGTCAGGGAGTTTGGGAAATACCCTATCATGGGGAGATCAACAAATTCTTGAACATGTTGACGAGGTTGTTGATGTGAAATATATCTCTTATGACAACAAAAGAAAGGCGATAATGAAAAGAACTGTCAAAAGAAGGAGGTCCAATTTAGACAATACTCTGTTTGTAACCACAAAATAAAATTTATTTGATACAAAAAATACCAAGGTGGGCGAGTTTATTGGAGCAGGGATAGCTATAACCAATGCCACCTTAGATAGGGAGAAAGGGGATGAATGAGAATCTATGTCCATGAGAAAGGAGTTAGAGCATCTTCGACATCAAGCGGAAGATTATCAAGATACCACTCATGCAATAATACTTCTTAAAAATGATTGCACAAAGGTGTAAAACCGGTTCAAATTAAAGAGAGATATTTTCATAGCCTGGATAACAAATTAATAGGAAGACACTCTTATGGGACTATTGACCTACAAATATATGCAACGATGGTATGAAAAGGCACATCAAGATTTGGAACGAATCAAGTAAATCAGAGAAGTGCAGACGGGCTGATACACTGAAGAACATGGTATTTGGGTACTCACATATTATAACATCACCAGAATACACAGGGTAGTGGAACACTGGATGCAAATGGTACAAGAACCTCATTGGAAAATTCAAGAAAGATGGGAAGAATGTGTGAAGAGTTCAGAGAAAATAAATAATGAAATGAGGGATATCCATCTACCATAGTTCGGCCAACACGAGGACTTCACATACTTGCGGGAATAGTCAGACAACACACTGAACTTGAACAGGTGTCTGAAGAAGAAATTTTACACCTGAAGAAGAAATTTCACAGATTACGACCCTTTTCCTAAGACAGATGAAGAAGTTCACGAAACCCCCAATTAGAGCATCAACAATTTTGTAGCGATTAAGAATCAATATGGATAAATACAAGAGACGTGTGGTGGAGATGAAAGAGATCCTTAGCTCACCAATGGACCAACACAGGTTTCCTTATGTCAACACATGCGGGGAACTCTTTTACCAGTGGTCAGAATATGAGAGGAAAAATCAGTTGCAGTAGAACATCAAGACAACCAGTGATAACATGAGAAGGACACGTGGATTAAGTCCACTTTTCTTTTGTTTACTTGATAAGAATCAACATAGTAGCTATTTTTAGATAATTTACTTTTATAAATAAATATATTGACCATGTATCAAAGGGTGATGGTTTTTGCATAGAAAAGAGGATTTATTTTGTAAGAGAACTATTTCTCGAACAACGGTTATTGAATTTAGAAGTTCTGCATAGAACCAAAATCATTTTTATCAAAAATCGTGAATGTGATTGAACCTGTGGATTGTTTCCATTCTCGACTCTATATTTGTTGTTGTATTGAGTAAGATTTGTTATTATTATTTATTAAGTTATCTTAGAATTCCTTACAGTTCTTTATTTCAAATTTATGAAAGTAAATCGATATTGTTTAACATGTGATGTGTGGCAAGGTGTGGTGAAATTATTTTCTAGCTTCTATTATATTACATGTGTACTCTTTCTTCAAACTTTCTCTCAAATGATATCTAATGGTATAGAAAAGTGATGGTATTATAGCTAATCTGAACCTGACATAGTTATTGTTTTCATACCGGGAAAGGCCCGATCTTCTCCCAGATATATCATTTTGTTTGTCTGTCAATACATTATAAAACATTGTAAACCCAAAAAGAGAATTGATTCATTAGGAGGAAACATTTGAAAGGTACATAGATATATCATTGTTAAAGCCCATCGAAACTTGTCTAATCATTGATCTGGAGAATTGTAGTACCATTAAACGTTGAAGAGTCTAATTGGGTGTTATAACCCTAATTTGCACTTGGGTGTTATAACCCTGATTTGCACCAGACATTCTTACCTGGCATCAAGCCATCTCATTTGCCTTCTTTTCCAAGACACTACTGAACATCTCTTCTTAAAAACACATTTTTTAAAGGCACACACTAGCTGACCCACTATAGCCCGCATGTACACCCTAGCTGACCCACTACAGCCCACGTGTACACGCTAGCTGGCCCATTACAACCCGCGTGTACCTACAGAAGCACGAAAAATGGAAATTTGTTGAAGGAACACACAGTTTTGGGTAAATTAACTAAACCTTTCAACCATGCATGGCCAGTCACTCGACTAAATACCTAGCTCCTTCTAGCCTATAAAAGAAGGGGTAGGGGTCCCATTTGAAAGGAGGAAAATCATAGCAAAGAAATTATACCCGATTTAGTATTCCCCTTGCCCCAACCTTTTGCAACTATTGTGTGAAGAGAATCAAATACATAAGTAGTTAGAGAACAGTTGAAGAGGAGCCCAGGACTAGATTTGAGGAGCAGTGGTCGATCTCACCATTGTAAGGTTACTCTTGTGAGATTAATAAAAGAAGTACTTTTCCTGTCCTGCCATATGAGATTGTTAATATTTAAATTTGATTATATTTTGATAGAATCTCTAACCCATTAGTTTATAGATTATATGCATGTGGAGTTCTTTGTTTGTCTTTTATGAATGCAGGTTAGCGTTGGGAGGAGAGTTGCAATCAAGGAGTGACCAAGCGTTAAAGGGATCGACATCAAACATGGAAAATAAGGTACGACAACTTGATCTCTTTAACCTTGTATTTGCATATGAATAATGGGGTTTAGGCATGGGATGATGGTAAAAAGTAGGAAGCTTTAGGTCATTTCTGAATGCATGATAAAACCCTTAGTGCTAGTCCGTAGGAGAGATTTCCCACCCACAATAGAATTGGCGACCGTACTGGGGAATCTCTCGGGTTTTCTGAGGATACTTTTTGGTAGTTTTAAATTGGTTTCACCACCTTTTTTTTTAGTTTCTGCAAGAGTTTGATCTAGTAGGGATTCTGGTCCTCCATACCAATATTCCTTGCTTTCTTTGCTTGGCTGCTTTTTATTTTACGGAAGTCAAAGAGGTACACGCTGCCTATATAAGGCCTGCATGTGTGTACCCGCACCCTACCTTCACACAGCCCACGTGCACACTCTAGCTAATGAAGTGTCAGTCGCGTGTCTGAGTTCAGAAGATTTTTTTTAGAGAGGTAGTCATCCTCTCCCTTGTCAGAAGCGATCCTTCTCAGGGGTTTTCTGGATCTCATTCTGGTCTCTGTTTTTTGTAGTTTGTAGCTTAGGTATCACCTCAGATTAGTCTTATTCTATGAAATTTTCCTTGAATTGTTTTTCTTTTCTGTCAAAGTAAGTTTCTGAGTCTTCAAGGGAATTTGGTTCTCAATACCAGTAGTCTCTACCAATATTTGATTGCTTGTTTTTTTCATTTTTGAAGAATTGCAGAGGTACACGCAACCTATATAAGGCCTGCATGTGTGTACACGTGCTCTGACCTTACACAGCTCGTGTGCACACGCTGGCTGTTGAACTATCAACATCGTGCCTATTGAGAAATTTTTTGTTTAAGGAGAGGCAATCATCCTCTTCCTTATCAAGAGTTATACCTCTCAGGGATTGCCTTGAGTTAATCTTCGTCTTTGTCATAGCAGTCGGTAACTTAGGTTTGATTACAACAATAGCTTTCTTTTTCATTAAAAAGTTTTCCTCAAAATGTTTCTTTCATAGAGTTTTTAGACAAGTGTGAGAGTCTATTTTAATCAATTTGTGTGTTATTGTCGGTAACTCTTTCTGATCTGTGCTTAGTCCAGAAGTTTTCTCGGTCTTTACTTGTCGTCATTTTTCCTTTTTGTTTTGCGAGCATTAAATAAAAAAAAAAAAAAATTGTTTCTTGGTTTGGTTAAGTAGTTGTTGGTTTGCATTAATAACCAGGAAAAGTTTTGCTTTCATAAGTTATTGGATGTTTACTTAGGACAATAAGTAGCTCGTAGTCGAGCGAAATCTTGTTTTGAGTTTTCTGTTCAAAGATCTTAGAAAAAAATTTGTTTGAAAAGTTGATTAAAAAATTTTAAAATGAAAATCTGAATATTGTCAAGAAGAAGTTATTTTGTTTCCATCTTTCTATTTATCTTCTCTTTCATCTCTCAAAACATCACTAGTTTCACTTTCATAACCTTTGACTTAAGACAAGCCAAAAAAATTAACGATTAATTAAAATCAACTAGACTTTATGTTTTGTAGGGTCCATCAACTAGTCTAGGCTAGAGCCTTGATTTATGATTGGAGAGGAAACTCTTCAAGGCTAGGGAGTGTCAAAAGTCTCGAATCCATTTGACACAGGTGATTGTGGGGGTATACCGTGGTACCTAGGGCAGACATTGGGCCATGATTTGTAGAGTATACCTGGAGAGTGCTTCCGTATTTGAGTTGCACTTGCACCGGTAAGTTGCTCTAGTGTTGGTTGGTGTAACTGTTCTTCCAACTAGTTAGTCATTTGTTTGATTTTCCTTTAGGAGTTTTCTAGTGTGTACTCTGTGCTCCCTATTTTTCCATAGTGATTCTGTCAGTCATTACTTTGGGTCTCTGACCTAGGGTGGTAGACCGCCCACTCCGTTGGTCATGAGGACTTTTCGGTCTTCCGCTTAGAAATGTGGAGCCGCCTCTTTTTAGGCGTTGTTTTGATAACATTGGTTCTTCAGAGTCAGTGTGAGACTTTTACGGATTTGAACGATCCCGCAAGGGGAGAACCTATGCATAAGATCTTCATGGATAAATTTTCCGACGATACCAGCCAAGGAACCCCTTTGCAAGGGGATTCTTGTGCTTTTCCTTTCTTGGGAAACGTTGGTGTTCCTTTGATGGTCACTTTGTACATTCCTGGATTGAATGTGGGACTATCGAATTGGTTGGATACCATTCCAAATGTCTTGAATTATCTTGACGCTTCTCAGTTGAGCACCTTATGTCATGGGCACCATGTTGATGTTCCTTCGTCAGCAAAGTCTTCTCCTCCTCCTTCTCCTGCCCCTGGTGAAAGTACAGTTACTAGTAACTAAAAGCCTAAAACGAAGTAGAAAGAGGAAGAATAGGAAGAATAAATCACCAAACTCTGCAAGTCATGTTGGAGATATGAAACCATCCACTGCTAGTCATGTTGGGGGCATTGATTCTATTGAGAAACCTAGATGGATAGGATGTAAACCTAAGTTCCCTTGTAATCTTTGCAAGGGATATCACCTTCCTCATTTGTGCCCTGACATCCCAGAGGTACAAATATTGTGGTCCTTGTCTGCAAGCTCTTCTGATTCTGAGTCTTCTGAGGTTTCCTCACATTTTATTCAACCATTGGTTGAGAAAGTGGTCATGCCGATGCAGTCATCGACTGATCTCACTCCTCTTTTGTGGGGTGAGGTGCCTTTAGACCATGTAGTCTCGCAGCCTATTCAACCATTGGTTGTGAAAGTGGTCATGCTGATGCAGTCATCGGATGATCCCACTCCTCTTTTGGGGTTTGAGGTGCCTTTAGACCATGTAGTCTCACAACCTATTCAGCCATTGATTGCAAAAGTGGTCATGCCGATGTATTCATCGGCCGATACCACTCCTCTTTTGGGGGGTGAGGTGCCTCTAGACCATGTAGTACCATAGCCTATTCAACCATTGGTTGCGAAAGTGGTCATGCTAATGCAGTCATCGGATGATCCCACACTTATTTTGGGGAGTGATGTGTCTACCGACTATGCTTTTAGCATTTCTGGTTCAGTATTTTCAAAATAAGGGGGCATTCCGCTCATTTTGAGCACACCCCCTCCAAGCCATAGGATGGTTTCCTTTGATTGGAATGACCTTGTTGAGCCTCGTCTTCCTTCCTCCGCACCCTTTCAAATAAGGGTTGAAGTTAATTCAACAAACATTTATCGATGTATTGTGGATGAAGGAGCCTCTGCAAGTATTTTATCCTCCTCGATTTGGAAAGTCTTGGGTTCTCCTGAGCTTATGTCTGCTTCACATGAGTTGTTGGCTTTTGACAGACGTCCTAGTGAATATTTAGGGATTCTTCCTCAGTTTCCTATCTCGTTAGGTAGTAATATTGTCCATGTCGATGTTATAGTGGTGCAAGGCCTGTTAGATTTCAATATGCTTCTCGGGCATGATTATATATATGCTATAAATGTTGTGGTATCTACGCTCTTCCAGGTGATGCATTTCCTCCACAATGGAAGCATTGTCACTATTGACCAGCTGGCATTTGATAATCACCACCATAATTCAACGTTAGTCTAGGCTTTCCCTTTATGTGTTCCTAGTATTCCTGTAGACTCCACCCCGCCACGAGTTAATTATGTGGTGTCTTATCCTCAATTTTCAATTGCTTTTGAGAAGGAACCTGTGCAATCATGTTTTCCCTCTCGAGACTTGGTCTCAGCAATTGATCCATTGGTTTATCCAATGGGGGCATGGGAGCCCTTACTTCCCCCTCTTGGTCCAAGAGGTCATGAGTATCCTTCTGAGTCTGATCTCATTGTTTGTAGATCCTCAAGCCCTCATGCTCGTGATTCTTCGCTGATAGACTCTGCCAGTCTTGGCCAAAACCTCCATCGTCATATGGAGTATGGTTAGTTTACTTCACCCTTTGGGACTGTCGACCCTCGTTTGCGTGATTTCTCAGATTTTGAATTGCCTTCAAATGAGGCTATCCTTGAAGCCATGACTACGGTTTCTATACTGGGGGAGGACTTACACCATGGTTTGTTTTTTCTTCCCTTTTGGGAGACTTTCCAAGTTGACTATCGAAGAGACTCTTGGTCTGAGCCTAGCAGCGGGCTCCACCTGAACCAGTTTCATACATGAGTCTTATCCCCCGCGGGTCTTCTTTTAAGCCCTTTTCAGACCCTCTAAACATGAAAATATTGTTGAGCGATCTTGTTGACCTTCACGCTCGCTAAACTGAAATTTGAAGTCACGTTTGTCTGACGGTAGTTTACCCCTTTTTCGGTCCGGATGGTCAACTATATGAACAAAGGTATACTCTAGGAGCTTCGGTTCCCTAGAAGAGTATTCTCAGGTATGATTTTAACCCTTTTTCGGGCCTAAGGGACTAAATTTATGAAAAAGGAACCCTCGCAGGTCTTCTTTTAAGCCCTTTTCAGACCCTCTAAACATGAAAATATTGTTGAGCGATCTTGTTGACCTTCACGCTCACTAAACTGAAATTTGAAGTCACATCTGTCTAGCGGTAGTTTACCCCTTTTTCGGTCCGGATGGTCAACTGTACGAACAAAGGTATATTCTAGAAGATTCAGTTCCCTAGAAGAGTATTCTTAGGTATGATTTTAACCCTTTTTCGGGCCCGAGGGACTAAATTTACGAAAAAGGAACCCCCGCGGAGTCCATAGTTAAGGTCTTTTCAGACTCCCTAAAATTGAAAAGATTGTCAAGTGACCTTATTCTTTCACACTCGTTAAAATGGTCCAGAAGAACATTCCTGACGGAGTCCATAGTTAAGCTTTTTTCAGACTCCTTAAAAATGAAAAAATTGTCAAGTGATCTTGTCTTTATCACACTCGTTAAAATGGTTCTGAATAAACGTCTTTTCGGTGCTAATTTACCCCTTTTTTGAACCGACTAGACTACCTTCGAAAAAGGTACCCCAGTGGAGTCTCCTTTTACGCTTTTTTCAGACTCTCTAAATATGAAAAACCGTCGAGCATACCTTCTCTAGGCTCGTTAAAATTACATCGAAGGACGTTACCATTGTGTGTCTTATTAAT
Organism: Picea glauca; assembly: GCA_000966675.3. NCBI lineage: Eukaryota > Viridiplantae > Streptophyta > Pinopsida > Pinales > Pinaceae > Picea > Picea glauca. Next base: position 930,273 of record JZKD02S1672838.1, on the reverse strand, counting down.
CATGTTTGCATACCTGCGTCTTTGGCCTAATGTTGGCTCCATGTTTCTCTCAACTGAACCATCCGAAGCATGCCTCATACACAAGCCCTATAGCACTTTGCCTCTGCGTCTTGACACCTTTGGCCCCTAGAGGATTTTTTTCCGAGTGTCCTTTTCCTTCATATGTCCCTTTACCCTGAGCATCCAGGTGTCCCATGAGCTTGGAACTAGTATGTTTGCGACACTCGATCCTCCTTTGTAACGTAGCATTCTTTTATTCTTTTTCAAGCTTTCCAAAATTATTGAAAAAGACAAAAAAATCAAATATACCCCAAAAAGAGGAAGGGAAAAGTATTTTCTTTTTATTAGTAGCATAATGAGTCACCCTTAGACAAAGCACATCCTTACGTTTGTTCTTAAAGCTATGGGATTTAATATGACCTTAGGAAGTTCTTCTCGCTACATAGAGTTGTGTCCTCCTCCATTTGGTTATTCTTCCAAACATATGGAGAGTTTGTGTTGCCTCCTGCATTGTGAACTTATGTCAATACCATGCTTCTTGAGTCTCATCATTTGCCATGCTATTGTCCAAGGGAATTTTTTACCAAGCCTGAGTCGGACCCTTTGCAGTTTGTCTCTTTCCCTCATGCTCGGCCATCCCGAAAGTCCAATCAAGTCTTTGTTTGAAATCAATGAAGCCTAAAGTCCGATCATCAAGATCCTCTAGTCCATGACTGATGAGTCATCGAAGACCTCTAGGTAGTGAATTCGTACACTCATTTTACACTCCTACCCAAGTTTTGAAGATTTTGAAGTTGTTTCTCGAGCTCTGAAGACCTCATCTACAACCATCAGGCCTTGTCAGCTTCTAGAAGATGGATACTCTACATGTATATCTTTTTGATTTCAAGATGTAGATATGTTGTGTATTTCTCACGGCTACACTTTATATAGTTATATGACATGGATTTGTAGTGTATTTGATTGGCAGCCATGATTTTATTTCATCCCGAGCATGGGTATGCCTGCCTCGGTGAGACAATTGTTATTTTGCAAATGGAATCTCTCGAATTGTGGTCTTTGGGCTCACTGGTTTGGTACGGTGGTGACGATTGATAATGTATTTCGGCCATCAAATGCTCTTCTGACCTCACACATTAGGGGGAATTTGTTATAACCCTAATTTGCACCAGGCATGCTTACCTGGCATCAAGCCATCTCATTTGCCTTCTTTTACAAGCCACTATTGAACATCTCTTCTTAAAAACACCTTTTTTAAAGGCACGCGCTAGCTGACCCACTACAACCTACATGTACGCTCTAACTGACCCACTACAAGCCGTGTGTACATGATAGTTGGCCCATTACAACTCGCGTGTACGTACAAAAGCACAAAAAATGGAAAGTTGTTGATGGAACACACAATTTTGGGTAAGTTAACTAAACCTTTCGACCATGCATGGCCAGTCACTCGACTAAATACCTAGCTCCTTCTAGCCTATAAAAGAAGGGGTAGGGGTCCCATTTGAAAGGAGGAAAATCATAGCAAAGAAACTATACCCAATTTAGCATTCCCCTTGCCCCAACCTTTTGCAACTATTGTGTGAAGAAAAGAATATACAGAAGCAGTTGGAGCACAGTTGAAGAGGAGCCGAGGACCAGATTCGAGGAGCAGTGGCCGATCTCACCATTGTAAGGTTACTCTTGTGATATTAATAAAAGAAGTACTTTTCCCGTCCCGCCATATGAGATTGTCAATATTTAAATTTGATTATATTTTGATAGAATCTCTAACCCATTAGTTTATAGATTATATGCATGTGGAGTTCTTTGTTTTTCTTTTATGAATGCAGGTCAGCGTTGGGAGGAGAGTTGCAGTCAAGGAGTGACCAAGCGTTAAAGGGATCAACATCAAACACGAAAAATAAGGTACAACAACTTGATCTCTTTAACCTTGTATTTGCATACAAATAATGGGGTTTAGGCATGGGATGATGGTAAAATGTAGGAAGATTTAGGTCATTTATGCATGCATGATAAAACCCTTAGTGCTAGTCCGTAGGAGGGATTTCCCACCCATAAAATTGGGCCTCATCGAAAGGTACAATTCCCACTGTTGATTCAAAAGGAATTATGACCCCTCAACAAGTAGTGGGTGGGTTGGAAAGAAATGTGGCTCTATGGTTCTAGGCTTGCATGTTGTTAGATCGTGGCATTAGCTGGAGGAAAAAATAGAGGTGTTTATGCAAGTAGCCACAAGATGTTGGGAGCTCCGAGGAGGCAAAGAGGTTGAGGCAAGATCTACTCTAAGGTCGCTCCCATTGTGAACTGGAATCGTGATAATGTGCAGTGTCAACCTCAATTGCATTGATTGAAACAATGCTAGAGTCTCTCAATTGCACCATTGTCAAAGCCTTCTTAGTGGCGAATAAGAAATTTGTTTTTTTTTAAATTATTACAATTAAGAAAAAATAAATCACAGACTTAGGGGATTTAAGTCAAACCATGTATGATTGAACCGATAAGAAATTTTATATTTCAAATTTCATAAATATGAAAATAAATCAAATTAATATAGTATTTCGAAAAAACTTTGGAGAAAGGTTGCAAAGTTTAGTGAAGTAATGCAAGTCAAAGTAATTTGACCATGAAATGAAAACTATAATCCTTGATGGAGGCAAAGAATAAAAACGTGTGTTTTCTTTTCCCCGATATATTAATAAAGTTTTGAACCCAACCTTCATCAAACATGATTTATATGTTCCTTACTCTCAAAACTAATAAGAGAGGACTTTTAAATCACCAACAAAAAATATGTATATCTAACATGGGAATCCCTAAACTAAAATTTTGAATTATCTCAAACTGATCATATCAACCTTAAGTAACTCTAGTTTGAAAGTTATGTATTATTATGTGTGCTGGATTACTGAGAGGGGGGGTGAATCAGTAATAGCGCAATATTAATCATTTTTATCCAAATAATCCAAGTGTTATATCAATGTAGAATTATGATCCAATAATGAGCAATAAGAAATGAACAATCACACACATACATAGTACACCAGTGTTTTACGTGGAAACCCAAATTGGGAGAAAACCACAAAATGATTTTTCTTATATGTCTTGAAGAGTTACATTCATTGGAAGCACCAACTTCCTTTATTTTCCAGCTGCAATTGGAAGGAGGCTACAACCTGAGGGAATATCCAACTCCCCAATTCTATGGCTACAACTAGAAGAAGGCTACAACCCCCTATGTTCTCCGGCTACAACCGAAAGGTGGCTACAACCACCTGCCCTTGCCCCATCCAACCGCCCTGAAGTAAAAGTAGAATTATGGAACCACTGTCACACTATCACTATGAGATATATCGCTGTAAACCTGTACCAATAAACTTGAACCATGCATCAACCATGCATTAACCTGTACCTCAACCTGTAATCAACATGTACCATAAACAAGTGCATCAACCATGCACCAACCTGTACCAAACAACTTGTAATCAACCTATAGAATAAACACGTGCATCCAACCATGTACCAAGTATGTACCAATCATGTGTCAACTACTCATCAACTATGACTCATCAATATGTACCAACATCATCAACTATACACCTCATGTATGTG
>JZKD02S1672838.1:898004-923558 GCA_000966675.3 Picea glauca | reverse complement strand
TTGTGTGTCTAAGTGAGGCGCTAGCCTCCTTATTTATACAAGACTGGCACGTGTGAAGTGTCTCTTCACTGGTAGGGCCGACTTCTCCAACTAGGTGGTTATAACCACCTTTATTATATTTCTGGGCCTCTTGATATATTTTGGGGATGACTTCTTCTTTTTCCTTTTACAATTACATTATGACCAATCCGCAAAAGAGGATTTGGTCCTTTTACAATAGCCGACATGATAAATCCACGATGGGGATTGATCCAATGAACAATATATCAAATAATAATAAGAATACACTTTGCAATTACATTATTTTAACACTCCCCCTTAACAAGAAGGGTATTCTTCAACAACATCAGGTGAGAGAGAGAGGACAACATCATCAACAACATCAAGTGGGTGAGAGGACAGCATCATCAATATCATCTTGGAACACTTATTGGTGTATCTATAAATCATCGAAAGTTTTCTTCATCGGAAACATCGTCATTCTCAAAGGAATGCAATCATCATATGCATCAATATGTATTAGTATAAAACTGATACATCATCATCATTATCACAGCACGAGGCTAGCTCATCATAATAATACTAGACTGTCTTTATGTCACGACTATCAAGCCGGAAGCACAGTTCTAGTCTCATCTCATAGTCTTGCTTTATGTCACAGCAATAAAGATGGAAGCAAGATACTCGTTCTACTTTACGTCATGACAATCAAGTTGGAAGTAGGATACTGGACTGGCTTTACGTCACATCTATCCAGCCAGAAGCACATTGCTAGTCTCATCTCATGGTATTGATTTACGTCACAACTGTCAAGCAGAAAGAAAAATGCTCGTCCTGCTTTACGTCACAACCATCAGGTCGGAAGTAGGATACTATATTGGATTTACATCACATCTATATAGCCAAAGCTCAGTGCTAGTCTCATCACATCATCTTGCTTTACATCACAACCATCAGGTAGGAAGCAAGGTATTTGTCCTGCTTTACATCACAACCATCAGGTCAGAAGCAGGATACTAGACTGGCTTTACATCACAGTTATCTAGACATAAGCATAGTACTAGTCACATCACATCATCCTGCTTTATGTCACAACCATCAGGTCGGAAACAAGAGATGTTTCATCACAACAACTACTCCCCCTCTCGAGGAAGGTTCTTTCGGACAATACCAAGCTTATCTCGAAAGTGCTCAAACTTTACATGAGATAGAGGCTTGGTTAACACATCAGCAACCTGTTCATCCGTGCTAATGTACTGGAGCTTTAAGGCTCCTCTTTGAACCATGTCACAGATGTAATGATATTGGATCTCTCGTTTATTGGGTGTCTTTGGAGACACTTGTTGAACTTGCTCTTCTACTTCTGTCTGATTCTCTTCATCTTCCTCTTCTAGTTCTTTTTCATCTTCTGCTTCTTCTTCTAAGGGTTGTTTCATTGATTCATTTTCTTCTTCCTCTGATTCTAGTCTGCCTGTTTCATCAATTGTCACGTTGATTCTTTCCACAAATTTTTTCAATATTAGATTATAACAATTTTATGCTTTCCTTGTACTTGAGTAACCAACAAGTACTCCTTTGTCCACACGAGAGTCAAACTTTCCCATTCTTCCATCTTCTCTTTGATATAGCATTTGCTTCCAAAAACTCTGAAGTGCTTCACATTTGTTGGTCTTCCTTTCCATAGCTCGTAAGGAGTTTTGTCGGTGTTGTTTCTGAGCATTACTCTGTTTTGAATGTGAATTGTTGTATGCACTGTTTGTGTCCAAAAAATATTTGTCAATTTTGAATCCATTAGCATTGTTCAAGACATTTCCTGTACTGTCTTGTTCTTTCTTTCAACAACTCCATTTTGTTGAGGTGTCCTAGCAATGGAGAATTGCCTTTTTATTCCATGATTGTTGCAGTAGTCCATAAATTCCTTTGAGGTGAATTCTCCTCCATTATCAAATATCAAGCATTTGATTCTTGAATCCATCTCATTTTCAACCATTTCCTTGTAGATCTTGAAGTTTTCAAAAGCTTCTGACTTATTCTTGAGAAATCAAACTGCATTCATTCTTGTATAATCATCAACTAATAACATAAAGTATCTCTCACCTTTTAAGCCCTTTGTTTTAGTTGGTCCAACTAGATCAGTATGCAAAATTTCCAGTGGTCTTGTCATTGAATATTCCTTTGATTTGAACCTGGTCTTTGTTTGCTTTCCTTGTTGACAATGTTTGCATAAAGTGTTGGTTGATTTCATGATCTAGGGAATTTATCTAAATGCTTCTCTTTTGTTGAATTTGACAAGGTTATCAAAATGCACGTGACCCATTCTTTTGTGCCATAGCCAACTTTCATCTTCCTTTCCTAGACAACATTTTTCATTTCCAATTTCACTTAACACATATATATGTTGCTTGAAGTTCTTGCAGCTGTAGCAATCAATTTCCCTAAACCTTATTTTCTTATCTCACACTTTTGTGAATCGAAAGTAACTTTATGACCTTGGTCACACATTTGACTCACACTTAGAAGATTATGTTTCATATCTTCTACTAGTAGAACATTTTCTGCCTTTTCATTCTTGTTCCCAATTCAGACTATGCATTTTCCAATGATTTTGGCTGAATCATCATTTCCGAAGGAGACTGGTCCATCTCTTTCCTTTCGTAATGTAAGAAACTTGTCTCTATCACCTATCATGTGTTTTGAACACCCACTGTCAACATACCAACCATGTTTCTTCTTCTTAGCTTGTAGAGCGAGTGTGCATTCTTCATTGCTATGCTGATCTTGCTTTCTTATCCATGTCATTTTCCAAGGTTCCTATTTGCGATTGTTGTTATTCCATTGAGGTTCTTTAGGAGGGACTATCATTCTGGAATCTTTGGCCACGTGTCCAAAATTGTTACATTTGTAACATTCCACTTTAGTGCTCAAAGATTCAAACCTGTTGTAACTTCTTCTATGTGTTTCACTAGGTCTTCTTGAGTAAAACCTTTGTGTATGATTCTCAAAGTTGTTATTGTTTATGTTGTTAGCTCGAAAATTCACAGCTTTATGTCCAAAATTATTACATGCATAACTGTTGGCAGCCCCACAATATTTTTACTTCTTAAAGCAATGAATAATAAATTTTGTAGCTGCCTTCGCTTAAACATATGAACATTGCTACTTGAAAGATGAGTTTTGGGCTATAAAAAGATTTTATTTTTCCTGGTTCTCGTTTTCATGCTTCGTTCATGACTGAAAGCATGAACGAAGCATTGAAACTTGTGAATTTATTGCATTTGAATTTAAGGCTTATTTTTCCTAGGAGAATAAATGATCATACAAACCTTTTTAAGAATGATATTTTGCTTTAAGGCCTATCTCATGTCAATAAATTAGTTGTTTTAAAATTGTTCATTATTATGAGGTTTACTCTAGACCTTTAAATGATACACCAAGAATCGATTGATGTTAGGCTATGAGTTTGTTTCATGTATGATTCTTGGTAAATCCTCTCTATGGTTGCTATGTTGTGATTTTTCAAGCACCTTATAATGAGCAACTCCACCCTTTGCACAATGATGATACTTAAACACATCTAGTCGTATTTTGTACTATGCTAATAATGGATTTTTGAAAATGACATGTCCATCATTTCAAGTTAAGTCTCGGGATTTGTTCTGTACCCTCAGCGATTCATTACACAAAACGCCTGATTCTCTTATGAAACCCCTTATTCCTCCATTTAATTCGTGCAAGGGTTTTATTTCATTGGTTTTAGCCCTGGTTCTTCCTGTTTTGTGAAACCATTCTTACTTACAGTGGATTTTGTTGTCTCTGTGACTGCTTGTCTTAATCCACATGGCCCCTGTTGTCCGTATCGAACCAAATTTCTCACAAACCCTGCTCCTATATGGCGACACAAGGGAATACCTTAAGGGTCAAGGCTGGCTCGAATTTCTTGAGAGATTTCAAGGTTTCAACTTGCAAACAACCCAGGATTTTTCCCTCTCTTTTGATGGCTTCTGAGCCAAAGTAGGATATGTTCAAATCGAAGTCACCGAGGAATTTTTAAGCCAGGCAATAGGTCTTCCACTTAGGGGGAAAAAATGGTTTAAGAATACCAAATTGGAGGAGGTTCCATGGAGTTTGTTCTTTACCTCTCGGAAGATCCAGTGTTGTGATAAATGTATGCCTATATCTATGTTAAAAACTAGGTGGCATGGTTTATTGGAAATCTTGAGACATTTCGTTACATGCGAGGGTCGCTTTGGCCTCATTTTTTTGTATCACATAGACTGTTAATGAACTTCATCAGTTTCCAGTTTAACATGCCTTTCTATTTATTGAGAAGTTTATATAAGATGGCCAAGAGGTATAAGAGATAGTGTTTGAATTCCATTTTATTTCATCATGGGTTGATAAGGATGTTGTTAGTCCATCATTTAAAATTTCAAGGCGACAATTGGGACACTTTCCTATCTTGAAATGATTTTGATACATCCAACCCCGTAGAGGTTGATAAGTCCATGTTAGAAGAAACCCCAATCCATTCCATTGACAGAACAGTCTCCTCATCCAAAGAACCCTGTGATAGGGATGCGCTCGATGAGCCTATGTCTGAGCAACAAGATGTTTACCCAAGAGCCTCTAAATTTCATGACCACAAGAAGTACGCCTTCCCTAACAACATTGCAAAAACCGCAAACAGACCCTCACGCAAACTGTCTAAAAATGACTCGGATATAGGGTTTAAAAACAAAAGGGCGGGGAGATTAATTTCTAGGAGCCTGAGAAATAAATCAAAGTCTCATATGAGCTCGATCAAAGCGATTGATGTCCATGAGAGCTCTGATTTTGAGATCGAGAAGTTCTTGGAAAAAGAAGACCTAAGTTACCTCAAACCAGATCTCAGCCAGACCTACGATTTCGTAGACAATCTGCCACTGTTCCTGAAGCATAGCGAAGGTTTTCCAAGGATCAAACTTGGTAAAGAACCCACAGACAACAATGGTAGCATCCTGACACATGACCATGGATATCCTCAAACAACTGTTCTAGATCCACTCTGTGAGGTTTGTTTGTTTTGGATCGACAAATATTACACAGATATACCTTCCCCTCAATTGTAGATCAAAACCCTCACCACTCAGATCGACTCATTAATCAGTGAAAATCACAGACTAAAGTTCAGTGCTCAAAGGCAAGAGAAGTGCTTGAAAAGAACTGGAAACATAATAATAAAAAATGTTGAGTGTGTTACAGCAGTAGTTAACTCTGAGGCCTTATGAGTCAAATTTAGCATGCAGTTAAGAGGTAAAGATTTGTTTGTTTATCTTAGTTGTGTTTTTATTTAGATTTTCTATTAATATAGATTTGATTAGATTTCTGTTGTTTAAAATAAAACTAGCTACATAATCAGCTGATTCTGTAGCTAGTCTATTCTCATTCGAATTTTTGGAAATTATTGGTTAGAATAATATCTAAACTCCTTTATTTTCGGTTTTCATTTTAGGATATCGTGTAGCTGGTGGTGATCTGTTGATATGGACCATTTCTGAGCTTATTAGCCATTTCTTTGGCTCATCTTTTGTAAACATAAACAAGCTTTTTATAGTTTTGAGAGATACAGTGTGATATGGAGTGGTTCTATTACCCTCTATTTTGTAATTAGTAAATCATTTTGAGATTTAATCTTATCCCACAAGATAAGATGTTTAGCTTGACTAAACTCTTTAAATACTAGAGATTTTTCTAATGAAGACATCTTTGCCTGGGGTAGAGGATGGACGTTTGATTTACAGACTTTAATGGAACAACAATGCACATTTTGACTTTATCTTCTTTTGGATGGTGTCTTCATTTAAGTTTTATTTATCCTGATATGATACTAAGTTTTGATAGCTTTAGTCTTCATGATTTATTATGTTATTGGGATAATTCCTTTATAAATGTTGTCCATAAATAATGCTTCAGATATTCATCGTGTGATCATCTATTCAGCTTTAATTACAGGATTTATCCTTTAATTTTCATTGAAAGATTAAATGCAAGGATGTTTGCTAACATATTTTTCTTAATGTAATTACTTACAATCATGAGATCACAATAACTATTGGTATTATTCTTTCTGTTATTAAAATTTAACTGCCAACATAATTGTTCTGCATTTATTCAGAACAGACTTAAGATTCATTGCAGGTTTCTCTCCTGGACAAGGTGGTTAAATGTTTTCTGATCGCACAGATGTTTGGATGCATATCATTAGCTCGCTAGCAGGTTAGCTCAATTTCATTTTTTTGCTATTTGTTTATCGCTGAAATTCGAACGTAAAGTTTGGTTTTTGACTATCCATACGTTTTTGTTTCATAACATTTTCTTCCATTAGTTTAAGACTTATAAAAGAAAAATCAAAAATATTTTTATGTGCTTTCTTTATCTACTTCTTCAAAGCAATCATTTTCACATTGAGTTTAGTAAGTTTAGATTAAAACTTGCAGCTTGTAAATAATGTATATAAATGAGAGTTATCTATCTTTTTCTTAAATACGCCTATTACAGTCACATTAGAGCATATGCACATATATATATATAGTATTTAGTAATTATTTATTTATTTATTTTATTTTATTTTTTTCTTTTAGGATTCTTAGATTGGCCAAGCCATTAAACCCGTCAGAACGAGTTATACCAAATGGCTTGGGTTACTTAGACAACCCCGGAACGGACTTGTTCTTCCAATTGACGAACGGTCATTTTCACCCATCAACAATAACATAAACCAAAAAATATAGTTTGATACCTGGGTGTTGAGGATATTCTGAAGGGAGGTGCTCTTATGAATCCTTCTTCTTCTTGAGGCCTATCCGTTGGTTGTTGATTATGAAATCCGACTCTTCTTGGTGGAGGAGTATCCTTGTAATCTTCCTTGTATATCCTTCTATCCCCTTTGATTTTTTCTGCATAGCTTTTTGGATATGTTTCTTGATCTGTTATTTTGGAGCTTGAGCCCTTTTCTATCTGATTGTATCCAAGTCCGGTCTTATCAAGATGAGATTTTTTACTATTGATAATGTCATCCAAAAATTTTGAGCTATTCTGCATATTTTTTTTTTGAATATCTTTTCTTAGTGTGACAATCTCTGCTTCCAAGTTTCCAATGATCCTATCCTTTTCTTCTATCTTTTCTTTGAGTGCTTCTTGAATTCTTTTATCTTCTTATATTTGAACCTTCAATTTTGTGATCATTTGTTCTAGTTCTCGAGTGTCATTTTTATTGTCTAATTCTACTTGTAGTTTATTGTTCTTCTTATTTTCTCTTCTGATAACTTCTATGACACACACTAATTCTTTTCGATAGTCAACTTATGCCTCTTCAATTTCTTCTTCGACTTCTTCATATTCTTCTTCGTCTTCTTTATATTCTTCTTCTTCGTCTTCTTTGTTAGAGTCTTTTAATACCATGAATATAACTCTTCCTATCTCACTGTCACTGACTTCATCTTCATCTGATGATGATATGTCTTCTTAGGTGCATAAGCTATTCTTGAAAATTTTCTTTGTAGTTCTTATGCCTTTATATGTGTGTTTTCCTTTTGAGTAACCTTTATCATTTCTGTTTTTCTTATGAGGACATTTGTTAGCAAAATGACCAATACCATCACAATTAAAACAAATTAAAGGAAGCTTACCTCTATACCTACCGTTGGTTCCCTTTTTCAGTCTTTTGACGAAGATGACCACTTCTTCATCATCTTCCGAGACGTCACTATTGCTTCTATATTCTTCTTCTTGTTTTTTCTTTTGCTTTGATCTTTTGGATGATTTGAAGGCTGATTCTTTTACATCTGGATTTTCTTGTTCAGTTCTCATTTCATATTCTATGAAGATTCCATGCAATTCGTCCATGCTTATTGATTTTAAATCTGATCTTTCTTCTAGTGTTGATATCTTAGGGTTAAATCTCCTAGGAAGAGATCTTACTACCTTTTGAAAAATTACAGATTCTTCGATTTATTCTCCCAATCCTATGATTTCATTCACTGTTTCATCGACTCGTAAGAAGTAGGTTGCAATATTCTCATCTTCCTTAATTTTTAGTTGTTCGAACTGACCTCTGTAATTTTGAAGCTTTGCTTCTTTGACTTTTGTATCTCCTTCGTAAATATTTCGAAGCTTGTCCCAAATATCTTTAGCAGATTTACAATGTGCAACTTTGGTGAATATCGTATCACTGAGACCATTCAAAAGTACATTTTTGGCTTTGGAATTATTTTGACCGAGTTTCACTTCTTTCTCATTTGTTGGTGGAACTATTGGTGTTGTGTATCCATCTACAATTGATTGTCAAACTTCAAATCCCTTTGCATGTATATATGTCTTCATCCTTATGCTCCAAAAAGCATACTTCCGTCCATCAAAATGTGGTATTCCATTTTTACACAAGTTGATACTCTCCATGATCTACCTTTCAGTGGTTAAAATGATTTTTTAAGAAACCTACTCTGATACCAATTGTTGGATTACTGAGAGGGGGAGTGAATCAGTAATAGCGCAATATTAATCCTTTTTATCCAAATAATCCAAGTGTTATATCAATGTAGAATTATGATCCAATAATGAGAAATAAGAAATGACCAATCACACACATATACAGTACACCAGTGTTTTACGTGGAAACCCAAATCGGGAGAAAACCACAGAATGATTTTTCTTATATGTATTGAAGAATTACATTCATTGGAAGCACCAACTTCCTTTGTTTTCCAGCTGCAACTAGAAGGAGGCTCCAACCCCCTAGTTTCTCAGGCTACAACCTGAGGGAAGCTCCAACTCCCCAATTCTCTAGCTACACCCCCTATGTTCTCTGGCTACAACCGGAAGGTGGCTACAACCACCTGTCATTTCCCTGTCCAACCGCCCTGAAGTAGAAGTACAACTATGGAACAACTGTCACACTATCACTGTGATATATACCATTGTAAACCTATACCAATAAACCTAAACCATGCATTAACCATGCATTAACCTATACCATAAACAAGTGCATCAACCATGCACCAACATGTACCAAACAACCTGTAATCAACTTGTAGCATAAACAAGTGAATCCAACCATGTACCAAGTATGTAACAATCATGTGTCATCTATTCATCAACTATGACTCATCAATATGTACCAACATAATCAACTATACACCGTGTGTATGTGTCAACTCATCAACTACTCGTCTCAACCATGTACCCAACATGTACCTTAACGAAACCCTCATAAATTTCATCATCCAAATATGATTTGTAACTCTGTAATAGACATGGTGTATATGATCACATACCTGCAAACCTTCCTTAACTTTAAAAACAAGAGACTAGCATTTTCATTAAACTTTTCTTCAGTCTCACATGACTAGTTTTGGAATGGTCAACAACCCTAACTTGAAATAATCAAAAAGTTGTACTTGTAATGAATAAAGATATAAAACTGATACAAAATGTTCTTCAATTTGTTTTATGCAATTCCTCCAGGTTTCACTACTTGGAACCTCTCAGAAAAAGAGTGATAGCAAAAATGACATACCTTGTTGAATTTTGGCTTATTCTAGAGAGCGAACTTGTAGAGCATGCACCACACGAAATGTTTATTGAATAAATATGAAAATGTTACAAATAATACTACAGACTGTACTCTAACCAACACATTTTGTCTTACTCAATTTGGATCTGTTCTGAAGAAGTTATGACATTTTTACCCGAAACACATGTTTTAGACTAGTTTCGGGACTAGCCACAAACCTTATTTTCCACGAAGTGTAACTTCAAAAATAAAACGACCCACAAGATGAATTTTTTATCACATATACTTGGATATGCCTCCTCAATGGAATAGAAATTTCACAGTCTGATGCATTCTAAAAAAAAAATTATTGAGAAAATAGTGAGATGACCTGTAAATAACATACCTTAGAAAGCATCATCAAAGGAATTTATCCTTCCTTGAATTTCGACCTTCTTTTCTTTACCTTTACTCAGAAATTAGGCTTAGATATCATTTGGTTACCTCATACACCTATAGATATTCAATATTCTCAAGTGTAATTTAAAATAAGAGAGCCTTGCCTCTTATTTATACTCTCCAAGTAGCTTCTTTAAAAACATCTTCTAGGTCACTTTGCCCACTTTCCTTATTTTAGGGTTAACCCACTTCTAATTTCTCCATTATATTTATTATTTAAATAATTTATTTTGTATTCACTTTGAATTATAGTACACTCATCACTTCACTTTATTATTTACCTTCTAAAATCTCTTAAACCACTTTGACTACTTTGACCTTTTGGGGCTTCTAGATGATGTAAGAGGGTCCTCCAACTTCGTAAGGCCATAACTCTCAAACCGTGAAGAGTTATGTGACGTTCCACATACCACTGGAAATGGCATGATAATAACTATCCATATAGGATAGTTTCACTAAAAAATCCACTGACCTTCATCTCATTATTCCACAAATAAGCATGGGTTCTCTAACCATACTTCTAGAATAACTCAATCCACAAAGCGTCTTCCCGTGAGGGCTTTCACCATATGGGGACCACTTTGGAGTTCATCCATTTATATTTATTATCATCTTTACATCAAACAAACTTGATTCCATTACCTAAACGTTTGTGCTACCAGGCTTTCTTCAAGGGTTGACATCAATGACAACCAACCTTAATCAACAATCTCCCCCTTTGGCATTGATGGAAACACTATGATGCAATACTGAAATCATTTCATGCAATACTGAAGTCATATCACTCATGCTCCCCCTGGAACCATGCCTCTGTCCTCTACATCTATGTGACCATTTCTCCCCCTGGAACCATGCCTCTATCTTATGCATCTGATGAATCTCTCCCCCTTTGTCATCAATGTCAATGGTATATTTCCATCTGGGGCTGCTCCCCCTAACTAAACTGTCCTCTTTATGGTGCTTCCTCATGTACATCTAAGAAATATAAGATAAGCATTCAAAAGAATTCATCTTGCAGTATAAATAACTCTGAGTCTATGGAGAAGATACTCAAAGGCTTCTCGTGGAAATGGTTTTGTAAAGATGTATGCCACTTGTTCTTTTGTGCCCACATACTCAACTCTGATGTTCTTTTCTGCAAACTTCTCCCGTAGAAAGTGATACTTGATTGGAATGTGATTTGTCTTGGAGTGCATCACCGGGTTCTTTAAGATACTGATGGTTCTTGTATTATCACAATAGATTGGAATGGGCTCGTCATACTCAACCTATATATATGTCAAAGTTTGTTTCATCCAAATAACCTGTGTACAACATGATGCTGCTGCAATATACTCTTCCTCAGTTGTAGATAAAGATACCGATGATTGTTTCTTGCTTAGCCATGATAATAAACACTCACCCAAGTAGAACGTTGATCCACTGGTGCTTCGTTGGTCATCAATACAACCTACCCAATATGCATCTATGTAGGAAATAAGTGATAGATCATTTCCTTTTGGATACCATAATCCAAACTCTTTTGTTTCTTTGAGATATCTGAAAATCCTCTTCACTACTAATACATGTGATTCCTTTGGTGTTGCTTGAAATCGTGCCACCTGTCCAATTTCCTGCATTACATCTGGTCTGGATGTTGTCACATATAATAGGATGCCAATCATTGACCTGTATTGCCTTTGATTTGTAGACTTTGAATCATCATCTTTTCTCAACTTGCAACTAGTTTGCATGGGAGTGATAACTGGTTTCCAATCTTCTATTATGAACTTCTTTAGCATTTCTCTGATATACTTGGTTTGATAAATCAAATTTCCTTGGTTGCTTTGACATATCTGAAGTCCCAAAAAGAAGGATAGTTCTCCAAGTAATGACATTTCAAATTCATTCTGCATATCATTTGCAAATTTATGGCTTAACCTGTAATCATCACTACCAAAAATAATATCATCAACATAAACATCAATTAACAAAATATTACCTTGACACACCTTGATGTAGAGGTTGTTATCTGCACTTCTTTATCTAAAACCTGTCTGTTGTAGATACTTATCCAATCTAGAGTACCATGCTCTAGGAGCCTGTTTTAGACCATACAATGCTTTCTTTAATTTACACACATAATCTACATTTTCTGACAACTGAAATCCTTCTGGTTGTTCAATGTAGACTTCTTCTTCAAGTTTCCCATTCAAAAAAGATGATTTTACGTCCATTTGATACATTTTAATATTTTTGGAGCATGCATAAGCTAAAAGTAAACGAATTGCTTCCATTCTGGAAACTAGCGAAAATGTCTCTTCAAAGTCGATTCCTTCAACCTGTGCATATCCTTTACATACCAATCTAGCTTTGTTCCTTGTAACATGTCCATCTTCATTCAATTTATTCCCGAAAACCCACTTTGTGTCAATCACATTTTTATTCTTTGGTATTGGAACTAGTTCCCAAGTGTCATTTTTCTCTATTTGATCAAATTCTTCATCCATGCTCTTTTTCCAAAATTCATCCTTGTTGGATTCTTCAAAACAATTCGGTTCAATTGTAGATGAGAGTGCTAGGTGTGTTTGTTCTGGTGAACAGATTCTTCTTCAAGTTTCAACTCATGCATCTTTGTTTCCGATAATCTGTTCTGAAGGATGATTCTTTTGTACTCGTTTAATGGATGTCTTTGGAGACACTTGTTGAACTTTCTCTTCTTCTTCTGTCTGATTCTCTTCATCTTCCTCTTCTAGTTCTTTTTCATCTTCTGCTTCTTCTTCTAAGGGTTGTTTCATTGATTTGTTTTCTTCTTCCTTGATTCTGGTCTGCCTGTTTCATCAATTGTCATGTTGATTCTTTCCACAAATTTGTTCAATCTTAGATTGTAACAAATGCATGCTTTCCTTGTACTTGAGTAACCAAAAAGTACTCCTTTGTCCACGTGAGAGTCAAACTTTCTCACTCTGCCATCTTCTTTTTGATATAACATTTGCTTCCAAAAACTCTGAAGTGTTTCACATTTTTTGGTCTTCCTTTCCATAGCTCGTAAGGAGTTTTGTCGGTGTTGTTTCTAAACATTACTCTGTTTTGAATGTGAACTGTTGTATGCATTGCTCGTGTCCAAAAAATATCTGTCAATTTTTAATCCATTAGCATTGTTCGAGCCATTTCCTGTAATGTCTTGTTCTTTCTTTCAACAACTCCTTTTTTTTGAGGTGTCCTAGCAACGGAGAATTGTCTTTTTATTCCATAATTACTGCAGTAGTCCATAAATTCCTTTGAGGTGAATTCTCCTCCGTTATCATATCTCAAGCATTTGATTCTTGAATCCATCTCATTTTCAACCATTTCCTTGTAGATCTTGAAATTTTCAAAAGCTTATGACTTATTCTTGAGAAATCAAACTGCATTCATTCTTGTATAATCATCAACTAATAACATAAAATATCTCTCACCTTTTAAGCCCTTTGTTGTAGTTGGTCCAACTAGATCAGTATGCAAAATTTCCAGTGGCTTTGTCGTTGAATATTCCATTGATTTGAACCTGGTCTTTGTTTGCTTTCCTTGTTGACAATGCTTGCATAAAGTGTTGGTTGATTTCGTGATCTAGGGCATTTCTCTGACTGCTTCTCTTTTGGTGACTTTGACAAGGTTATCAAAATGCATGTGACCCATTCTTTTGTACCATAGCCAACTTTCATCTTCCTTTCCTAGACAACATTTTTCATTTCCAATTTCACTTAACACATATATGTTGCTTGAAATTCTTGCAGCTGTAGCAATCAATTTCCCTGAACCTTCTTTTCTTATCTCACACTTTTATGAATCTAAAGTAATTTTATGACCTTGGTCACACATTTGACTCACACTTAGAAGATTATGTTTCATATCTTTTACTAGTAGAACATTTTCTGCCTTTTCATTCTTGTTCCCAATTTAGACTATGCCTTTTCCAATGATTTTGGCTGAATCATCATTTCTGAAGGAGACTGATCCATCTCTTTCCTTTCGTAATGTAAGAAACGTGTCTCTATCACCTATCATGTGTTTTGAACACCCACTCTCAACATACCAGCCGCGTTTCTACTGCTTAGCTTGTAGAGCGAGTGTGCATTCTTCATTGCTATGTTGATCTTGATTTCTTATCCATGTCGTTTTCTGAGGTTCTTGTCTGCGATCGTTGTTACTCCATTGAGGTTCTCTAGGAGGGACCGTCATTCTGCAATCTTTGGCCACGTGTCCAAAATTTTTACATTTTTAACATTCCACTTCAGTGATCAAAGATTCAAACCTGTTGTAACTTCTTCTCTGTGTTTCACTAGGTCTTCTTGAGTAACCCCTTTGTGTATGATTCTCAAAGTTGTTATTATTCTTGTTGTTAGCTAGACAATTCACAGCTTTATGTCCAAAATTATTACATGCATAACATAAACCAAAAATATAGTTTGATACCTGGGAGTTGAGGATATTCTGAAGTGAGGTGATGTTATGAATCCTTCTTCTTCTTGAGGCATATCCGTTGGTTGTTGATTTTGAAATCTGACTCTTCTTGGTGGAGGAGTATCCCTGTAATCTTCTTGGTATATCCTTCTATCCCATTTGATTGTTTCTGCATAGCTTTTTGCATATGTTTCTTGCTCTGTTGTTTTGGAGCTTGATCCCTTTTCTGTTTGATTGTATACAAGTCTGGTATTGTCAAGATGATATTTTTGACTGTTGATAATGTCATCCAAAACTTTTGAGCTATTCTGCATATTTTTCTTTTGAATATCCTTTCTTAGTGTGACAATCTCTGCTTCCAAGTTTTCAATGATCCTATCATTTTCTTTTAGCTTTTCTTTGAGTGCTTCTTCAATTCTTTTATCTTCTTCTATTTGAACCTTCAATTTTGTGATCATTTGTTCTAGTTCTTGAGTGTCTTTTTTCTTGTCTAATTTTGCTTTTAGTTTCTTGTTCTTCTTCTTTTCTCTTCTGATAACTTCTATGACACACATTAATTCTTCTCGATAGTCAACTTCTGCCTCTTCATTTTATTCTTCGACTTCTTAATATTCTTCTTCGGATTCTTCATATTCTTCTTCGGAGTATTCTTTGTCAGAGTCTTTTACTACCATGAATAGAACTCTTCCTATCTCACTGTCACTGACTTCATCTTCATCTAATGATGATATGTCTTCTTAGGTGCATAAGTTATTCTTGAAAAATTTCTTTGTAGTTCTTATGCCTTTATATGTGTGTTTGCCTTTTGAGTAACCTTCATCATTTCTATTTTTCTT
The DNA here is from genome assembly GCA_000966675.3 of Picea glauca. Lineage (NCBI taxonomy): Eukaryota > Viridiplantae > Streptophyta > Pinopsida > Pinales > Pinaceae > Picea > Picea glauca. Next base: position 908,312 of record JZKD02S1672838.1, on the reverse strand, counting down.
ATGAGGACATTTGTTAGAAAAATAACCAATACCATCACAATTAAAATAAATCAAAGGAAGTTTACCTCTATACCTATCGTTGGTTCCCTAGTTCAGTCTTTTGACGAAGATGAGCACTTCTTCATCATCTTCTGAGACGTCATCGTTGCTGCTATATTCTTCTTGTTGCTTTTTTTTTTCTTTGATCTTTTGGATGCTTTGAAGGCTGCTTCTTTTACATCTGGATTTTCCCGTTCAAATCTCATTTCATATGCTGCAAAAATTCCATGCAATTCATCCATGCTTATTGATTTTAGATCCGATCTTTCTTCTAGTGTTGATATCTTAGGGTTAAATCTCCTAGGAAGAGATCTTAGTACCTTTTGAACAATTATAGATTCTTCGATTTCTTCTCCCAATCCTATGATTTCATTCACTGTTTCATCGACTCATAAGAAGTAGGTTGCAATATTCTCATCTTCCTTCATTTTTAGTTGTTCAAACTAACCTCTATAATTTTGAAGCTTTGTTGCTTTGACTTTTGTATCTCCTTCGTAAATATTTCGAAGCTTGTCCCAAATATCTTTAGCGGATTTACAATGTGAAACTTTGGTGAATATCGTATCATTGAGACCATTCAAAAGTGCATTTTTGGCTTTGGAATTATTCTGACCGAGTTTCACTGCTTTGTCATTTGTTGGTGGAACTGTTGGTGTTGTGTATCAATCTACAATTGATTGTCAAACTTCAAATCCCTTTGCCTGTATATATGTCTTCATCCTTATGCTCCAAAAAGAATACTTTTGTCCATCAAAATGTGGTATTCCATTTTTATACAAGTTGGTACTCTCCATGATCTACCTTTCAGTGGTTAAAATGATTTCTGAAGGAACCTGCTCTGATACCAATTGTTGGATAACTGAGAGGGGGGGTGAATTAGTAATAGCGCAATATTAATCCTTTTTATCCAAATAATCTAAGTGTTATATCAATGTAGAATTATGATCCAATAATGAGCAATACGAAATGAACAATCACACACATACAGAGTACACCAATGTTTTACGTGGAAACTCAAATCGGGAGAAAACCACGGAATGATTTTTCTTATATGTCTTGAAGAATTACATTCATTAGAAGCACCAACTTCCTTTGTTTTCTAGCTGCAACTGGAAGGAGGCTCCAACCCCCTATTTTCTCAGGTTACAACCTAAGGGAAGCTCCAACTCCCCAATTCTCTAGCTACACCCCCCTATGCTCTCCGGCTAAAACTGGAAGGTGGCTACAACCACCTATCCTTGCCCCGTCTAACCACCCTAAAGTAAAAGTAGAATTCTGGAACCACTGTCACACTATCACTGTGAGATATACAGTTGTAAACCTATACCAATAAACTTGAACCATGCATCAACCATGCATTAACCTGTACCTCAACCTGTAATCAACATGTACCATAAACAAGTGCATCAACCATGCACCAACCTATACCAAACAACCTGTAATCAACCTGTAGAATAAACAAGTGCCTCCAACCATGTACCAAGTATGTACCAATCATGTGTCAACTACTCATCAACTATGACTCATCAATATGTACCAACATCATCAACTATACACCTCGTGTATGTGCCAACTCATCAACTACACTTCTCAACCATGTACCCAACATGTACCTTAACCAAAAGTCCTCATCAATTTCATCATCCAAATATGATGTGTAACTCTGTAATAGACATGGTGTATATGATCACATACCTACAAACCTTCCTTAACTTTAACAACAAGAGACTAGCATTTTCATCAAACTTTTCTTCAGTCTCACATGACTAGTTTTGGATTAGTCAACAACCCTAACTTGAAATAATCAAAACTTTGTACTTGTAATGATTAAATATACAAAACTGATACAAAATGTTCTTCAGTTTGTTTTATGCAATTCCTCCAGGTTTCACTACTTGTAACCTCTTGGAAAAAGAATGATAGCAAAAATGGCATACCTTGTTGAATTCTGGCTTATTATAGAGAGCGACCTTGTAGAGCATGCCTCACACGAAATATTTATTGAATCAATATGAAACCATTGAAAATAATACTACAGACTGTACTCTAACCAACACATTTGGTATTACTCAATTTGGATCTGTTATAAAAAAATTATGACGTTTTTACTTGAAACACTTGTTTTAGACTAGTTTCATGACTAGCCACAAACCATGTTTTCCACAGAGTGTAACTCCAAAAATAAAATGACCCACAAGCTGATTTTTTTACCACAGGTATTTGGATATTCTTCCTCAATGGCATATCAATTTCACAGTCTAAATCATTCTAGAAAAAACATTATTGCAAAAATAGTGGGATGACCTGTAAATAACATACCTTAGAAAGCATCATCAAAGGAATTTATCCTTCCTTGAATTTCGGCCTTATTTTCTTCAAATTTCCTCAGAAATTCGTCTTAGATATCATTTGGTTACCTCATACACCTATAGATATTCAATTTTGTAAAGTGTAATTTAAAATAAGAGAGCCTTGCCTCTTATTTATACTCTCCAAGTAGCTTCCTTTAAAACAACTTCTAGGTCACTTTGCCCACTTTCCTTATTTTAGGGTTAACCCACTTCTAATTTCTCCATTAAATTTATTATTTAAATAATTTATTTTGTATTCACTTTGAATTATAGTGCACTCATCATTTCACTTTATTATTTACCTTCTAAAATCGCTTAAACCACTTTGACTACTTTGACCTTTTGGGGCTTCTAGATGACATAAGAGGGTCCTCCAACTTCGTAAGGCCATAACTCTCAAACCGTGAGGAGTTATGTGACATTCCACATACCACCAGAAATGGAATGATAATAATTATCCATATACTATAGTTTAACTGAAAAATTCACTGGCCTTCATCTGATTATTCCACAAATAAGCATGGGTTCTCTAACCATACTTCTATGATAACTCAATCCGCAAAGCATCTTCCCGTGAGGGCTTTCACCATAAGGGGACCACTTTGGATTTTATCCATTTATACTTATTATCAACCATGAAAATACAATACTGATTCATCTTTACCTCAAACAAACTTGGTTCCATTACCTAAACCTTTGTGCTATCGGGATTTCTTCAAGGGTTGACATCAATGACAACCAACCTTAATCAACAATCTCCCCCTTTGGCATTGATGGAAACACTCTGATGCAATACTGAAATAATTTCATGCAATACTGAAGTCATATCACTTATGGTCCCCTTAGAACCATGCCTCTGTCCTCTGCATCTATGTGACCATTTCTCCCCCTGGAACCATGCCTCTATCCTATGCATTTGATGAATCTCTCCCCCTTTGTCATAAATGGCAAAGGTATATTTCCATCTGGGGCTGCTCCCCATAACTGAATTGTCTTATTTATGGTGCTTCCTCATGTACATCTAAGAAATATAAGATAAACATTCAAAATCATTCATTTTGGAGTATAAATAACTCTGAGTCTCTGGCGAATATACGCAAAGGCTTCTCGTGGAAGTGGTTTTGTAAAGATGTATGCCACTTGTTCTTTTGTGCCCACATACTCAACTCTGATGTTCTTTTCTGCAACCTACTCCCGTAGAAAGTAATACTAGATTTGAATGTGCTTTGTCTTGGAGTGCATCATCGGGTTCTTTGAGATACTGATGGCGCTTGTATTATCACAATAGATTGGAATGGGCTTGTCATACTCAACCTGTATATATGTTAGAGTTTGTTTCATCCAAAGAACCTGTGTACAACATGATGCTGCTGCAATATACTCTTCCTCGGTTGTAGATAAAGATACTGATGATTGTTTCTTGCTTAGCCATGATACTAAAAACTCACCCAAGCAGAACGTTGTTCCACTAGTGCTTCGTCGGTCATCAATACAACCTACCCAATCTGCATCTGTGTAGGTAATAAGTGATAGATCCTTTCCTTTTGGATACCATAATCCAAACTCTTCTGTTTCTGTTCCTTTGAGATATCTAAAAATCATCTTCACTACTAATACACATGATTCCTTTGGTGCTGCTTGAAATCATGCCACCTGTCAAATTGCCTTCATTACATTTGGTCTGGATGTTGTCACATATAGTAGGTTGCCAATCATTGACCTATATTGCCTCTAATTTGTGGACTTTGAATCATTATCTTTGCTCAACTTGCAACTAGTTTGCATGAGAGTGATAACTGGTTTGCAATCTTCCATTCCGAACCTCTTTAGCATTTCTCTGATATACTTGGTTTGAGAAATAAAACTTTCTTGGTTGCTTTGACGTATCTGAAGTCCCAGAAAGAAGGATAGTTCTCCAAGTAATGACATTTCAAATTCATTTTGCATATCATTTGCAAATTTAGGGCTTAACCTGTCATCATCACTACCAAAAATAATATCACCAACATAAACTTCAATTAATAAAATATTACCTTGACTCACCTTAATGTAGAGGTTGTTGTCTACACTTCATTTTCTAAAACCTGCATGTTGCAGATACTTATCCAATCCAGAGTACCATGCTCTAGGAGCCTGTTTTAGACCATACAAGGATTTCTTTAATTTACACACATAATCTGTGTTTTCTGACAACTGAAATCCTTCTGGTTGTTCAATGTAGATTTCTTCTTCAAGTTTCCCATTCAGAAAAGCTGATTTTATGTCCATTTGATACATTTTAATATTTTTGGAGCATGCATAAGCTAAAAGTAAACAGATTGCTTTCATTCTGGAAACTAGGGCAAATGTCTCTTCAAAGTCGATTCATTCAATCTGTGCATATCCTTTACATACAATTCTAGCTTTGTTCCTTGTAACATGTCCATTTTCATTCAATTTATTCTCGAAGACCCACTTTGGGTCAATCACATTCTTATTCTTTGGTCTTGGAACCAGTTCCCAAGTGTCATTTTTCTCTATTTGATCCAATTCTTCATCCATGGCCTTTTTCCAAAATTCATCCTTGTTGGCTTCTTAAAAACAATTCAGTTCAATTGTAGATGAGAGTGCTCGGTGTGTTTGTTCTGGTGAACAGATTCTTCTTCAAGTTTCAACTCCTGCATCTTTGTTTCCGATAATCTGTTCTGAAGGATAATTCTTCTGTACTCGTTTACTGGGTGTCTTTGGAGACACTTGTTGAACTTGCTCTTCTGCTTCTGTCTGATTCTCTTCATCTTCCTCTTCTAGTTATTTTTCATCTTCTGCTTCTTCTTCTAAGGGTTGATTCATTGATTCATTTTCATCCTCCTCTGATTTTGGTCTGCCTGTTTCATCAATTGTCACGTTGGTTCTTTCCACAAATTTGTTCAATCTTAGATTGTAACAATTGTATGCTTTCCTTGTACTTGAGTAACCAATAAGTACTCCTTTGTCCACACAAGAGTCAAACTTTCTCATTCTACCATCTTCTTTTTGATATAGCATTTGCTTCCAAAAACTCTGAAGTGCTTCACATTTGTTGGTCTTCCTTTACATAGCTCGTAAGGAGTTTTGTCGGTATTGTTTCTGAGCATTACTCTGTTTTGAATGTGAACTGTTGTATGCATTGCTTGTGTCCAAAAAATATCTGTCAATTTTGAATCCATTAGCATTGTTCGAGCAATTTCCTATATTGTCTTGTTCTTTCTTTCAACAACTCCATTCTGTTGAGGTGTCCTAGCAACGGAGAATTGTATTTTTATTCCATGATTGCTGCAGTAGTCCATAAATTCCTTTGAGGTGAATTATCCTCCGTTATCAGATCTCAAGCATTTGATTCTTGAATCCATCTCATTTTCAACCATTTCCTTGTAGATCTTGAATTTTTCAAAATCTTATGACTTATTCTTGAGAAATCAAACTGCATTCATTCTTGTATAATCATCAACTAATAACATAAAGTATCTCTCACCTTTTAATCCCTTTGTTGTAGTTGGTCCAACTAGATCAGTATGCAAATTTTCCAGTGGTCTTGTCGTTGAATATTCCTTTGATTTGAACCTGGTCTTTGTTTGCTTTCCTTGTTGACAATGTTTGCATAAAGTGTTGGTTGATTTCATGATTTAGGACATTTATCTGACTGCTTCTCTTTTGCTGACTTTGATAAGGTTATCAAAATGCATGTGACCCATTCTTTTGTACCATAGCCAACTTTCATCTTCCTTTCCTAGACAACATTTTTCATTTCCAATTTCACTTAACACATATATGTTGCTTGAAGTTCTTGTAGCTGTAGCAATCAATTTCCCTGAACCTTCTTTTCTTATCTCACACTTTTGTGAATCGAAAGTAACTTTATGACCTTGGTCACACATTTGACTCACACTTAGAAGATTATGTTTCATATCTTCTACTAGTAAAACATTTTCTATCTTTTCATTCTTGTTCCCAATTCAGACTATGCCTTTTCCAATGATTTTGGCTGAATCATCATTTCCGAAGGAGACTGATCCATCTCTTTCCTTTCGTAATGTAAGAAACTTGTCTCTATAATCTATCATGTGTTTTGAACACCCATTGTCAACATACCAGCCACATTTCTTCTGCTTAGCTGGTAGAGAGAGTGTGCCTTCTTCATTGCTATGTTGATCTTGATTTATTATCCATGTCATTTTCTGAGGTTCCTGTCTGCAACTGTTGTTATTCCATTGAGGTTCTTTAGGAGGGACTATCATTCTGCAATCTTTGACCATATGTCCAAAATTGTTACATTTGTAACATTCCACTTCAGTGCTCAAAGATTCAAACCTGTTGTAACTTCTTCTTTGTGTTTCACTAGTTCTTCTTAAGTAACCCCTTTGTGTATGATTCTCAAAATTGTTATTATTCTTGTTGTTAGCTCGACAATTCATAGCTTTATGTCCAAAATTATTACATGCATAACATAAACCAAAAAATATAGTTTGATACCTGGGAGTTGAGGATATTCTGAAGGGAGATGCTCTTATGATTCCTTCTTCTTCTTGAGGCCTATCCGTTGGTTATTGATTTTGAAATATGACTCTTCTTGGTGGAGGAGTATCCATGTAATCTTCCTTGTATATCCTTCTATCCCCTTTGATTGTTTCTGCATAGCTTTTTGCATATGTTTCTTGATCTGTTGTTTTGGAGCTTGATCCCTTTTATGTCTGATTGTATCCAAGTCTGGTATTGTCAAGATGAGATTTTTTATTGTTGATAATGTCATCCAAAACTTTTGAGTTATTCTGCATATTTTTCTTTTGAATATCCTTTCTTAGTGTGACAATCTCTGCTTCCAAGTTTCCAATGATCCTATCATTTTCTTCTAAGTTTTATTTGAGTGCTTCTTCAATTCTTTTATCTTATTCTATTTGAACCTTCAATTATGTGATCATTTGTTCTAGTTCTCGAGTGTCCTTTTTCTTGTCTAATTTTGCTTGTAGTTTCTTGTTCTTCTTCTTTTCTCTTCTGATAACTTCTATGGCACACATTAATTCTTCTCGATAGTCAACTTCTGCCTCTTCAATTTCTTCTTTGACTTCTTCATATTCTTCTTCGGCTTCTTCATATTCTTCTTCAGATTCTTCTTTGTCAGAGTCTTTTAATACCATGAATAGAACTCTTCCTATCTCACTGTCACTTAATTCATCTTCATCTGATGATGATATGTCTTCTTAGGTGCATAAGCTATTCTTGAAAACTTTCTTTGTAGTTCTTATGCCTTTATATGTGTGTTTTTCTTTTGAGTAACCTTCATCATTTCTCTTTTTCTTATGAGGACATTTGTTAGCAAAATGACCAATACCATCACAATTAAAACAAATTAAATGAATTTTACCTCTATACCTATCGTTGGTTCTCTTGTTCAGTCTTTTGACGAATTTGACCACTTCTTCATCATCTTCCGAGACATCACTGTTGTTGCTATATTCTTCTTGTTGCTTTTTCTTTTCCTTTGATCTTTTGAATGCTTTGAAGGCTGCTTCTTTTACATCTGGATTTTCCTGTTCAGTTCTCATTTCATATGTTGTGAAGATTCCATGCAATTCGTCCATGCTTATTGATTTTAGATCCGATCTTTCTTCTAGTGTTGATATCTTAGGGTTAAATATCATAGGAAGAGATCTTAGTACCTTTTGAACAATTACATATTCTTCGATTTCTTCTCCCAATCCTATGATTGCATTCACTATTTCATCGACTCATAAGAAGTAGGTTGAAATATTCTCATCTTCTTTCATTTTTAGTTGTTCGAACTGACCTCTGTAATTTTGAAGCTTTGCTTCTTTGACTTTTGTATCTCCTTCGTAAATATTTCGAAGCTTGTCCCAAATCTCTTTAGCGGATTTACAATGTGCAACTTTGGTGAATATCGTATCACTGAGACCATTCAAAAGTGCATTTTTGGCTTTGGAATTATTCTGACCGAGTTTCATTGCTTTGTCATTTGTTGGTTTTATTGTTGGTGTTGTGTATCCATTTACAATTGATTGTCAAACTTCAAATCTCTTTGCCTGTATATATGTCTTCATCCTTATGCTCCAAAAAACATACTTTTGTCCATCAAAATGTGGTATTCCATTTTTATACAAGTTGGTACACTCCATGATCTACCTTTCAGTGGTTAAAATGATTTTTGAAGGAACCCGCTCTGATACCAATTGTTGGATTTCTGAGAGGGGGGGTGAATCAGTAATAGCACAATATTAATCTTTTTTATCCAAATAATCTAAGTGTTATATCAATGTAGAATTATGATCCAATAATGAGCAATAAGAAATGAACAATCACACACATACATAGTACACCAGTGTTTTACGTGGAAACCCAAATCGGTAGAAAACCACAGAATGTTTTTTCTTATATGTCTTGAAGAATTACATTCATTGGAAGCACCAACTTCCTTTGTTTTCCAGCTACAAATGGAAGGAGGCTCCAACTCCCTAGTTTCCTAGGCTACAACCTGAGGGAAGCTCCAACTCCCCAATTCTCTGGCTATAAGCAGAAGCAGGCTACAACCCCCTATGTTCTCCAGATACAACCGAAAGGTGGCTAAAACAACCTGTCCTTTCCCCATCCAACCTCCCTAAAGTAGAAGTAGAATGATGGAACCACTGTCACACTATCACTGTGAGATATACCGTTGTAAACCTGTAACAATAAACCTGAACCATGCATCAACCTGTAATCAATATGTACCATAAACAAGTGCATCAACCATGCACCAACCTATACCAAACAACCTATAATCAACCTATAGCATAAACAAGTGCATCCAACCATGTACCAAGTATGTACCAAACATGTGTCAACTACTCATCAACTATGACTCATCAATATGTACCAACATCATCAACTATACACCTCATGTATGTTCCAACTCATCAACTACTTGTCTCAACCATGTATGCAACATGTACCTTAACCAAAATCCCTCATCAATTTCATCATCAAAATATGATTTGTAACTCTATAATAGACCTAGTGTATATGATCACATACCTGCAAACCTTCCTTAACTTTAACAACAAGAGACTAGCATTTTCATCAAACTTTTCTGCAGTCTCACATGACTAGTTTTGGATTAGTCAACAACTCTAACTTGAAATAATCAAAAATTTGTACCTGTAATGAATAAAGATCTGAAACTAATACACATTGTTCTTGAGTGTGTTCTCCAGGTTTCACTACTTGGAACCTCTCAGAAAAAGAGTTATAGCAAAAATGACATACCTTGTTGAATTCTGGCTTATTCTAGAGAGCGACCTTGTAGAGCATGACCTGCATGGAATATTTATTGAATTGATATGAAACTGTTACACAACATACTATAGACTGTACTCTAACCAAAAAAATTTGTCTTACTCAATTTGGATCTGTTATGAAGAAGTTATGATGTTTTTACCCGAAACACCAGTTTTAGACTTGTTTTAGGACTAGCCACAAACCCTATTCTCCACGGAGTGTAACTCCAAAAATAAAACGACCCACAAGCTGAATTATTTACCACAGATACTTGGATATTCTTCCTCAATGGCATAGCAATTTCATGGTCTAAATCATTCTAGAAAAAAAATTATTGTGAAAATGGTGAGGTGACCTGTAAATAACATACCTTAGAAAGCATCATCAAAGGAATTTATCCTTCCTTGAATTTCGGCCTTCTTTTCTTCATCTTTCCTCAGAAATTTGGCTTAGATATTATTTGGTTACCTCAGACACCTATAGATATTCAATATCCTCAAGTGTAATTTAAAATGAGATATCCTTGCCTCTTATTTATACTCTCCAAGTAGCTTCCTTAAAAACATCTTCTAGGTCACTTTTCCCACTTTCCTTATTTTAGGGTTAACCCACTTCTAATTTCTCCATTAAATTT
>JZKD02S1672838.1:855684-897954 GCA_000966675.3 Picea glauca | reverse complement strand
TTGTATTCACTTTGAATTATAGTACACTCATCACTTCACTTTATTATTTACCTTCTAAAATCTCTTAAACCACTTTGACTACTTTGACCTTTTGGGGCTTCTAGATGACATAAGACGGTCCTCCAACATCGTAAGGCCATAACTTTCAAATCGTGAGGATTTATGTGACATTCCACATACCACCGCAAATGGAATGACAAGCACTATCCATCTAGGATAGTTTCACTGAAAAATTCACTGACCTTCATCTCATTATTCCACAAATAAGCATGGGTTCTCTAACCATACTTCTAGGATAATTCAATCCGCAAAGCATCTTCCTGTGAGGGCTTTCACCATAAGGGGACCACTTTGGATTTCATCCATTTCTACTTATTATCAACCATGACAATACAATACCGATTCATCTTTACATCAAACAAACTTGGGTCCATTACCTAAACCTTTGTGCTACCAGGCTTTCTTCAAGGGTTGACATCAATAATAATCAACCTTAATCAACAATGTGATCATTTCTATAATTCTTTTTTAAGAAGAAGTATTTTAGGATATTTTGTGGATTGGGTCCTTTTTGTGTTTGTGATCCGAATATGGGTCAAAGGGTCAAGTTTTGGAGCTACATGGACGATGTTAAATTCATAATCATAGTTTTTCCAAGGATATTTTCCATTTTCAATTAGTTGTTAAGGCCCATGCTCATGAGGTTTTCACCTAGGTCCCTTGGGTGTGTGAAAACGCTATGGTAATGTCTTCATTGTAGATTAAGGTATTTTTAACTATTCGAGTGGCCAGATTATTAAAAAGGAGGAGGAATTGTCTTGTGAGATTACCCACGCAGGCTATGATCATTTCTAGGCTAAGCTTACCAAGAATCACGCAGTTTATTAAACACTTCAATTCTTAATCAACAAATCATTTCCAATATGAGTGTACTTTTTATGTTACCTAACCTATTTAGTTAAGTAAAACACAATAAGTTCCTCTGACAAAAATTGTATATTGCACCACAAATGCACTAGTTCATAATAAACAACACCCAATAATGTTAACATAACCACCACAACTAGGTTAAGAGATTTCCCATAGGTCAATATAGATAAGTTTAGATAAACTTAAAATAAATGTGTACCAATCATTATATTAAAATAACGCATGAAAGATGTGCGTAAAAGCCAACTATTGTGAACTTAAAAACCACATGTACAATATAGTTACATAAAATATAACAATGCATTTAGGGAAACAATCCCAGACATACAACAACATGGTTCACACAATAAAAACACATCCTCTAGATCACCACATAAAACCCTTACAACCTATGGCTCAAAATGATTTATAGTAATAGGGATCACTCCTTAGCTTAAGGTTTCTTACTGAATTACCTTCTATATATATTCACCCTATATTTGTGCACACATTGAGTAATTATATCTATATGAATTACATTAATCAAGTTTGATTATATCGACCACTATGTTCTTTAACGATTTTCTTATTTTAGGTTTAAAGGATTGAGTGTGATGACACCTTCTCCTAGAACTTTGGATATCATTTTTGAATTTCTAACTAACTTATGTGTACAATAAGTCATAATGATTCCAATAAAAATTTCTAGGTCAACAACACATGCTTGATTCCCAAGATGATCTTGCGACAAATTTAGCATGACTATACACCTCACTCATGCTTGTGTTAAATATTAAAAATCTAAACAAAAATCTCCATCAATTTGAAATTTTAGGTTTAAAGGATCAAGAGTGATGACAGCTTCTCCTAGAACTTTGGATATCATTTTTGAATTTTCTAACTAACTTATGTGTACAACAAGTCCTAATTATTCCAATAAAACTTTATAGGTCAACAACACATGCTTGACTCCCAAGATGATCATGTGAAAAATTTAGCATGGCTATACACGTCACTCATGCTTGTGTTAAATATTAAAACTCTAAACATAAATCTTCATCAATTTCCATGCTTTGCTCAATATCTCTATGCATATATATTTTCATTATGCGATGTTTGGCACCAAATTTCTTGTACAATCTAAGTTGAGTTCCCTAGTTCCCTAGTCTATTTGAACCCTCTTGGAATGCATAAATGAACTTATATATGGTTTTATTTTCCACCAGCACCCATAATTATTCAACCGTGCCCAATGGAAAATGTATTGTAGAGTTAATTTTTCTAAAAATTTGAATTTTTTTTTCCTTATTAAGACAAGGGGCAAGATAATAAAGCAACTAGTCAAGGTTATAAACCTTCCTAAAACTTTAGTTTATCACTAAATCCCAAATTATAAAATTTACAAATGTTTATTAATGACTCAAGCTACACAAACACGAGTTGGGTTTTAGAGAAAGTAGACCAAAATAACCATATTAATAAGAAAATACATCTCTAAAAGCCACTATTATAAAGTTGTCATGAAGTAAGGACTAAATAAGTCTTACCCCATCCCCCCAATTTAGAAAGTTGTCACCCAATACCAACACTTATTGAGTAGGGAAAATTTAAGGGGACAAATTTTGTCCATGGGTTAATTTTCCATTTTTTTTTTCTAAAAAAATATTCGTCAATTTCCATTTTTTGTAAAAATTATTTGTTCAAATTCTAGTATAAAATTATTTTACTTTAAAAATTGCCAAAATTTAATAGAAACTATATAGAATCTTTAGAAATTTGAATGTTTTTACAAAAATATCATTAAACATATTGACATTTTAAGAATTAGTAAAATTCACCAATACGTTTGCACTTTAAAATAAGTATCCAGATAATTAAAATTTTCTTTACTATTAAGCATGTCAATGATCATTAATCCTATTCTATGTCTCATTTAATTCTCAATAGATAACTCAACAAATGATAACTCAACAAATGACAAGTAGAAACTACTTAAAACTATTTTTGAAATAGATAATCACAATCACTTCATCATAAATAATGAACTTCACCTTAGATAACATAAACACGTCTACATCAAAATGCCAAAGAATATAAATTAATAGTGTGTCATCCAAAATGCAAACACCCGAAATAAGAAAATGACTAAAAGATAAATATGGCACTACATTAGTGATGTTACCATCCTAGAAAAGCTCCATGTGTTGTTTTGATATCATATTTTTGCATATTCATTGGCTTTTGAATTCATAAGATATTAATGGAAAGAATTTAAAATATGTTTTTTTAATAAAGATTTTAATTTGTTCATGAATTATGGAGAAAAAATGTAATTTATTAGATTATGAATTTTTTTTCTTTCTTATCAAACATATTCCCAAACTTTAAAAAGAATCAGGAGAAGCCATGTGTTCTTGTCGAAAAATCCATAAAACTTCAACAGATCTTGGAAATTCAACTCCTTAAATTTCTAAACAATGTAACTACAAAAATCAAAACTTCACCAAAGCTTGGAAATTCAACTTCAAATGGTTTTGAAAGTTTCATAAACCCATTCCACTACAAAAATTACAAAGATCGATATGGTAATTAACATGCTTGCAAGAAGCCAACAAATTTGTGCCCTTGAAATTGACTATAAATTCAAATTTCAATGTTCTCATAAATTTGGTTTTCTTGTTAGTTGGTATTTTGTTCAAATGCATATCTAGTGGTTTGTTGAATCAAAGTGGATGTAGATTAAAAAAAAAGTGGATGTAGATTAAAAAAAAGTTTGAATAGTCAAAATCTATATATTGAAAATTATTTGAATATAAATTAATATTTATTTATGTGATATAATTTTTTTTAAATTACATCATAAAATGTAAAATATATATTATCATTATTAATATTATAGTTATTTTTTAGACTAACCACAAAGAAGCTTTGAGTATTTTTTTGGAAGACAATAGTTGAGATGATACTGGTTGAATTAAAGTGGATGTAGATAAAAACAGTTTGAATAATCAAAATCTATATATTGAAAATTACTTGAATATAAATTAGTATTTGTTTATGTGATATAATTTTTTGAAAATCACATCACAAAATGTGAAATATACCTTATCATTATTAATATTATAGTTATTTTTGAGATTAACAACAAAGAATCTTTGAGAATTTCTTTGAAAGACAATAGTTGAGATGATATTTGAATATCTGGTTTTGTTAGCATAAACATAATAAAAAATATATGGAACACTTTGCTTCAAAATTTGCAATTTAATGCTTATTTTATTTATATCTTCAACAACATCAATGCAAAAGAAAAATAGAGAACATATAGGTTTATGTGAATAACCTCTTCTTAAGTACATATACTTTGTGCAACTTTGTGGAGGAAAGCATGTTATGGTCATGATCAAGACAATTTCTTTCAATGAAGGAAGCAAGAATGAATATTACAAATATTGGTTTAATATTTTTTCAAACACTTGATATGCGTATTTGGTTCAATTTTTTGACAACACTTGGTATGCATCCTTCAACCATCCATTTCATCATGTGTTTGGTTCTAAAATTGTAAGTAATAATGTAAGCTATAATAATAAAGTTTTTTACAATCTAAATAAAAACTATTTACAATTCAAACAATACTTTATAAGATGAGATAAAGTTCACCTCATGTAATCTTGGCAATATTAAGTTCAGTAATCACATTTATTGGTCATTGCATTGGTGATAAAGTGGATCGGATAGCTTTTACTATCGTGGTCTATGTTGTTAGCCCTATTTGGTCTTCATCTTGTAGGGGACAAATGGCCACCCTACCACTTGATATTACTTTACAAGGTTTTTCTGTTGAAGCATATATCAGTAGCAACAATGGTTCCAGAGAAGGTCCCTCACATCTCTTCCATGGGGTACTGAGATTCCTACTGAAATTGTTGTCTAAATTGTTGTTAATGAACATGGTATTGTTTATGATGGTATGAGGTGTCAAACCCTATTATGTTACTTTGTAGGGAGAGACTTTATAGAATATGTTATCAAGGTCCAAGATAAAGAGGATTGGGAGCCTTATGGGTAGATTTGAACGACCTCTCAAATCCTAATTAGAAAGAGTTTTTTATAGTTTTCCTTTATGAAGGAAAATCATTCCATAGAAGTGGTCATGCATGGTTTGGATGTGCCAAAATACCCTAGAGGTATTGTTGCAATGGTATGAAAATGTTTTGGCTAACAAATCTTCTCTACTTCATTGTCCTATTTGATTTGAGTTCTCAATCCTCCCAATGAAATAGTAGGATTTTCTTTAGTGCATTTTGACTACCCTTTGGTAGTTCATTTTCCATGAGCCCCGCCAATTTTTAACCTTCTCCCCTAAAAGTGTGTCTATATTAGGGTTAACCTATTCGAAGACCTTTGAGAAGAAGTTTACATTAAGGCTAACCCCCATCTCATTTGGGAAATTTACATTAAGGCTAACCATCATCTCATTTGTCAACTCATTAGGTACATTAAACTTTCCAATACTCATTTCCATTACTAAAGCCTAGAACATAACATTGGATATTACCTTATGTTATACAAGGTTGATTCTTTGGATATCCCCTTTAAAGTTAACCAAATTTGTCCAAATAAAAAGGTTTTGGCCTCTATTGAAGGTGGATAGTGGATTCAAATAGAAACAAGGATGATGTAGATCCCAAGGATTCAACAAAGAGCATGGTCAATGCTAATTCAGTGCTAGTGGTTCCCAAGTCGTTTGGTACGATCATGGTCAAGGAACACTCCAACTCTTCTTAGGAAACTTCTACTATTTTTTGGGGGGTGGGGGTAGCCATAGGGACCAATATCCTGTGCCAAGGGTGGGTGAGAAAGGCTCTGTTGATAGTGAACAAGGCCATTGAATACCTAAGAAGAATAGCCTTGAAGGGAGGGTGATTCATGCTTAAAAAGGGAACTTTGTGACTCTGAATTCTTAGCAGAGGTTATTGTAGTCTCATGAATTAGGGCATACATTCAAGAGAGAGACGCAATAAGCAGATCAAGGCACACACATAATCCCAAGAAAGAGAGAGATAAATTTGGGGAAGGATATCCAACCACTTTCTTATTCCCCCTTTAAGGTTATTTATACAATGGGTAAATAGTTGGAGCGGTTGTACCTGCTCCAACTAATCGTTTTTTTAGTTTGTCATTATTCCTTCTTACATGCATTTACTTGCCTTTATCCATTTTATTACATATATTTATATTATAATGTATGATGAAAAGGGCCTAAAAAGCCCCTACAACATCTCCCCCACACTCAATTCCTGAATCAAAGTGCTCCAAGTGGCCATATGCAGGTCCACCTCCATGTTCTTCTTACCTCTATCAATTGTGATTTCTTTCAAGAGCTTATGTGGCTACTACTATTGCCAAGTCAGTCGCTCAATTCAGACCTAGACTTCTCACGCGCTGGCTCTCTCTTTTGGAGGATTCTTGATATGGGATCGACGAGGGTCTACATCAACAACTAACCATTCTACTGCTTTCAGGAACTATTCTGCAACTCTTCTACTAAGGGCCTCAATCATTTCAATTAGTCTTATGCCATCATCTTGTCTTTTCAGCTCGTATGTGTGTGTCTCGGGATGTCTCTTTCTTGAATGCCTTTAATCGTTACCAACAAGCTTATCATCAATACTATGATTTTCTTTACTACTGATCAAACTTGAATGTGCTTCTTTATGTTTGTTTGTTTTTTTGTCTTTGAGAATATATGGAATGAAGAAAAACTTGACTAGTACTTCACTCAAAGACTCAATGGAAAAATAAAATGTTTTCGAATAGATGTCGATCAGATATATCTGTGTATGACTCTCTATGTTTTTGACTGACTCCATATACTTGAATGAATTACACACACAATTCATAATCGATCTCATTATGATTAAAAATATCCCTTATGCAAAGAGCATGATGTCTACTTTCAAATTTTCATAAAAAAATTTATGAAAAAGAGCTTTCGAGGGTATTCTCCTTCAGAAATAAGTTTGAGATCTCAATGCCTCCACAATGGTTTGCAGCAAATTTATATATATTATAAGTGATTTGGGATAGCTCCCTCTGGATTATTGTTTTGCCGCTCCCATCACGTGGGCTTCTACGTAGCTATGGCCGACTATCAATCTTGGGCAGTGCTTCCATTCTATATTATAATTAGCTCCTTTGATCAGTGGCTGACGTGAATTAATTAACAATAAATGGCAGTGAATCAACAATGCGACCTCTACAAATTATAGGCAGCGATAGTATCTTTCGACCACAAAATTCTGGTTCTGCAAGTTTTGAAGCCCCAACGAACCTTCGCCTTACACGAGCATTTTCGATTGAGCAATTTCATTAGTATTTGCAGATCCAAATGAATGAATTCCCTCAGACGCTTTGTAGAGGTAGCAACTTTTCCCTCTAAGCTGGGGAAACCAAAAGCAACAATGATTTGAATATATCTTCTAGATAAGCGCTCTTGGCCAAATCTTTTGCAGGTGCTTTTGAAAAATTTCAAAACCTTCACATACTTTCCATTGCCACTGCATGCATCATCGACAAAACCAGCATCATCGTTGGAGCCGCTAGAATCACTGGAAACGTAATAATGCCTGGTAATTGAGCCGTGGACTGTCTCCCACAATGTATTATATTATATCGAATAGTGTTGGTTAGTTGTTCTATTAAATTATTTTTTGAAATCCGGAGATATAAATTTACATGAATCATTATTATTTTTTGTTATTTAAAATCTATTTTTGAATGTAGAAATAGATTTAGCATACTGAAAAACTTCCAAAACATTTGGATTTTACAGAAATAATCACTCAAATCTACAAAACCAACAATTTTTAGTTGTATTTCAAACAACTATCCCCTAAAAAATCATCATTTCGTAGAACTTGCTTTCAAAACATTGAAAATCATAAATACTGTGAATTGTTGTAACCCTGATGGTGTGCATATTCCCACAAAGCTGGTGGCCAAGTCAAGCGTGGCCATTAGACTCCGTAGCACAAAATTTTATAACTTCAATCGCCCATATATGCTGTGATTTCATGAACAAGATAAATAATGTGGCAATCATTTAAGACTTCTACAATCACTGCACTTCACCATGTTAGAACAATTTCCTTAAAACCCTATTTCACTAACTTTCCTTCTATCGACATGTAATTTTCGACCTCTGCTTCTCACAATCCAGTGTCGGCTTCTCAATTGCTATATTTTCGAAACTCTTCTCTACTGATATATAAAAAATATCTCTCTTGTACGATATTGAACATAAACAACATATTAGACATCTCTACTGAAAACTAATTTCTCTCATAACCCTGAGAAGAACAATAAATGAATCTAACTTATTAAAAATGATGCTGCAGTGCAGCATTGTTATTTTGGATATAGAATTTTTTTGTTCTTCCTTTAAGTAATAAATAATAATCATCATTAGATGAAGTAAAACCACTTTCAAATATTTCTCTATCCCTTGATGTCATTCCTTGATTCTTACAATCAATCATGAAGTTCAAATCACATGCTTCCAAAGAGCTTTCCTCTACTACACAGTAACTTTTAACTGAATTCTCAGCGTGTAGATATCAATGAAAATTTACAAACTTGGATAGCTTTATTATCTTACTATCGTTTTTACCTTTTTGTGCAGGTCTGTCCAACAACATACACGAGAGAGATTCTTATAACTTGCAGGTATTTTTTATTTTCACCAGCATCAAGATGAATAAATCTTCATCTCAACAATCTTTCATAACGGATCAATCAAATTTTCGGGGGCAACCGAACCAAAGTGTTGTAGTTTTAGGAATTAGGGAAGATATTCAAGAGAGACATAGTATGCACATCAAGACACACATAATCCCAAGAAATAATGATATAAATGTGGAGAATGTTCTTATTCCTCCTTTAAAGTTATTAATCTCTTTCTTATTCCTCCTTTAAATTTATTTATAAAATGGGTAAATAGTTGGAACAGTTATACCTATCATTTGTTTAGTTTGTCATTATCCCTTCTTACATGCATTTACTTACTTTTATTCACTTTATTACACATATTTATATATCTTGTTACATGCATTTACTTACTTTTATCCACTTTATTACACATATTTATATTTTAATATATGATGACAAGGGCCTAAAAAGCCCCTAAACAAGGTGTATGTGGTAGGGATGATGGAGACAAGGGATTATTTGTTGATATTTCTTAATGAAATTTGCATCTTGAAATGTAAGGGGTTTTAGAAATCCTCTAAGAAAATTATGGTTTTCCAAATTCACTTATTGCTTTTAAAATTGGAGGTCCTCTATTTATAGGAAGTTAAGATCATTGGTTTCATCTTGAGCACAACTTTGAACTACATTTGACCTAGTGCTACCATGTTTTATACTAGGCTTGAGGTCAAGTGAAGTGGGGAAACCACTCATCTTTCCTTAGCTAGATGCATGTATTATTGATTAAGGAAGTGAACCATGTAGTAGAGTTGTGTGGATGATCCTTAATATTGATGGAAAGGTGTTGGGCTTTTGAAAATTTATTTGCACCCAATGATGCTAAAGAAAGAGCTATGTTGTTGGACATGATAGTCAAATTTTTCTAGGGATAGACTATCTTGTTTATGGATACTACATGAACTTGGAGTTTTGGTAGTTCATCCGAAGATACCACTGTGGATATTCCAATGAGCTACAAAAACTCGCACCAGATAAGTCTTAAAACATGAAACTTGGAGTTAACTATATTCAAATTCCCCATTGGGATCGTATATCGTGAAATGGATTCAAGACCAGACTTGGCCTTTATATGAACTAAGTTTTCATAGTTATGGTTCACTTGATCTAACCTTAGGGATAGAGATGAACAATTCATGAAGCATCTTGATAGAACTATGTTGTTGGAGAAAAAAAAATTGTTTCATCTATAATGGAGGTAGATTGGTAAGAGTCCTAGGGGAGATCACTGTCTATGACCACCAACCTTATTTTTATTTATCTCTTGGGGTGCAACCAAGATGAGAATGTTTGTATCCCATTTCCTACTTAATTTTTTCCATCTCCAACACCCAACTTGCATCTAGGTTGTGTTTTGGTTTTGGAACTTGCTTCCTAGGTCGCAAGGGGATGCTAGTTGGATTGATTGGTAGAACAATGAAATTGGTTGAATCATAACCTTATTACAAGGATTAAATTGAAAAACCATTGTTTAGTAGTGCTTTCCCCACAAATAAACCAAGGAAGAGCTTGAGGAGGCCTCTTGTCATATTCAAATTACTCTCTTTGATGAAGCTCTTCAAGTTCATGAGTTGTTAAGTTAAGTAATTATTTGAAGGTTGATGAGATTCTTCAAGCTTGAGGTGCCCAAATTTGGTATCTTATTCTTTCAATGCTTAAGACTGTGGATCAAACCACAAAATCCTTGTTTAAAGTGCTTTCTATCAAAGAGGTGTATGAGAAAATGGGTGACCTAAAGATAGAGTCAAGAAGAATAACTAGGCAGTAGGTAATTGTGTGCCAATTCATTAATAATTATCGTATTGTATTTCAATCTCAAGGTATCACTAATGTATTGAGGCTAGTCATGCAAATGTGCATTGACCTAGTACATTGAATGGTTTTTCCCAAGTAGGAAAATATTTGTGTTTATGATTTGACCTAGCTAGAGATGATAAAAGCTTTGTTGGTGATGGTTGAGGAAAAGCCTCTTGGGATGGATGGTTTGTTGCGTGATTTTTTGAGAGACATATAGGATTATGTTGGGCCTAACCTACTTAGGGTGTAAAAAGATGATGTTCTGAAGAGATTCCTTAGGAACCTTATCAATAGAAGTTTCATAAAATGCATCACCAAAGTGGAGGACAATCATTAATTACAAGCCAATGGCTAATTACTCTACTTAATGTTTCTTATAATGTATTAGTTAATGCCCTTTCCTATGGTTTTGATACATCTTACTATAGGTTATTAGGTTGGAGAAAAATGGTTTCATTTGAGTCCAATTTAATTATCCTTGATAATAAGGTTTCAGTGTGGGAAGGTATGGAATGGGCCAAATGCATATATGGGGTTTAAAAGCCTCTTTATTAAATTGGATTTTGAGAAAGCATGTGACTAAGTGGAATGGCCATTTATCATGACCATAATTTAGGCTTTGTGATTTGATCAATTTCCTATTCAGGTGGTGGAAATCATCTTTGTAGATGCTTTAGCCATCATTTCCATCAATTATTCTAAATATGAGGAATTTGGGTTGTTCATGTTGATTAGGTGAGGTTATCCCCTTACCTCGACCCTATATGTCCTAGTTGTAGAGGCCCTTAGTTACCTCTAGCATTATCAATACACTTAAGGGTTGATTAAAGGTATTCCCCCTCCTAGGACTGAAACTAGGAAATGCTTATGTTAGGATATTTAGACACTCAAGAGTTAGTTAAGATCAACTTGGTCTAATGTGTCGTTAGGTAAAAGTGTGTTTATTAGTGTGTTTCTTTAGTATGCATTTGTAGTTAAGAAATCCGACGGTCACGATATGTTCCCGACATATAGTGATCTGACGATTCATATTCTCCTCGATCTTAATGACTACATTGATATGTGGCTTAACACATGATTGGTCCATGATCTCTATTTAAAGAGCATGGAAGGTCATTTGTTGATGATCATTGTGAGAAACTCTCTTGTAAATCTCTCTGTAACATTTTTCTTTTGCATTAATAAATTTCTTCAAGTGGCCACGTTGGTTGGAGTCATGGATGTTTCTCCGTAGAGGTTTTGCCACGTCAAAAAATCAGTGTGTTGATATTTGATCCAGTTTTGTGAGTAGTTATTGAAGGTGTTTTTCCTTTGTTGGAATACCTTTTTGTCGAAAATGGTATCAGAGCGCATTTGAAGACCCCCTCCCATTGTAGATCAAGATCATGAAGTCGTGTTGCCTCATCTCTTTTTTTTTCTATTTCCATACATTTCTGGGATGATAGGACTATTCCAATTGTTCAGAGCACTTATTTTAGCTAGGAATGATTTTCGTTTCGCTCGAAAAGGTTTACGTTTTCCTAAGATATGACCATTTCAGTTAGATCCAGAGGTATAAAGCTCGAATATGCCCTTTTAAATTTTTGCAGAGATATATTTATCTTTTTTTTTGGTTTTCTAAATATTTTTTTGGGTTGCTACTCTTTTCGATCTATGTATGCTATTTTCCTTGTGCTCTGTGCGATCTCGGAAAATCAGAAACAAATCAGAAAGGGTTTTCCTGTCTACATATGCTCTTTGTGATCTCAAAAAATCAGAAATAGAGGGAAATTTACATTTTCTGGGTAAGCTAACTGAGATCTAACCCTTTTTGTTGTCGAGAAGACAATTTTTTTTCTTGTTTGAAAAGAGCTTTTTATGAGCACACTTTCCAAGGCCATCTTTAACAAAAACAACAACACTAAATAATACAATATGTTTTTCACTATCTCGCTTGGTTAAAAGTTGTCTTATTAAATAAGAGGTTTTGAGTTCAAGTCTTTTTTAAAAATGAATCACTAAAAGTAGCTTTAATATTTTATTTTAAGTTATTTATTTCGCATGCAACTTTCATTTATAAAATAACTTCATTGTAAAAGTGATCCATTGTAAAGTGTATTTCACTTAAATTATATAAATGAATCACTATAAGTAGCTTTAATATTTTATTTTAAGTTATTTGTTTTGCATGCAACTTTCATTTATAAAGTAACTTCATTGTAAAAGTGATCACCACTTATTCTATAAAAGTTGGTCACTTCATAAACAAATTATTTATAAAAGTGAGATTATTAGAAGGAGGGGTATCACCATGTGGAAAAACTTATACTTTCCATGTGGTTTTTTGGTTACCATTTATGTCTTTTTTCAAAAGGGCATAACTCTCACATCCGAAGTCTGTTTGCAGTGCTGGTTTTTTTAAACAACCTATTTTTTTGAGAGAATTCCATCCGGACTACCAATTTCAGTTTTTAAATCCATATTATCTGCATATTTAATATGGCTTATCCCATTGATCTTTTGCTTAGTAGCGCCAACTACTTCCAATGAAAATCCCATATGTAGGATTTATTAAGAAGTAAAGGATTGTATCGGATTACCTTGGGAAAAGAAAAAAAACCATCGATGATGAAAAGTATGTCAAATGGATTAATAGGAATGACGAAGACCATGGACTAATAAAAATGTCCATCTCTCCTGATTTAAGGTTCCACCTTAAAGAAATTAATGCCCCTAATAAAGCTTGGGAAAATATTGAAGTTGTGTTTGGTAAATAGAATATTATTCAAACTCACCAGTTGGAGAATCAATTAATGAACTTAAGTCCAAATGATTTCCCTTGCATTGAAGATTAATTATCTAAGTTCAAAATGCTTACAATTTTGTGTATCAAATGCCAACTAGATTTGCTGGAAGATAGGTGCATATATGTTATTCTTGCTAAGCTTAGTAGTGCATATTGTGTTTTTGTATCTACTTTTTATGCTACTAGAGAATCTCTAGGGAGTGCTTATAAAAAACACTCTCTTGATTCCTTTTGTGATGCTCTGATTCCAGAGAAATATAAGCTTTTGCAACTTAGACTGATTAGCACTACAAATACATCCAACAAAGCCTTAGTGGCCCAGAAGAAAGATGCATCCAAGAATTCCCAGAAGCAACATCTTCACCATAATAAAAAGAAAAACAATGGTCCCAAACCCTCTCAGTCAGCTTCTACTACTAATGGTGACAAAGGACCAAAATCTAAAAGTAAGAAGACTGACAAACAATGCAACTTTTGTGGAAAAGATGGTCATGATGAGTCCAAATGTTATAAGAAGATGGCAGCTTTAGAAGCAGCAATGAAGAAGCACAACATCAATATTGATTCTTCTTCTTCTTCTTCTCAAGGACATGCACTTTCCGCTTCTGGTTTCTCTTTCAATGCAACTTCTACTTCCTCTTCTTCTGATGAGTGGGTTATTGAATATGGAGCATCTTATCATATGACTAAGGTTAAAGCCATATTTTCTACTCTAAATTAATGTAACACCAAGAAAATATTTGATGGTGATGATAGATCTCTTAGTGTTGTAGGTCTGGAACATTTCAGGTAGATAATGGTCATTTCAATGATGCATCATGTGTTTCAAGTATTTCCTGCAAAGTTCTATCAATATATCAAATCACTCATTCAGGTGAAGGTAAAACCATAGATTTTTCACCTCACCAAGTTGTAATCAAGGATCTCAAAGATCCTCAACATGTTCTCGCAACTAGAATTGTTGATGATATTACCAGGTTGTACAAGTTTGAAAATTTTGGGTGATCATCTTTTCCATCGTTGTTTTTTTCTCATAGCGATGACTTGAGAAAACTTTGGCATGAGCAGTTTGGTCATCTAAACTATCGCTCATTGAAAAAACTATGTAACCAACATATGGTGACTGGTATTCCTCTTGTTTCTTGCAAAGATCGTGTTTATTTTGGTTGTGTTCTCAACAAACATCATTGGGACAGTTTTGATAAATATGCCTCTTGGCACGCCTTGACCCCTTTGCAGCTTGTTCACAATGACTTGTGTGGTTCACTTTATTCTCCTTGTTTTTATGGGTGCAAGTATTTCTTAAATTTGATTGATGAATTTTCCAAATTCACTTGATTTTACTTCTTAAAACTTAAGAACGAAGTGTTTGAATTTTTTTTATCCTATATGACGCGGACCCCCAACCTGCAGGTCGAGATCCACTCACAGGATCGTTCAAATCTCCCCCTGAGCCAAAGTGGCTCTTTTGGATCCCTATCGGAACCTTCAACAAATTGATCCACAAGTCCTTATGAGATCAGCCCGTGTAAACAGACACTAGGCGCCAACTCAATCCCCTTGACCACAACTGTGTCACTCTCTATTCAAATTTGGGACTTCGGGGTTCTCAACTTTGCGATACTTGTCGTAGAGTTTCCCGGCCTCCAACTGTCGAAACCTGAAATGACGAATTCCCAAAATGTTTGCCACGTCCTCCTCTTGCTTGCCTTATCACGTTTCACGATTTCAGAAATCTCGGAACAAAGAATCCCTTACCTCTCGTCTTCGCGAATACTGAAATGTCGAAATTCTGAAGCCCAATTGGTCAGCCAAAATTTGACTTCCACATGGGTCGTGTCACTTTATCGGGGCTTCGGACTTCACGTCTTTGCGAATCCAAACGCAAGACTCCCAACTTTCCAACCTACGAATCCCCGATCTCTGAAATGGTATTTCCAACAGGATCAATGGCTATAAGCCTTCCTTCGATCCAACGGTCGACGTGATTTCAGAATTTCAGGAATCGGGAGTTCGAAACTCTCGACCCCAAGCCATTGTCCTCTCAGGTTCCCGAACCCCGAAATGATCTGATGGCTCACGACAGCTCACGATCAATGGCCCACGTTGATTCTGGATATCAAAGTGATGGGTTCGTCCTCCTTTATCCACCTTGCAGCTTCTCTGGATCTCACGGTCCTCGTGACTTCGAGAGTTCTCCTCGGAGAATTTCGACCATTCAAATTCCTCCTTGACAACTTCTGTGAAATGGACCAAAGTCTCCCCTGTTGAGCTTAACTTCTGCCGGATGGCTTCAACCTTTGCCTTCCTTTGAATACTTCAAAGGTGTCAACCCTCCTGAGTTTACCTCACAAACTCAATCTTCCAAAAGGGTCCCTGCTTGCACTCCTTACGGAAACCACTCAAATGCTTCTAGGTATTTGATCTTTCGACTCTGTGCACTCCCTCTGCAACAACAGTCCTTCAATCTCTCAACCTTAGTTGACAAGTTCTAAGGTCTTGACCGGCCTGCGCACACCCTGCACGGCTTCTGTGCTACTCATGCACTTCTGTTGAAATGAGAACAACGATGTCCCTTCTGAGCTTTTCAAAGATAAAACTTTGAACCACCATCAACACACTCTTTGCAGATGCTTCACTGCACTCCTTGCAGGAACTTCTCACTCAGGATGAGAAACAATTGAAACTCATTTCCTCTCTCTCTCAGACTTCAACATTCAACATGAAATCATACATTCACACAATATTAAAGCAAATGCATAACATAGAGAAATAACAACCATAATCATACCATTCAGCATGTATATACAGAAAGCATCATAACACCATGAATCTGAATCAAAGCTTCATATATTAATTCAGAACTTTTGTACATGGGTTCTTCTCTCCAACTCTCTGCTACAGCTCTTTCCTTCTGCTTTATGCTCAATGATACAATGCTCTCTAATGTTACAATGATACAAAGGTGAGGGTGTCTATAGTCGATTTTCCCTCCTACTCTCTAAACTGTCTAATCTATTGATTCAAACCTACCTACTTTCATTAACTACGCATAAATGCCTTAACTTTCTATAGATGAGAGCAATCACTCATGATCTGTTTACAATATGCGAGTACGCTTTCCTTTAACCATTACATTTAATGTTTTCAAAAATATATCAAAACATGAGAAAATGCATGGTGCGCTTTCCAACTGTCTTCTGCCTCCATGCTCGCTTGACTGCTTACGATGCTCCTGCATCATACTCCCTCGCTTGAAAATTTTCATGGACTCCTGTTCATGAGATCTTGCACGGTCTTCCCATGCTTTTGAATCTCTACTTCATCTTCCCAGCTGGCATATTCAACTGAATGTCCCTTCCACTTGACCAAGTATTCAAAATACTCTTTCCTCCTGGTCCTCTTGCTGACTCTCTTGTCAATTATACTTTCCATCTGTGGATTTTCAGCTATAGGAATTTGTTTAGCCCATTGAACTTCTGTCTATTCACTGTTTGCTCCTGCTTCTTCAGCTTTGTAAGTGTACAAATCTGAGATGTTGAATATCGGTGAAATTTCGATCCCATCGGGTAATTCAATCTCATATGCGTTTGCCCCAAATTTCCTCGTGACTTTGCATGGTCCAATATTTTTCATCTTTAACTTATTATATGTCCCCCTTGGGAACCTTTCCTTCCTCGGGTATGCAAGAATCAGATCACCAACTTCAAACTGAAGTTCTCGCCTATGTTGATCTTCTCTGTGCTTGTATTCTTGACTCGAATTTTTCAATCGTTCCCTCACTTGGCTGTGAAGTTCCTTCATTGCCTCTGCAAAATCCTCTACACTAGCACTTCTTAATTCAGCTTGTTCCATATCTTTTAATTCAGAAACTCCCCTTGCCTGCATTCCATACACAATTTGGAATGGACTCTGCCCTATGCTCCTATTGATCAAATCATTATAAGAAAATTCTGCTTGTGGCAGAATGTGATCCCATTGACTATGGTGTTCAGTCACTAAGCTCCTTAACAAATCTCCTAGGCTTTTGTTCACAACTTCTATATGTCCATCTGTTTGAGGATGATACGTTGAGCTAAATGACAAACTTGTCCCCAGCTTCTTCCATAAGGTCCTCTAGAAATTTCCAACGAACTTGGTATCCCGATCAGAAATGATACTCCTGGGCAAGCCGTGAAGTCTGACAACTTCCTTGAAAAACAGGTTCGCAATATGTGTTGCGTCGCTGGTTTTCTGGCATGGTATAAAATGTACCATCTTTGAAAATCTATAGGCTACCAAAAATATTGAATCACAACCTCTTTGTGTTCTTGGAAATCCCAATACAAAATCCGTGCTCATTGCATCCCACGGCCTTTCTGGTATGGGTAATGGCTGGTATAACTCTGTGTTCTGCCTTCTCCCTTTTGTGTGCTGACAAATTCTACATCTGTCCACAAACTTCTTGACATATGTCCTCATTCCTGGCCAAAAATATGAGCCATTCAATTTTGAGAATGTCTTATCCTGATCGAAATGTCCGACCAATCCTCCACTATGTTTTTCTTTCAGCAGATTCTCCCTCATGGAGCATTTTGGAATACATAATTGATTGCCTCTGAATAATAATCCATCCTGGATCATATATTCGGTCCACTGGCTTCTATCCCTGAGAATTGGATTCTCATATGCCTCATACACCTCTTTAAAATCTAGATCATCTTTATACTTTTCTTTGAGATTATCAAAACCCAAAGTTTTGAATCTAAATTCTTGCATCAACAAACATTTCCTGCTCAAAGCATCAACAACTTTGTTAGCAGTTCCAGAAATATGTTTAATTACAAAAGTAAAATTCTGCATGTATTCAACCCATTTAGCATGTTTTTGGTTCAACTTCTCCTATTGGGTCACAAATTATAAAGCATGGTTGTCACTGTACAAGACAAACTCTTTAGGAACCAAATAATGCCTCCATTTCTTCAGTGCTTGTATGAATGCATAAAATTATTTGTCATATGTGGAGTACTTGACTTTCGCTTCATTCAATTTTTCACTGAAGTATGCGATCGGTCTATCATCTTGGCTTAAAACAACTCCAATTGCAAACCCACTTGCGTCACACTTGACCTGAAATGTCTTACTGAAATCTGGCAGCACCAGAATTGGATGTTCAATAATCTTTTTCTTCAGCAAATTGAAACTCTTCTCCGCTTCCTCTGTCCAGTGAAAAGATTTATGTCTTTTCTTCACCATATCCATCATTGGTGCGCTAATTCCACTGAAATTTCGGACGAATTTTATATAGAAACTAGCCAAACCATGGAAGCTTCGAACCTCAAATACACTTTTTGGCGATGGCCAATTCTTAATTGCAATCACCTTTTCCGGATCCATCTTCAACTCATTTGCAGAGATAACAAAACCCAAATAAATAAGCTTTGTCCTCATGAATGTTGATTTCTTCATATTTATCAGCAACTTCTCTTGCTGCAATCTTCTCATCACTGCGGCTAAATGCTTTAAATGCTCTGCTTCAGTCTTCTTGAAAATCAATATATCATCAAGATACACAATGATTTATTTCCCGATCAACTCCTTCAAGAATTCGTTCATCAATCTCATGAAAGTACTAGGTGCATTTGTTAAGCCAAACAACATAACAAGCCATTCATACAGACCTTCATTCATCTTGAATGTTGTCTTCCATTCATCACCTTCTCTCATACGAATCTGATGATATCTTCTTTTCAAATCAATCTTTGAAAAAAATCTTGCTCCACTCAAGAAATCCATCAAATCATCTATCCTTGGCAAAGGAAATCTAGATTTGATGGTAATCTTTTTGATTTCCCTCGAGTCTGTACACATCCTCCAGCCTCCATCTTTCTTTGGGATAAGCATTGTTGGAACAACTCATGGACTCAAGCTTTCTCTAACCAATCCCTTGTCCATTAAGTCCTGGACTTGTCTTTTGACCTCTTCATTCTCCTGTGGCGTCAATCTGTACGTTGTTTTGTTTGGTAAACTAGCTCCAGGTATAAGATCAATGTGATGACTTATACTTCTGATAGGTGGCAACGAACGAGGTAGTTTGTCCACTACTATGTCAGCAAACTCTTTCAGTAACTTCTGGATTTCCTCTGGTAAATCATCCACTCTTGTACTGGTTAAAAAAATTCTAGGCTTCCTGACCACAATGAATTGTTTATCTTCGTTCTTCTTAACCTCCTTAAGAAGTTCCTTCCCACTCATGAGAAGTACAGTGTTGCTTACCTTCGGTTTCACTTATTTATCCTTAATCAGCAACAACATCTGAGTCCTTCCATTCTTCTATAGGGTGTATGTGTTCTTTCTCCCATCATGAACCACATTTATGTCATATTTCCATGGTCTACCCAGCAATAGATGACAAACATCCATGGGAATGACATCACACAATATTTCATCCTTATATCCTCCTATTTTAAATTCAACTAAACATTGTTTAATGACATTTACCTGATGTCCTTTTTGTAGCCATGAAACTCTGTATGGGCTTGGATGTTCAATAGTCTCCAGCTCCAGTTTTTCTACCATCTCTATAGAAACAACATTGTCTGTGCTACCACTGTCCACGATGACTTTGCATACCCTGTCTTTGGTCTTGCGAGCAATTCGAAAAAGTCTGTTCCTTTAGGCTGGGTTCTTTGCCTCCTTCTCTGGATTTAAGAGAACTTTCCTCATCATCAAGGATCTTCCGCCCTCAGCATCTTCTGCCTCAACATTCTGTCCTCGTGCTTCGAAAATGTGAGTCTCACCACCTTCCTTCTTTCTGTCTGGACACTCATAAGATTTATGTCTGTTTTTCCCACAGACAAAACATTTCACTTCACCTCCTCAGCCTCTTCCTCTTCCTCTAGCTTCAGGAAAAGTATTTCTATCGGCATACTGCCCTCTCTGTGAGCTTCCTCCTCTCTCATGCTGAGTTTGAGGTTTCTTTCCCTCTTCTTGAGGTCTCTGAGTTTTGTCTTGGGCAGTTGCTTTGCCTCTGCTTTGACTTCTGCCTCGGCCTCTTTGACCTTGCTTTCGGCTCAGTTTCTCTTAAGCTTTCAGAGCCATCTGATAAGCATCTTCTACGGTCCGAATGATCATCATGCTCATCTCATCTTGGATGTCATATCTCAGACCATTCATGTATCTGGCAACCTTTTCATCATTGCTTTCCCGATGACCTGCTCTGACGTTTAGTTTGTAGAACTCTTCAGTGTATTCTTTCACTGACATCAGCGTCTATCTCAAATTTTGCATCCTCCGAAATAGAGTGATTTGATAATCCTTGGGTATGAATTTTTCCTTCATCTTCGCAACCATTCTATCCCAACTTTTGATTTTCTGCTTGCCTTTGCAGCATCTGTCAGCCTACAGTTCATCCCACCATAATGTTGCATGCCCTTTAAGTCTTGTGACAACATGTTTGACTTTTCTGTCTTCCTTGACATCCTCATAGTCAAAATATTTATCTAGATCTCTAATCCAGTCTAGAAGCTCTTCAACATCTAGGTTCCCTTCATACATGGGAATATCCATCTTTTCCCTAGCACCTATCCTTGCAACAACCCTGAATAGGCGTTCATCTACAGTATCCTCGACTGCAACTTCTTCTCCATGTCCAGCTTCATTTTCACTGTCATCCTCACTGATATCTCCAGCGTCAATTGTGCGCCTCTCTGTTGTCTCCATGGCATCAAGCCTAGTACGTAATTCATGCATTTCCCTTTCCACTGCTGGATTAGGCATTGATTTATCTCTCCTTCTCGGCAGCATGGCTGAGAAATATTCTTCCTTCCTTTGCTACAGAAAACAAAGAAATTTTTCTATGCTATGATACCTACTTGACGTAGACCCCCAATCCACAGGTCGAGATCCGCTCATAGGATCGTTCAAATCTCCCCCTGAGCCGAAGTGGTTCTTTTGGATCCCTATCGGAACCTTCAAGAAATTGATCCACAGGTCCTTATGAGTTGAGCCCATGTAAACAGACACTAGGCGCCAACTCAATCCCCTTGACCATAACTGTGTCGCGCTCTATTCAAATTCGGGACTTCGGGGTTCGCGACTTCGCGATACCTGTCGTCGAGTTTCCCGAACTCCAACTGTCGAAACCTGAAATGACGAATTCCCGAAATGTTTGCCACGTCGTCCTCTTGCTCGCCTGATCGCATTTTATGATTTCGAAAATCTCGAAACAAAGAATCCCTTACCTCTCGTCTTCACGAATATCGAAATGCCAAAATTTCGAAGCCCAATAGGTCAGCCAAAATTTGACTTCCACACGGGTCATGTCACTTTATCAGGGATTCATACTTCGCATCTTCACGAATCCAAATGCAAGACTCCCAACTTTCCAACCTATGAATCTCGATCTTCGAAATGTTATTTCCAATAGGATCAACGGCTATAATCCTTCCTTCGATCTAACGATTAGCGTGATTTCAAACTTTCGGGAATCGAGAGTTTGAAACTCTCGACCCCAAGCCACTGTCCTCTCAGGTTCTCGAACCCCAAAATGATTTGATGGCTCACGACAGATCACGATCAACGGCCCACATTGATTCCGGATATCAAAGTGATGGGTTCGTCCTCCTTTATCCACCTTGCAGCTTCTCTGGATCTCACGATCCTCGTGACTTCGGGAGTTCTCCTCGGAGAATTTTGACCGTTCAAATTCCTCCTTGACAGCTTCTGTGAAATGGACCAAAGTCTCCCATGATGAGCTTAACTTCTACTGAATGGCTTCAATCTTCACTTTCCTTTGAATACTTCAAAGATGTCAACCCTCTTGAGTTTACCTCACAAACTCAATCTTCCAAAAGGGTCCCTGCTCTCACTCCTTGTGGAAACCGCTCAAATACTCCTGGGTATTTGATATTTTGACTCTGTGCACTCCCTCTACAACAGTAGTCCTTCAATCTCTCAACCTTAGTTGACAAGTTCTAAGGTCTCGACCGGCCTGCGCACACCTTGCACGACTTCTGTGCTACTCATGCACTTCTGTTGAAATGAGAACAACGGTATCCTATCTGATTTTTTCAGAGATGAAACTCTGAACCACTATCAACACACTCTTTGTGAATGCTTCACTGCACTCCTTGCAGGAACTTCTCACTTAGAATGAGAAACAATTGAAACTCATTTCCTCTCTCTCTCTCAGACTTCAACATTCAACATGAAATCATACATTCACACAATATTAAAGTAAATGCATAATAGAGAGAAATAACAATCATAAGCATACCATTTAGCATGTATATACAGAAAGCATCATAACACCATGAATCTGAGTCAAAGCTTCATATATTAATTCAGAATTTATGTACATGGGTTCTTCTCTCCAACTCTCTGCTACAACTCTTTCCTTCTGCTCTATGTTCAATGATACAATGCTCTCTAATGTTACAATGATACAAAGGTGAGGGTGTCTATAGTGGGTTTTCCCTCCTACTCTCTAAACTGTCTAATCTATTGATTCAAACCTACCTACTTTCATTAACTACACATAAATGCCTTAACTTTCTACAGATGAGAGAAATCACTCATGATCTATTTACAATATGTGAGTACGCCTTCCTTTAACCATTACATTTAATGTTTTCAAAAATATCTCAAAATGTGAGAAAATGCGTGTTGCACTTTCTAGCTGTCTTCCACCTCCACGCTCGCTTGAATGCTTACGATGCTCTTGCATCACTATAAGACCCTTGTAGAAAAACAATCTGGTCATCAACTTCAAAGTTTAAGAACAAATAATGGAGGCGAATATGTGAACAATAATTTTACAAGTTACTGCACTACATAGGGCATCCAAATGAAACGCACTTTTCCATATACACCACAGCAAGATGGTGTTATTGAGAGAAAGAACCACACATTAAAAGAAATGTCTAATTGTATTATCCAATCTAAAGGATTAATTCTAAAGTATTGGGTGGAAGTCATTAGTTGTGCAAGTTACATAGTAAATTGCATTCCCATAAAGGATCTAAGAAATATAACACCAGAAGAAGCATGGAATAAAGTTAAGCCAAATGTCAGTCACTTCCATGTATTTGGCAGTGTAGCATGGATTCACATTCCTTATGAGAAAAGGAAAGCATTGCATCCTAAAAGTGAGAAGAGTATATTTGTTGGTTATTATGAAGATGTCAAAGGTTACAGGCTTCTTCAACCACATTTTAATGAAATTATTATCATAAGAGATGTTAAATTTGATGAAAAACTCTTGGCCTGCGAGCCTAATTTGGCATATGTGCCTTCTTCGGTCTACGAGCCATGTTTGGTGTTTGTTCCTTCTTCTTTTCTTATTTTGGTTTCTTCTTCAGATGATGATGACAATGAGGATGAAAATCCACCTCCGCCTGCTCACCTTCCTCCATATGAGTCCATTGAACATGAACCCGAACCAACACCACCACTTCCTAGATGGGTTTATTCAACACGAGAAGAAACTAGTGATATTTTTGGTGATCCTTCATATTAACATCAGACACATTCACAGTTCTAGTGAGCCTCTTCTCTTTTGTATCAAGTTTTAGAGACTCATGATCCAGAGACATTTGCAAAAGCTTCGGGTCATCCATATTGGGATACAACAATGAATTAAGAGTATCGTTCTTTCATGCCAAACGATACTTGGGATCTTGTGCCTCTTCCAAATGAAGAAAACTTGTCAGAGGTAAATGGGTCTATAGATCTAAGTATGCATCAGATGGAAGTGTTGAAAGACACAAGGCTCAATTAGTTGCCAAAGGATTTTACCAAGATGAAGGAATTGAATATAATTAAACCTTTTCTCCTGTAGCCAAAATGAATTCCATCCACCTTGTTATATCCCTCACAACCTCACATAAATGGGAGGTCCATTAGATGGATGTAAAATCTGCCTTCTTGCATGGGGATTTGCAAGAATAATTTTACATGCAACAACCTCCTCGCTATGTCCAATATGACTTTAGACTTGTTTGTCACCTTAAGAAATATATTTATGGTCTTAAGCAAGCTCCCCGAACTTGGTATGCCAAAATGTATGACTTTCTTCTTTAAACCTACTTTTCTAGATGCCATTCTAATCCTAATGTCTATACCAAGAAAGTAGGAAGCCATCTAATAATCCTTGTTCTTTATGTTGATGGTATTATCCTCACTAGTAGTGACCCAAAAATTTTAAACCATGTGAAACCCAGCCTTAAGAAGAAATTTGGAATGATAGACTTAGGATTTTTGCACTATTTACTTGGCCTCCAAGTTTTGCAAACCTAGGAAGGAATTTTTCTTTCCCTGTCTAAGTATGCTTGTGACCTTCTTTGTCACTTTCACATGGAAGATTATAAACCAACTCCTTCTCCCTTCCATTATGGAGTCAAACTTGCTGCCACATGTACTTCTCTCTAAGTTGATGCCACTTTGTACCATGCGTTAGTTGGTATCCTCTTATACTTGGCTCATACCCATCTTGATCTTTCCTTTGTTGTTGGTATTGTTTCTAGGTATATGAAAACACCCCATGAAATCCATTGGAAAGAAGCTAAAAAGATACTTCGCTACATTTAGGGTATAGTTCAATTCGGGATACATTACAACTCAAGGGGGAGTCCTTTATTGGTTGGTTTGATTGATTCATATTGGGCCAAAGAACCTAATGATCAAAATTCTACTGCAGATTATGTTTTTAGCCTTGGTTCAGAACCTGTCACTTGGGACTATACAAAACACTAGGCTATTGGTCTTTCTTTAGCAGAAGTAGAGTATGGAGAAACGGTTAATGCAAGTCAAGAAGCCTTGTGGCTTTGACAAATCCTTTCATAGTTTGGATTCCAACAACAAAATCCAACCAACCTTTGGTGCAACAATCAAAATGCCATCATGTTCTCCAAAGACCCAGTTCAACATCAGCGCAACAAACACATTGAGATACACATTCACTTAATCATAAATATCATTCATGATCGAGTTATTAAAGTGTTAGTTTTCCCTATAGAAGATGAAGTTGCATACATTTTCACAAAGTCTCTTACATAAGCGAAGTTTTCAAAACTTCGATCTATTTTAGGAGTTCAGGAAGTTGTCATTAAGGGGGGATAGACTCTAATGCCTCCTTCCTTCTCCTCCTATTGTGTCATATTTTTAAATCTTTCAATCATATCCCAAGTTGTTCTTAAGGGGGAATGTTAGGATATTTAGGCACTTAGGAGTTAGTTAAGATCAACTTGGTCTATTGTGTCATTAGGTAAAAGTGTGTTTCTTAGTGTGCTTCTTTAATACGCATTTGTAGTTAGGAAATCCAAAGTTCACGATATGTTTCCGACATAGAGTGATTCAAAGATTCATATTCTCCTCGATCTTAAAAGCTACATTGATATGTGGCTTAACACCCGATTAGTCCATGATCTCTATTTAAAGAGAATGGAGGGTCATTTGCCAATGATCAATTGTGAGAAACTCTCTTTTAAATCTCTCTATAGTATTTTTCTTTTGCATTAATAAATTTATGCAAGTGGCCACATTGGCTAGGGAAGTGAATGTTTCCCTGTAGGGGTTTTACCATATCAAAACATCGGTGTGTTGATCTTTGATCTAGTTGTGTGAGTGGTTACTGAAGGTGTTCATCCTTTGTTGGGATACCTGTGTTGTTGAACATTTTAATGACCATTTTTATGACTCTTTTCTTACTATCTTAGAAGAGAGAGAGACATTGGACTACACTATGGACTATATTCATATTTTTAATGAAGCATCAAGTTTTAATCTTGAAATCGACAAAAACTAATGCTACAGATTAGCGTAGGGTGTCAGTCATGATTTTCTAGATTTTTAGGGGTGGGATTGGATTCAACTTGGGAAAGTATTTAAATTCTCAGGGATACCTTTCACCTTTAATGCCTCACCAAAAACCCTCTAGGAGGTAGTGTTACAACGGATAGTGAATAAAGTGGATGAACAAATTTCTTGGCCTCTATCCTTAGCTACTAGGTTTCAAAAAAAATCTATGATTCTTGATACCACCTCTATTTATTATTATTCCCATTGGGTTCTATTAGTGTTCTAGTTGGGTTATGTTATCTATGGCCTATCGACTTCTAGAGAAATTTCCCAAGACTTTCTTTGGGTCATACTCTAGAGGAAAAATGGCTTTCATAGAGTTAATTGAGATCTATGTTGTGGTTTAAATAATTGTGATGGCTTGGGGATGATTGTGTCATTCCAATAGTCCTAGGCCTTGTATTCGAAATGGATGTTATAAGGTGTGCAAGATCAAGAGAATTGGAAATCACTTACGTGCAATTGTTTCTTAAAACATGCACTACTATGGAAAAAGTTCTAGAGAAATATCAACCTCCAAACTTTGTTGTTAACTCCAACCGAAGTTCATAACGGGAGTAAATTTTAACCCAAATTATTTGGAAGGCATAGGAAGCTATCAAGCATCACCTATTTTTGAAGAAAGACTATCTTCACACATGCCTCTAATTTAATGACCATTGCATTTTGTGCTCACCTTTGTATTGTATGAGGGTAAGCCTTTGGTAGAGTTTCCTTTAAATCATTAGAGAAGTGGACCTATTCGATGGAAACACTCATAAGTGGAATACACGGGCGGAGATAAAAATATACTCTTGGCTATCTAATGTCAACAAGTCCATAATTGACCAAGTTTAGGATCTAATAATTGATGGCCTTTTCTTA
Source organism: Picea glauca (assembly GCA_000966675.3). Taxonomy (NCBI): domain Eukaryota; kingdom Viridiplantae; phylum Streptophyta; class Pinopsida; order Pinales; family Pinaceae; genus Picea; species Picea glauca. The sequence continues at coordinate 870,992 of JZKD02S1672838.1, read as the reverse complement.
AATTGAGGGTGTCTATGCCATGGTGGTGAGACTAGAAATGGAGTTACTTTAAAAGATTTATGAACTAGAAACTTGTTGATGAGTATTTATGGCTTATCTCGAGGTTCATTCTCAATGTTAGTTAAACAAGATTTTAAGACTTTCTTTTAAGCGATCAACATGGTTGTATCAAATTCACTTAGTTTGGAAATCTTTTATTTAACATAAATAGGTTGTTTTTTCCTAGTCCTTGATTTTTGGGCGACCTGCCTACTAGCTAGTGCCTGGAATACCTGGGAGTGTCTCATCCCAAATTCCCTTTCTTCCACAAAGGTTAAATTATTAATCATTTTTTCTTGTTATGTGCTTGTACTGTGGTCAAATTCTCTCTAGGTTTGTTACCCAAAAGTTCGTTCTGCTTGGCGATAATCTCCCTTAAGAGGTAAGTTCAAACAACACAATTTCTTATTAGAATATAGAAACTCTTTTTTAAATAAAGGGTGTGGAGGGGGAAGTTAGCAAACTTGTAACCTTCTATGTGGAGCTCAATTTTATCATGGGAGAATAGTTAATTATTTTTTCTCATTAATTAAAAATTGTGTATTTGAAAAATGTAATGATTATGTTATTGTTTATATAAATTATTATTTTGTGTTTGATATATGTATGTAAAATGTTCCTTAAAAATGATTTTCTTTTATACTCAGAGAAAATAAAACAAATTTATTAATAATAGAGAAAGAAAAACTAATAATATGATTTAAAAATGATATTATTGCTTATACATCAAGACATTTCCCATAAATCAATATGGGGAGATATATAACATAAGGTAACATTGCAATGACATAGGTTGGTCAAATATAATCCATCAAAAAAAACAAATTGAAAAAATAATCTTAATAGGTTAATATTAATAAAAATAAATAAAAGTAAAATAATATTGGTTTAAATCTATCTTACCCCTGATTTATTTAAAATTGAGAGGTATCACATTCTCCTTAAAAGTACAAAACGTTTTTTAAAAATCTACATTTAAAAAGTATTTTCACTTTCAAAACTTTATTTCATGTCACCCCTTAATAAATCTAAAATTAATATAAATTTAAAATAATGATTTAAGATCACTTTTTCTTAAATTTTTAATTATGTAACATAATTACTTCTAAAATAATGATTGAAAATAACTTTTGTTGGATTATTGAGAGGGGATGAATTAGTAATGAACAATTTTAGTACTTTTAACTACAGTATATTCTTCAATAATATTGATCCAGGTGGATATCAGTGGCCACCCACCTTTTCCGACTGGTTCAAAACAGTTTTCTGGCAATTTTGGCAATTTACTATTTTTAGCAGTTTTTTCGGGTCCTGGACTTCTGGGGCCATTTTGAGGCCCTAAACGATGTTTTTTTTGGGTATGTTGCTCTCGCAACATATCATCTACGATGTTATTTTGTCTCGATCATTGTAGTTCTCGGATAGATCTTTCCAACGAGCTATCAAGCGCCCCAAACGGAGATCGTATGCAAAAGTTACGACCCCGGAAAGTTGTGCACCAACTTACCCAAATGGGACCCACATGACTTTTGGTGCTTCGTCTCCTAGGGTTAGGTTTTTGGATGTCTAGGACCTTTGGCATTCTCGTCTATTGTAAAAAACCCTTCCGAGCCTCATTGTAATCATCTTCTTGCGAATGTGAGTAGCCGTCACATCTCTTCTCAGAGATAAGTTGCCACCATTCTAGCGAGTCTTTCACTTTGTATTTTTACAGTCTCTGTACATTTCTTTCATTAATAGAAATTGTGTATTACTGTATATTTGTGTTTATGGTTGCATCTCTGATACATTTATGTTATATTATTGAACATCTGCGATATCTCTGTGCATTTCTTTATTATATCTCCGATCTCATTTTGTGCCGAAAATAATTCGGATCAAATATTTAACAGTTTATCATTAGCATTCAATATATCATCAACAATATAATCATAAACAACATCACATCACAATAGATACACAGTACACTAGTATTTACGTGGAAACCAAAATGGGAGAAAATCACAGAATAATTTTCTTATATAACAAAAGAATACATTTATTGGAAGCACTAACTTCCTCATTTTCTAGCTACAACTAGAAGGAGGATCCAACCCCCTATTCACAGGCTCCAACCTGAAGGAACCTACAACTCCCTGAATTCTCTGGCTCTAACCAGAGGGAGGCTACAACCCCTTGAGTTCTCCAGCTCCAACCGGAAGGTGGATACAACCACCTATCCTTGCCCCATCCAACCGCCCTGAAATATAAATGTAGACCAACTGTCACTATCACAAACTCTACCTCTATCTCTGTCACTCTATCACTGTCTCATCAACCTCTATATGTTCATCAATCAATTAAAACTTGTACCATACCATGCATCAACTGTATACCAACATGTATACTATCTCATGCATCAATCATACATCAATAGTGGATCATGAACTAGATCATCAACCATGTGTAACTTGTACCATATACCAGACTATCAACCATATGAAAATATGTACCATATCATCAATATAGTATCTCAAAAAACCAATGCATGTCTCTCATGCATATTCCACCATACAACATAAATGTGCCTCAACCATGTACAATAAACTCAAAGATATGAACTATAAGAACCATGTCATATGTTGAACCAGATATAAGAGTGCTCCTCACTCAACCAAGCAACCAATATATACCATATCCAAATACCAAACCAATCATACCAAGTATGCTTAAATCATACACCATATCATGACAAGAGGTAACCATCAAAACAAGTATACAACCATACCAATACCTTTGTAGCTAACCTGAAACTATGAGATGTTTACCTGTAGACTTCCTTCCGACTTCAAAGACCCGGTACCAACATTTACTCAAACATTCATGAGCCTTTTTACAGATACGTGACTTTCTCTTCTAATCCCCACGTATATATGTGTTTTTCTCCATTGTATCCCTCATACATACGCTCCCTTTATTACCTGCAACCCATGTATACCTCAAAAAATAGGGTTTGTTGCAACTTTGAAACTTTCACCTTCGACCTTCCTTTGCTACCTCAGAAAATGACAATACAACCTTAGCAAAAGGATCACTAGATCATAAGAAAGATAAGCAATGAATAAGTGTGTGAGTGTACTTATGAATGACTCCTTGAAGTGTATTTATACTTGTGTTATGCAACTCCTCTCCTTAATTTAGGGCTTCTAGAGTTTTCTTATTACAAAAAATTTACCCTTTCATTAAGGACTTGTAACCAACTAGGGGCTTCTTGACCATTTCTTCGGGGCTTACAACTTCACAAAGTCATATCTCCCTAACTGTGAGAAACTACGTGGTGTTCCACATATCACCGAAAATAGAACGGCGAGTACTATCCATTTATGAGTGTCTTGCCTACATTTACTCTTTCCGTCATGTTTATATTCCTCATTCAACTTCAGGTACCAAAACCACACCATCGGGGTTTCTTCAAGGTTGACATCAATGACAATCAAACTATCAAAACTCTCCAACTTTGGCATTGATGGAAACACATAGGCATAAAAATACTTATGCCCATGCTCCCCTTATGACCATCGCTCCCTCTATATGCATGCTTCTCTCTCTCTGTCTCCATGCCTTGCACTATCTCTCCCCCTTTGACATCAATGGAAAAGGGTAATCCTCCTCTTGGTGTTGGTCCCCTTGTCTATAGGGTTCTGTTGTCTCTCCTGACCATTCTTTTCATGGTGCTTCCTCATGTAACTCTCTGATGTATATGAAAATAATTTAAAAGAAATATTTACTTGAACTCTTCAAGAATTTTTTTTCTCTCCCCCTATCTTGTTATGTTTGATGCCATGTGGATCATTGTGGGGAAGAAACTACTCCAAGTTTCTGTCGCAGATACTCAAAAGTTTCCCTTGCAAGAGGTTTAATGAAGATTTATGCTATCTTCTCTTTTGTCCCTGCATACTCTAGCTTGATGTTATTCTTTGTAGCTTGTTCCCATAGAAAGTGATACTTTATTGAAATGTGCTTTGTCATATAATGCATCTGTTGAGGGGGCCTCTTAGGCCCTAATATCATCGCATATATGTTATTAGACATTAGACTACATGATAATATGTAATAAAGAAAGTAAGTAAATGTTTGTAACAAGTGATAAATGTAGCTAAACAAAGGATTAATTGGAGCTGGTGCAACTACCCCAACTATTTACCTATTGTATAAATAACCCTAAATATGGAATACAAACTTGGAATGGAATTCCTTCCCCACATTTATCTCCTTCTTTCTTGGGATTATGTGTGTGTTCTTTGATATGTTTCAGTCTCTCTTGCATGCTTGCCTCATTTGCTTGGAATACAACATTTTGGTTCCATTGTAGTGTGACTTGAACTTAGACAAGCTAGAATGGTTTTATATGATCGTAGAATTTTTGTGTTGAAGAGGATCGTGGAGCGGTATTTTTCCAGGTGGGTGAAATCCGCATGGAAGAAGTTTACACATATGAAGGATCTTTCTATTGATCTTCTACTAAGTATGATGATGGTTTTCATTGACTGCCAATGATCTTGTTGCAGAAAATCAGACCAAAAGTCTGTGAAAATTTTAAAGAAAGATAGTGATCTTCGAAGATTTGTTCAAATGCCCAAGATAATATGTTCATGAACATGGATGTTGCAATTGCTCGTGATGATGTTGTGTGGAAATTCATAGAAAAAGAGATTCCCCACCACATCAATCAAGGATACTCCTCCACTCAATTAAGTTTATGGAATCTTTCAAGTAACAGACAATTGACTATGCATCCACGACGATATGGAAAATGGTGGTCGTTGTGTAGAAGAACTTAAAATTGTTTTGGATATAAAGGATGGAGGCTGAGATGAGCTTGAAAAATACGTGCCTCACACTCTCTCATTGGATCTCCAAGCACGGTGAAATTTGTTGATAGAACAAACACAATCGCTATATTCTGATCTCTCTAGTCCTAACCAGATTTGTATGCCACCTTCAACATGTATGCCACCATAACACGAATGCATTTGAGATGAATCGGCGTTGTCAAGACTAGATAAAAGGCATATCGTTTTTGTGCTAAATTAAGGTGGAGATTTTCAAAACCATTAATTCGACTACCAGAAAGTTAATACCATTCTTGGCCTGTTGTCTTCGCAAAAGAATCTCAAGCAAAAAGGACGATGGAACATATAGCGTGGAATGTAGAGGTGTGTTTTGACTACCACCACAACAAGTATCCCTACTCGAGTTGATGTCAAGATTAAGGGTCTTTTTGGCAATGAAATTCACTCCTAGATTGCAGCAGGATCAGAGCCCGACGCCCATCAGTTTATGTCATGATTTGTTTATAAAAAGGGGTGATCGAATGGAAATTAACTCAAAACAATGTTGTTCTAACTCCGAAACTAGGCCAGACATGCATGTGCAAGTGAGGTCTTAGATAAACTTCAGATAGTGAGTTGTAGTAAGTGTGAGTAGGGGGAAGACTTGTATCAGAGAGATGCAAAGGTATGTCATAAACATCAAGTTTCTAACAGACTGTGAGAGAAGGCATCTAAACGCAATATCTTCTTACATTCAAATGTAGAAAACCGGAGAATACAACAATACAACAATAAATCCTTTATCATAGCATAATTGAAATAATTCATGTGAATCAGTCAATCATGAACTCCCTCGGTATGAGATGAAAAATAGATGGGATAAGAAAATTGTCTGTCATTAAACAAGAAATATTACATACAGATGCATAACCAGAGAACTAGAGTGTCTATTAAAACTTTACAGTCAAGAGCTTCGCTCTACCATCGATACCTTGAAAAATATCAAAACTAAGTATATATACTCCTAAACATTTTCCCAACATAGGCCTACTAGACTTTCGGGATGAGGAGTCTCTTCAATCAAATCTGGCCTGCATTCCTCTGTCATACACCACCTTAATTATGCATGGCTCGTGCTAGGGGGTAGCTGAGCCCTTAAATGCTGAGTTAGCGTGTGCAGGCTTCCCTGGTGAGTCGAGGACTCTGCATGGCTTCCATGGAAAGAACCAGTACAGAGGACCATCTCGGGTAGACTTTTGGTCGGGACATCCATACCTTGCAATTAATGAGTGAGGCGAGGTTTCAACCACCCTCTCTCTTCTTCATTCATTCCAAGTAGGTATCGGGATTTAGATCACGTCGAACCTGGCATCTGGATAACACAGTGCCTCCCTTCTGAGACTCAACTCGGTGCCTTTGGCCCCCCTTTGTAAAGCCCTTTCTACTCCCTCAAGTGACCATGGGCCGTGACCCTACGCCTACCTTTAAAGGTGCTTTCGGCGTTTCAGGGTTCATGGATAGGAAGGAGTAGGTCTTTTATTTTCAAAATCGCAATGGGAAAAAAGGCGAAGATCCTAATCGCGCGCCATGTGTTCCTCCGGGATGAACAGCTCAGATCGCTCTCGGTGCTTTGGGACCTGTCTTTCCAAATGGTAAACATTAGCGCCCCTCCTTCAGGCTTGCTCCTTTGTGACTAGGTGCCAAAACCATGGGCCTGCTTTTTGGCGCTTTCGGCGCTTCGGGATTCGAGGTTTCGAGAGGTGAAGTGACGAGGAGCGCTTACCCCTCAAACTCCTAAATGTCGACATGGCATGGATGTCACCACGTGTCCTTAAGATGAATGGACGAGGTAGCATTCGTTTTTTAAAAGGGAGCCACCCTTATTCACAGGCTTGCTTGACGTTACCTGACGCTAGGATCGTGGGCTCGGCTCCAAAGGTGCTTTTGGCATTTCGTCGATCGACAATTTCAGCTACAATGAATGGGAGGTTCCTTGTCTCCCGAAACACCGATTCCCGCAACGTCGACTAGCTGCCACTTGTCTCAACGGGATCGAACGACCCAAATCTGTCTTGAACTATGGGTGCTACCTTTTATGTTAAATCCCGGGAAACTCAACAGCCCCGAAAACCCGATGACCGTTGATCATATTTGTAGATGAATCTCGGCTGCTGACAACAAAAATTCGCCCGCTCGCTTGACTCGTAACCGGAAAAGAGATTCTCCTGTGCTGCGCTTGTGCGCTTCTCGTGCAACCTGCAGACCTGGGTACTTTTGTGCCCAAGACAAAAATTGTCGCTAACATTAGGCTCCATGGGGGATAGAGTCGTCCCTGTGATGCTCTAAGAACTCATTATGCAGCTTCAGTGCCTTGCTATTGGGCTATGGAGTCATTTACTAAGCCGAAAATATGAAAAAAGAAAATGAACAAAGAACCAAAAGACAATATTTACAAACAAGGGAGCCATCTAAGGCTCAAACAAAACATTTTTTCAGAAAATGCCCATTTATTGGGTTGTTGAAAACCTCTTCACCCTCTAGATCTTGCAACCTATACATGTTGTTTGAGAAAACCTCAGATATTTTGAAGGGGTCGATCCAGAGGGTGTCAAACTTGTTGTGTTTTTCCTTATCCTGTCTGGGTGCATCCCACTTAAGTACCAAATCCCCGATCTTGAACTCCTTCTTCCTGACCTTCCTGTCAAAAGCCTGTTTTACCCTTTGTTGATGACCATGTGCCGCGTCCCTCACATGTTCCTTGATCTGTTGTACTTCCATTATCTGATGAATCCTTCTGATCATATGATCCATCTCTCCTTCATAATCTTGAAAGAACTTCGCCCCAGGTAAGGCGAGCTGAGTGGGAAAAACCGCCTCTGCTCCGTAGACCAGCTGAAAAGGCGAGGTGCCCATGGATTTCTTCGTTGTCACTCGATCATCCCATAGAGAAAATTTTAACTTTGAATCCTAGGCCCTTTTGTTTTCCTCCAATAGTATTTTGATGATCCTTATCAGGCTTTTGTTGGAGGACTCTGCTAAACCATTGCCCTGGGGATAGTAGGGGGTGGAGTGAATTAGCGAGATCTGGAACTGCTCATAGAACTTAATGAGAGGCTCAGATTTGAAAGAAGCAACATTATCAGTGACGATCCTGCTGGGACAGCCAAATCTGGCTATGATATCCTCCAGGAAGCTGATAATTACTTTGTGTGATGTACTTCTGGTGGGGGCATCTTCTATCCACTTAGTGAAATAATCTGTTGCAGTCAAGATCCATCTGTGTTGACCACTTGAGGGAGGATGGATTTCCTCGATGAAGTCTATCCCCCACTGTTGAAAAGGTGTTGAAGCCACTACAGGCTTCAGTGGTAGTGGTCTAAGCTGCTTCTTTCCTGAGAACTTTTGGCATTTGGTGCAGGCCCTGATTTCTCTGCTGACATCAGCGAATAAAGTGGGCCAGTAATACCCAGCCCTAAGGATTTTGTGAGCTGTGGTCTTCCAGAAATGATGCCCCCCACAAAGGCCTCTATGGAAATCAAACATAACTTTCTGGGCTTCTGGTGGGTTCAAACATCTCAGCAGCACCCCTAGAGGGTCTCTCCAGTACAAGACTTGCCCAATGAGGCAATATCTGACCACCTTGAGTTTTCAATCTCTTGCCTTACTTTTACACATTCCATCTGGGGGCTTCAACTCCCACAGAAAGTACAAAATGTCACGATACCAGGAACATTCTGCCAGTGATAATCCACCCTGAGAGCATTGGTTGGGAAACTCAACTTGCTGAGTTCCTGAGAAAATATTGATGAAACTAACCCCCAAGGTTTTGCAATTGGATTCAACCAGTAGCTTGGCTAAACCCTGCCCCTTAACCAACTTGGTAGGCTTTATCTCCAAGTCAAATTCCAGGATTCTAGCGATCCATCTACCTCTTCTCCCATCTATATCGGGTTGTACAAGGATGTCCTTCACAGAAGCCAAAGGAACGTATGCGGTTGCCTTTGAGTGAAAGACATAGACTCTGAAAGCTTTGACAGCTTTCACTAAGGCATAGGCCTGTTTCTCCATGATTTCATACCTGATCTCGACATCTCTTAATGCCTTGCTGAAGAAAGCAATGGGTTTCTCTCGCCCTTCCTCATTTTTTTGCAATAACACCGCTGCTACCATATCGAAAGAAGCAAAAGAAAAAAATACGAAGGGTTTGGAATAATCAGGATTGATCAACACAGGTGCCTCAATTAGTTCCCTTTTTATTTGGACAAAAGATTCCCTGGGTTCAGCGATCCATTTCACTTCACTTCCCTTTCTTAGCATGGTTGTGATGTGTTTCACCAGTTCAGCAAAATTTGAGACGAATCTCCTCAGAAAGTTAATCTTTCTTAAAAAGGCCTTGACTTTTTTTTAGACCTGGGAAGTGATAGGGTTTGAATTGTCTCCACTCTGCTGGGATCAATTCTCACTCCTTCTGCTGATACTATATGGACTTACAGCTTGCCCTCCATCATAGAAAACAAGGATTTCTTGGGATTTAGGGAAAGACCAAACCTCTGGCACTTCAAGAAAACTTTCCTTAAGTGATAACAGTGCTCTTTATCAGACCTAGAGAAGATTGTGATGTCATCTAGGTAGATCACTACAAACTGGTCTTTCTCCCGGATGAAGGCTATATCCATGGCTCGTTGAAATGTTGCTCCTGCATTCATTAGTCCAAATGGCATTTTGGCATACATGAATGTGCCCCAAGGAGTGGTGAAGGCCGTCTTTTCCCTGTCCTCAAGCATGACTGATATCTGATTATAGCCAGAAAACCCATCGATCATGGATATCCTGGATGCACCAGTTACCCTCTGCAGTATGTGTTCCATCTTAGGTAGGGGGTAATTGTCTTTCTTTGAGCTCCTGTTCAGGTTCCTGAAATCAACACAAAGCCTGATTTCTCCACTTTTCTTCATCATCGGGACCAAATTGGCCACTCATTCGGAATATCTCAAGGGGATGATGATCTAGGCCTCTAACAACTTCTTCACTTCTTTCTCCATGACAGGCAGCAACATGGGATTTATCTATCTTAGCTTTTGCCTAAATGGACTAGCCTCTTCCTTCAGTGGGATCTTGTGCTCAATGACAGATGTGTCATATGTCTTGAGGTCTTCGTATGTCCATGCAAACACATCAGCAAACTCTCTCAGCAACTCAGTATATCCGGCCCTTTGTTCTTTGGTCAAACTACTTGATAATCTGACAAACCTAGGCTCCTCTTGTGTGCCAATGTTGCATTCGGTTGTATCAGCATATTCATTTGAAACCTTACCCTTTACTGCCACATCATTCCCATCGAACAGTTTTTCTAAAGGGACTAGTCCCCTCAGAATGTGATTGCTAGGCAGCTGAATAATTTGGTGATTAGCAATTTCATTTAAAAACACCTCAGGGTGAGGGTCACCTTCCGGGTCAGGATCCTGATCAATGTGCAACGCAGAAAATTCATCAACAGATTGGAGAAATTTTTCGATTTCCAGATCTTCTTCAAACACCTTCCAATGCTTGACATTGTCCGGTACAAAGGGCCTATATTTTATTTCAACATCGTTTTTTACCATAGGCAGCAGAGGAACTTTGAGAAAACTAGCCGAGACAACTAAAGAATCGGCTGAAGTATTTTCCCCCCTCAGAATGAAAGAAATGTTAAAAGCCAAGAAGAAATTATCAATTAGGTCCCACACTTCATTTATGTAATTTATGAGCCGGGGATTATTAGCACGATAAGAATTTCTAACTTGTTGGATAATCAACTCAGCATCTCCAAATATTGCCATCTCTTTAATTCCCATTTCCTTTGCAGCCCTCATACCCAGAACAAGAGCTTCATACTCTGCCACATTGTTGGTGGTTTCAAATTCCATCTTGTATGACAGGGATATGGCCTCCTGACAAGGTGATATGAAAACCACTCCAGCGCCAGTGCCTTCGCTAGAAGAAGCTCTGTCGAAAAACATCTTCCAAACAGAGGGGGTTGGAGGGGGATTCAAATAATCAAGACTGGGCTACTTTCTGACTTGGAAAGGGTCTTCAAGAGCATCAGTGAGCTGTAATAAACTAGACCCCAAATCGGTGTCAAGTGAAAATATGGGGTGATTGGTGGGGTTTTCTTCGTCACTAACAATGTAGGCCAACCGAGCTTCTCTATATAACCTCCTTTGTTCCCCTTCGAAGACTGGAATGGTGGCATACGTGAGATCCATCTGTAATGTTCCTCCAAGCTTTTTTATCAAAGATCTAGACAATAGCATGCCAAATTTGGGGGGGACGTCATCCACCACAATATCCATGACCACACTCTTCATGGGCAGCTAAAACAAAGAAACCACCAGGTCTTTGATGACTCCTAGACACTGCACTCTCCTTGAATCGAAAGAGTACAAATCATGATAAGTTTTTGTCACCTCCAGTCCCAATTCTTCCATTACTATTTTGGGCATAAGGTTATGGGAAGCCCCTGAATCCATGAGGCAGTTATGCAGCACTTTATCATGTATGTTCAAGGATGTGTAGAAGGGAGGGGATGAATCATCTCTATCTTCTACCATGGGCCCTAGGACAATTGTTGGCTTTTCATCTTGGAGATTTATTGAGTCAGTGGAAGGTTGGGGGGGCTCGGATTGTAGCAGCTTGGAAAGGGACCTTTTGAAATCTTCGTTTTTAACTAGTTCAGATAGGGGTACAGGAATTCTAATCTTGTGAATCTCCTGCTCAAAATTGAAGGAGGGAATTGGATTAGGAGCTTCCCTTACCTCAGTGACAAGTTCCTTGGTTGTTGGCGAAGCATTCTGAGTTTTCTTTTCTCTAGTAGTGGTTGTTGCAGCTTTGGTAGGCCTTTCCGCTATGGGGGGCTGATCCTGGTTATCAAAATTCCCTTCTTTATTTTTTGACCTGAGATTATGTCTGTTAGGAGTGTTGTTGGCTTTTTCCCCTCTACTCAACTCATTTATTTGAGTGTTGATAAGGGATTCTTCATATGCAAATTGAGTCAAATGAGGAAACGGAGAAGTATCCTCGATGCAGTGGATCTCGGGGTCGAGTTCATCCACCTCCTCCCCTTCCTCATGAGAAACTAGGTTGTTCTGGAGAGGGGTATGAATCCTCTGGTCTTCTCTATCTCTTGCCCTCTCCCTTTACACAGTCGGGGAAGTAATATTGTTTGGCCTCCTGAAACCTCTATTATCTGTATTTTGGGGATTTTTGTACGTGGGATTCCCTTCTAATTCCCATCTTTCCATCCTGGAAGAAAGTGATTTTAGCATTTTGGTTGTCTCATCTGTCTAAAGGGGCAAGGGAGAGGAATTGGATGGGAAAGCTTCAGGCCTTTGCCTGGATATGTTTCTACCAACAGTTCCTGAGTCGGTCAAAAACCAATATGTTAGATTCTACCTCCATGGCTGCGTCTTGCATGTGGGCTAGAGTAGTGGCTCTTCTTTCCCTCAACAGGAGGTAGAAATCAAAATCAAAGGTGCTAGCATAAGTGATATTTGTAGAGGCTTCGGAGGGTTTTATCTTAGCAGGGATTTTATTGTACATTTTATTGAATCTCTTGGAGAAGTCGGAGACAGACTCCCCTTCTTTTCTCTTCAAAGACCCAAACTCTGTCATGTAATACATGAAGTCTTTTTTATCTCCCCACTATCTCAAAAAGGCACTATCCAAAGCTTTGATCCCATCAATAGATCTAGGAGGTAGGGCCTTGAACCATTTTCTAGCCTCGCCTTGAAGGCTATGGACAAAAATCCTCATCCATACGTCTGTGTGCATGATAACATTATCATCTGTAAAGCTGTAAAAGGCTTCTAGGTGTTCTTCTGCAGTTATGTCCCCCTCGCCTGTAAACTTGGGCAGTTTCTTGAGGTAACCATATGTTGGGAGGGCATTGAGAGGCTGAGGTAACACGAGGGGAGCATACCTAGCGGCTATAATGGCCTCCATTCTGGTCATAGGGGGATTTGCTCCTGCCATAGGGATACTATGTGGAGGAGAACTCAGAGGAGAAGGAGCTTGAAAAGAGGATATTGGGGATGAGCTTCTAAGGGGAGTGGGAAACAATAGGGGATTTAGGGAGAAGGCTAGCGAGCTTAAGTCAGCGGATGATTCTCTTTGTGCAGAAGAAGCAACAGTAACAAGAGGAGGAGCGGTAAAGCTAGGAGTGGGGAAATATTCTGTGGTCCAGGGTCTACGCCAAGGTACAACTTCAGGGGAGAGGGGAGTGACAAGGATTTCTCCCTCCAATCCCAGACCAAGGGGGGAAACCTCAACAGAAACACTCCCGAAATTCAGGAAACGGGAAACTTCAGAAAGCGGTCTGCTAAGAAACTGAGGAGGAGAAAATGGAGTTCCTATAGAAGGAGATGGCAGATTACCTGGTTCGGAGGTGATAGCTTCTCCTTCAAAGGCCTTTCCTTTTCTGAGAACCACCTTCAGATCAGTTTCAAGTGTAGCTAGAGGCAACTGTGGATGGGACCGCATGTGCCTACCTCTGAAAGCCACAATTGACACGGTAGGTTCACCATAGTGGAGTTGTCACAATGGATTCGCCAGGTGCGCAGTAGAAATCTTCAAAGGCTCTGATACCCAATGCACCTTCAGAATCAGAGGCTTAATGTCGTTCAATATCGGGGAAAATTTTCAACTTCGTCCCCGGCAACGGCGCAAGAAATGTTGGTGACGGAAGTCACTTCTAGATTGCAGCAGGAGCAGAGCCTGATGCCCATCATTTTATGTCAAGATTTGTTTATAAAAAGGGTTGATCGAATGGACGTTAACTCAAAACGATGTTGTTCTAACTCTGAAACTAGGCCAGGCATGCATGTGCAAGTGAGGTCTTAGATAAACTTCAGACAATGATTTGTAGTAAGGGTGAGTAGGGGGAAGACTTGTATCAGAGAGATGCAAAGGTTTGTCGTAAACATCAAGTTTCTAACAGACTGTGGGAGAAGGCATCTAAACGCAAGATCTTCTTACATTCAAACACAGAAAATCGGAGAATACAACAATGCAACAATAAATCCTTTATCATAGCATAATTGCAATAATTCATGTGAATCAGTCAATCATGAACTCCCTCGGTATGAGATGAAAACTAGATGGGATAAGAAAATTCTATCTCATTAAACAAGAAATCTTACATACAGTTGCATAACCAGAGAACTAGAGTGTATGTTAAAACTTTACAGTCGGGAGCTTCGCTCTACCATCGATACCTTGAAAAATATCAAAACTAAGTATATATACTCCTAAACATTTTCCCAATAGAGGCCTACTAGACTTTCGGGATGAGGAGTATCTTCAATCAAATCTGGCCTGCATTCCTCTGTCATACGCCATCTTAATTCTGCATGGCTCGCGCCAGGGGGTAGCTGAGCCCTTAAATGTTGAGTTAGCGTGCGCAGGCTTCCCTGGTGAGTCGAGGACTTGGCATGGCTTCCATGGAAAGAACCAGTATAGAGGACCATCTCAGGTAGACTTTTGGTCGGGACATCCATACCTTGCAATTAATGAGTGAGGCGAGGTTTCAACCACCCTCTCTCTTCTTCATTCATTCCAAGCAGGTATCAGGATTTAGATCACGTCGAACCTGGCATCTGGAGAACACAGTGCCCCCCTTCTGAGACTCAACTCAGTGCCTTTGGCTCCCCTTTGTAAATCCCTTTCTACTCCCTCAAGTGACCACGGGTTGTGACACTACGCCTACCTTTAAAGGTGCTTTCATCGTTTCGGGGTTCGTGGATAGGAAGGAGTAGGTCTTTTCTTTTCGAAATCGCGATGGGCGAAAAGGTGAAGAGCCTAATCATGCACCATGTGTTCCTCTGGGATGAATGGCTCAGATCTCTCTCGGTGCTTTGGGACCCGTCTTGCCAAATGGTAAACATTAGTACCCCTCCTTCAGGCCTGCTCCTTTGTGACCATGCGCCAAAACCATTGGCCCGATTCTGGGCACTTTCGACCCTTCGGGATTCGAGGTTTCGAGAGGTGAAGTGACGAGGAGCGCTTACCCCTCGAACTCCCTGTTGGTTGTGGAGCCTGATTATCTTCCTGATTCAGAGGTCCTTGCTTTCAGTCGTGTTTATACCCCATGAAGTATTTACACCCCAGAAGTATGTACACTCTTCCACGCAAGGGAGTGTAGAGGGGGGGTACCCCCTCTACGGGGTCTGGGGGGGCTATCCCCCTGGCTGGGGGGTCTGGGGGCAAGCGGGCCCCCAAAGCAAAAAATGCCTTGTAAAAGTATATTGTAATTTCATTGTAAATATGGACCGTTCATTATAAGGTTCTAGATCTAACGGTAGAGATTTTGTTAGGGTTTTTTTCCCTAGAAGGCAACCCTCTTTTATGAGGGAAATGTATCGCGGCTATGATGGATGGTGAATATTGTATTCTGAGAGAGGAGACTGTGAGAGAAAGAAGAGG
>JZKD02S1672838.1:838696-851808 GCA_000966675.3 Picea glauca | reverse complement strand
ATATTGTATTCTGAGAGAGGAGACTGTGAGAGAAAGAAGAGGAAGTTACAACGGGTTTTGCTATAGGTTGTATCCCTTCATTTGCTGGATAATAATAAAGGAAGGACCTGGAAATCTCTCTGGTGGACGTAGCCCACACTGGGTGAACCATGTAAATCTGTGTCTCTCTTGTATTGTGTGTCTTCTATGTTTTGTTTCTGCATTTGTTTTATTTTATTGCTCCATGGTCCTGTTTTTCTAATACTCCAGAATGTCGACATGGCACAGATGTGCGTTGATGTCCTTAAGATAAATGGATGAGGTAGCATTCGTTATTTAAAAGGGAGCCTCCCTCATTCATAGGCTTGCTTGACGTGACCTGATGCTAGGACCGTGGGCTTGGATCCAAAGGTGATTTCGGCATTTCGTCGATCGGAAATTTCAGCTGCAATGAATGGGAGGTTCCTTGTCTCCCAAAACACTGATTCCCGCAACGTCGACTGGCTTCCACCTATCTCAACGAGATCAGATGACCCAGATATGTCTTGAACTATGGGTGCTACCTTTTATGCTAAATCTTGGGCAACTTGATAGCCCCGAAAACCCGATGACCGTCGATCAGCTTTGTAGATGAATCTCGGTTGCTGACAACAAAACTTCGCTTGCTCGCTTGACTCGTAACCGGAAAAGAGATTCTCTCGTGTTGTGCTTGGGCGCTTCTTGTGCAACCTGCAGACCTGGGTACTTTTGTTCCCAAGACAAAAATTGTCTCTAACAGGTCTGGTCGAAGGTCTGGGTCGAAGTTGAGCATTGGACAAGTTCTTGTTGAGATCAAGGTTTTGATTGAATTTCTCAATTGGAGTCGAGCCCTTGACGAGTTTCGTATGAAATGGAAGTCTTGGTTGAGTTCCCGATCAAGGTCTAAACCTAAGGATTGTGATGGAAAGGTTCACTCGACCTGTTGGAATCGCATTGCGTTGATTGTAGCTGACCAGTTTTTCAGTTTTCCCAATTTAACGATGCATGCATGAGGGATACGACCATCTCAATTTCTCAGCAATGGTGATATAACTATGTGATAGGTCCCTGGCAGCAAGTGTCAGGAGATGTGTTGTATGCCAGAGAGTGTTGTTTGTCAATAGAAATATTAGAATTTCTCTAGAGGCCGAGGGACTTGAAGAAAATGGTGGAGGAAGGTGCTAGATATTGCTCCCTCTTGTGTAAATTTCGGGAGAAAACACGAGTGCCCTCATGGTCGAGGTCATTATCTTGGTCGAAGTCAAAGTCATGGGGAGTTCGTAGTCGAAGTCGAGCATCAATAAATTTTTTGGTCGAGTCGAGACTATGAGGTCGAAGTCGAAGTCGAGCTTCCTATTGAAGTTATGAGCCTCATCGATCCAAAGAAGAATGTCATAGCAAAACATCTTATATTCAAGTTTGTTATTCAAAAATGGCACATGGTGATTACAGAAAGATGATCGAAGTATGAGTTAAAAGTCAAATAAACGTGTGTCTCACATTGCAGTGTAAGTTCGGGTCTCCGACATTAGTTGATTTCTATTTGACAACATGAGTCGTAAGTAAGTCATAGTCATCCATACATCATAACAACAGGAAAACAAGATTGAAGAGAAGATTGATTGAGCCCCTTGGTGTAAAAGTTGTAGAATAGCTCATGATTTGTGACCTTAGAAGCCAGAATGCTAAGAAATGGTAGGTTGATCGAGGTATGGAGCTCAACCAAAGGGTGTTGTGCAGGTGCAAGATGATCCCAGGATGAGCCACTCACCATTCTGAAGGCACCAGAGAGGAGTGAAACAATAGGATCAAGAGGATCATTGTTGGGTGGGAGAAAAGCACTGTGAGACTCACTGATTGCACATGCATTTACCAGATTGAAGACGAAGTCTAAAGAGTAACGGGTCATCAATTATCTGCACACTTGCTCAGGACAAGCAAGGAATTGGGTGTGGGGGATATGTTGAGGGGGGCTCTTAGGACCTAATAGTCATCACATATATGTTATTAGACATTATACTACATGATAATATGTAATAAAGAAAGAATATATGTAATAAGTGGATAAATCTAAGTAAATGTTTGTAACAAGTGGTAAATGTAACTAAACAAAGGATTAGTTGGAGTGGGTGCAACCGCTCCAACCATTTACCTATTGTATAAATAACCCTAAATATGGAATACAAACTCGGAATGGAATTCCTTACCCACATTTATGTCCTTCTTTCTTGGGATTATGTGTGTGTTCATGATATATTTCATGATGTAGTCTCTCTTGCACACTTGCCTCATTTTCCTGGACTACAACAACATCACTAGGTTCCTGGGTATAACGGTGGAGCTAGGGTTGCCACAAAATATT
Source organism: Picea glauca (assembly GCA_000966675.3). NCBI lineage: Eukaryota > Viridiplantae > Streptophyta > Pinopsida > Pinales > Pinaceae > Picea > Picea glauca. The sequence continues at coordinate 849,449 of JZKD02S1672838.1, read as the reverse complement.
AAAATGGGCTCATCACACTTTACTTGTATATCCTGCAGATTTTTCTTCATCCAAAGTACTTGAGTACAACATGTTTTTGATGCAATGTATTCTGATTTTGTTGTATACAAAGATACTGATGTTTGTTTCTTTCTTAACCATGATACCATACACTCACCTAAGTAGAAAGATGATCCACTTGTACTTCTTCTACCATCAATGCAACCTTCCCAATATGCATCTATGTAGGAACAAGAGATAGATAATTCCCTTTTGGATACCATAATCCAAACTCTTATGTACCATTGAGGGATCTGAATATCCTCTTTATTGCCATAACATGTGATTCCTTTGGTGCTACTTGAAACCTTGCAACCTGTCCAACTGCATGCATCACATATGGTTTGGAATTTGTTACATAGAGTAAGCTACCAATCATTGATATGTACTGTCTTTGATATTCATCCTTACTTAACTCACAACTGGTATGCATAGGAGTACTGACTGGTTTGCAATCTGTCATTCCAAAATTATTCAACATTTCTCTGATATACTTGGTTTGAGAGATAAAGATACCTTTGTTGCTCTGATATATCTGGAGACCCAAAAAGAAAGACAAATATCCAAGAAAAGACATCTTGAATTCATTCTGCATGTCTCTGGAAAATTTCAGACTCATCCTGTCATCATCACTTCCAAAGATAATATCATCAACATAAACTTCAATTATCAGGATCTTATCTTGATTTACCTTTATGTAGAGATTATTGTTTGCATTTCCTTTCTTGAACCCTTTTTGTTGTTGGTATCTATCCATTCTTGAATATCATGCTCTTGAGGCCTGCTTGAGACCATATAAAGCCTTCTTCAACCTACAAACATAATTTCCCTTCTCTGACAATTGAAATCCTTCTAGTTTCTTAATGCAGACTTCTTCCTCTAGATATTTGCTTAAGAATGATGATTTCACGCTCATCTAATATACTTTAATATTTTTGGAACATGCATAAGCTATGATCAATTTGATTACTTCCATTCAGGAAACTGGGGGAAATGTATCTTCAAAATATATACCTTCAACCTAATCATATCCTTTACATACCAATATTTCTTTATTCCTGGTAACTTGTCCATCCTCGTTGAACTTGTTTCTGAAGACCCATTTTGTACCAATGACGTTCTTGTTTTTCGGTCTTGGAACAAGTTCACATGTGTCATTCTTATCTATCTGATCTAATTCTTCATCCATATCTTTTATCCAGTGTTCATCCTTGATGGATTCTTCAAAACTACTCAACTCAATAATAGATAGTCGTGCTAGATGTTGTTGTTCTAGTGAGTGGATTATTCTTCTGGTTTCAACTCCTTCATCTTTATTCCCAATAATCTGTTCTGATGGATGATTTTTTTGCACTTGTCCACTGGGTGTCTTTGGAAGTGCTTGAAGATCCTATTTTTCTTGCTCTGCTTCTGGCTGCTCTTCTTCTTCATCTGATTCTTCATCTACTTCTTCAAATCTTCTTCGTGATATTGTTCCACTAAATCTCTTATACTTTATTTTATCTTTCATCCATCTGTCTCATCAATTGTAACATTGATGCTTTCTACTATTATATTGAGCCTTAGATTGAAGCATTTGTATGCTTTCCTTTTGCTTGAGTACCCAACCAATATTCCTTTGTCAACTCGAGAATCAAATTTTCCAATTCTTCCATATTCTCTTTTGATGTAGCATTTTCTTTTGAATACTCTGAAGTGCTTCACATTTTCTAGTCTTCCTTTCCATCGCTCGCATGGAGTCTTATCATTGTCATTTATGAGCATCCCTCTGTTCTAAATGTGAACTATTGTATTACTTCTTGTACCCAAAAGACATATGTTAACTTGGAATCCATTAACATGGTTCTCGCCATTTCCTGTATTGTTTTGTTCTTCCTTTTGAAAACTCCATTTTGTTGAGGTGTCATGGCTACTGAGAATTGTCTCTTTATCCCATGCTCGTTGCAAAATTCCATGAATTCCTTTGATGTAAATTCTCTTCCATTGTCTGATCTCAAACACTTGATTTTCAACTTTGTCTCAGTTTCAACCATCTCTTTGTATGTCTTGAAGTTTTCAAATGCCTATGACTTCTTATTTAGAAAGAAAATTGCAGTCATTCTTGTGTAATCATCAACCAGTAGCATGCAATATTGTTCACCTTTCAATCCATTCGTTCTTGTTGGTCCAACTATATTAGTATGTACAATCTCCATTGGTTTTGTTGTGGAATACTCCTTTGAATTGCACTTTGTCTTGGTCTATTTTCCATGTATACAATGCTTGCTTATAATGTGTGTTGGCTTAGAGATATTAAGCATTTCTCTTACTGCTACCTTTTTGTTGATTTTGACAAGATTATCAAAATTTATGTGACCCATTCTTCTATTCCAGAGCCAACTTTCATCATCCTTTCCTAAGCAACATCTTTACTTTCCTATTTCATTTAGAACATATATGTTGCTTGGAGTTCTTACATCTATAGCCACCAACTTGCTTGATTCTTCTTTCCTTATCTCGCACTTCTTTGAGTCAAACACAAGTTTGTGTCCTTGATCACACATTTGACTTACACTTAGCAGATTGTGTTTCATGTCTTCAACCAGTAAAACATTTTCTGCTATGGCATCCTTACTTCCGAGATTGACTGTGCCAGTTCCAATCATTCTGGATGAGTTGTCATTCCCAAATGAAATTGATCCATCTCTTTCCTTATTCAATGTTGGAAATCTATCTTTATCACCTGTCATATGTTTTGAGCATTTGTTGTCAACATACCATCCACGTTTCTTTTGTTGATCTTGTAAAGCAAGATTGCATTCTTCAGTGTTGAATTGATCCTACTTTCTTATCCATATCCTTTGTGGTTCATGCTTATGATTGTTGATATTCTTCTTTGGTTCCCTTGGAGGAACATTAAGTCTGCAATCTTTAGCCACATGTCCAAAGTTGTTGCACTTATAGCATTCTACCTCATCACTCAATGATCCAAATCTGTTCTAACTTCTATTATGTGTTTCATGAGATCTTCTTGGATAATTATTTCTTGTATAGCCCTCATCGTCGCTTCTGTTCTTGGTATTGTATCTACAATTCACAACTTTGTGCCCAAAATTATAACATGAATAACATGAAATAAGAAAAATAGTTTGATACCTGGGAGTGGAAGATATTCTGAATGGTGTTTCTCTTATGAATCCTTCTTCTTCTTGAGGTCATTCTATAGTTGGTTGCTACTAATAATGACTTTTGAATCTTCTAAGTGGTGCAGTGTCTCAGTAATATTCCTCATGAGTCTTCATGTCTTCTTCTTTCTTAGAGGGACCTATGAGGGCTTATGCATGGCTTCTTGGTTTTGCTTCTTGTTCTGTCGTTTTAGAGCTTGAACCTTTATCTGTCTACATCTGATTGTATCCTAATCCATATTTTTCATAGTAAGGTATTTTATTGTTAATGATATTATCCAATATCCTAGTGTTTTTTTGATGCATGTCCTTCTTTTGAAGATCTTTTCTTAGAGTGACTATCTCAGCTTCCAAGTCTTCAATGGTCATGTCTCTTTCTTCTAACTTCCCTCTAAGAGCTTGTTTAATTTTCTTGTCTTCTTATGCCTAGAGTTTTAGCTTCATGATCATCTTCTCGACTTCTTTGGAGTTATGAGATTCTTCTTTTTTCATTAGCTCTTCCTAGAGTGACTTGTTTTTCTTATTTTACTTATTTACAACTTCTATGGCACATATCAATTCTTCCCTGTAATCGACTTCTGCCTCTTCACATTCTTCTTTGGAGCCTTATTCACTGGATTCTTCTATTTCCATGAATAATACCCTTTTTGTATCACTGTCACTAACTTCATCTTTGTCTAATGAGGAACTGTCTTCCTTGGTGCAAAGAATTTTCTTGAAAATTTTATTTTTATTTCTTCTACCCTTTTGTATTTTCTTTTTCTTTTTAGAGTCATCTTTTTCATTACCTTTCTTTTTCTTATGGGGACATTTATTAGCAAAATGATCAACACCATCACAATTAAAACATTTCAATGGAAGCATACCATTGTATTTTATGGTTTCTCTTTTCATCCTTCTGACGAAGTTAGCCACCTCTTCATCTTCCCCTGAATCATCGTTGCAACTACAATCTAACTTTGGCTTTTGTTTATCTGTATTCTTCTTCTTATTGGCAGCCTTGAATGCTACTTCCTTCATTACTGGATTGTCTTTCTCTGTCCTCATCTCATAAGCTGTGAGTATCCCATGCAATGCATCCATGGTCACTGTAGCTAGGTCGACTCTTATAGAGATGAAATTTTTGAATCAAATCTCATTGGTAGAGATCTTAATGCATTTTTAACAACAACATGTTCCTTTATCTCATCTTCCAAACCTTTGATATTGTTTACTATTTCATCGAATCGTAGAAAGTAGGATGTTATGTTTTCATCTTCATTCATATTCAATTGTTCAAACTTGGATCTAAAAATATGAAGTTTAGCTTCCTTAACTTTCTAATCTCCTTCATAGCTAGTATTCAGTTTGTCCCACATTTCTTTTGCGGAATCACAGTGCATAATATTGGTATGTATTGCTTGAGTCACACCATCCTTGATAGCATTTCTATCCCTTGAATCATTTTCTTTGAGCTTCTTTCCATCTCTATCTATCAGGGGAGTGGCAGGTGTTTTGTATCCATCTATTATTGATTGAAAAACATCGAATTATTATGCTTGTATATATGTTTTCATTCTTTTTCTCTGGAAGGCATAATTTTCTCCATCAATCTGTGGTACCCCAATCCTTCCAGTGGTTAGACTACTTCTTGGAGGACTTGATTTGATACCAATTGTTGGATTACTGAGAGGGGATTGAATCAGTAATGAACAATTTTAGTACTATTAACCACAATATATCCGTCAACAATATTCAGTAGTTTATAATTAGAATTCGATATATCATCAATGTTATAATCATAAACAACATCACATCACAATAGATACAAAGTACATCGAAATCTACGTGGAAACCCAAATGGGAGAAAACAACAATTTTTTTTTCTTATATATCAAAAGAATACATTCATTGGAAGCACCAACTTCTTGATTCTCCAGCTACAACTGGAAGGAGGTTCCAACCCCCTATTCTCAAGCTCCAACCTGAAGGAAGCTACAACTCTATGAATTATCTAGCTCCAACCAGAAGGAGGCTACAACCACCTGAGTTCTCTGGCTCTAGTCGGAAGGTGGCTACAACCACCTATCCTTTCCCCATCCAACCACCCTGAAATATAAATGTAGACCAATTTTCACTATCAAAAAATCTGTCTCTGTCATTTCCACTGTCTTTGTCACTCTGTCCCTATCACTCTATCAATGTCTCATCAACCTGTATCTGTTCATCAATCAACTAACACATGTACCTGTTGGCGACAGAAGTCACTCCTGGATTGCTAGCAGGAGCAGAGCCCGACACCCATCAGTTTTATGTCACAGTGGTGCATAGATGGGGTGACCGAATGGAAGCCAACTCAAAACAATATAGTTCCAATTATGAAACTAGGCTAAGCATGCATGGGTGAATGAGGTCTTGTATAAACTTCAGATAGTGAGTTGTAGTATATGGTGGAACAGGCGGAAGACTTATATAAGATAAAAGAAGAGGTCCAGTACTAACATCGAGTTACTAACAGACTGTAGAAGAAGATGTTCGAAGGCAATATCATCTCACATTCAAACAAAAAAAACCAGAGAATGCAATCATGCAACAATAAACCTTTCATCATAACATGACTGCAATGATTCACGAGAAATAGTCAATCACGAACTCTCTGATATGAGAGGAAAACATGGACGGAAAGGAAAACTGCTTGTTATAAAACCAGAAATCTCAAGTACAAATGCATGCCCAGGAAACTAGAATATCTGTTAAAACTTTATAGTAGGGAGCTCTGCTCTACCATCTATAGATACAAAAATGGCGAAAACGCCTACATATACTCAAAACAACAACAGCAACAAAATCGAGACGCTGCATTAAACACATTGCGTCTGCATGGCTTCTGACAATCTGCAGTTGCAATCTCTGAACAGTCGTGCAACTTATGAAAGACGCAATCGAACCTCTGACGGTTCCGTAGGCGAGTCAACGTGCTCTTAATTCGTCGCCGGACTTTCCCATTATGGCAGAGGCGATGTCTAACCACCACCAACTGCTTCAATAACTGCTTCATTGGGATTGAGGAGGGCCCGGCCAACTCGGCACTTATGCGATGTGGAAGATCCTCCGCGCTGCCACCTGGACCTACTGAACGGCTTGATGAATAGGCATGGAGGCCAGCGCAAAGGATGGGTCACATAACGGGAGTGGTGGTACAAAAATATGAGGATGAGATATGAAGTGATGAGGTGTGAGAGAAGTTACAAGGGAAGACATATGGCAGAAGGAAATAAGCGAAGGGGGAAGGAGATGAAATTTAATGGGCATACTTAGTGGGAGGCTAACGTGAAAGGGAGCGGGACACATGGTAGGGATTGAATGGATGATGAGATGGGAAAGGGACCACACAGGCCAGAAGATGGGAGATGGGCAGATGACACGAAAAAGAGGAGGGGGCCCCACGTTGATTAAACACAGAAAGGCAGAGGGTGCACGGATTGTTTGTGCGCCGTTGATCTGGGCGCACCAATCGCAGTCATTGGAGAGATACATACTCGATTCCGGACCCCCCCCCTCCGCTTAAAGGTAGAAAGGCAGGGGGGCTCTGGAATCCCATGTGCGTCGTTGATCTGGGCACGCGAATATCCGTTGTCCAAACCTGATTCCCATTTAAACATAGGCACAATGCATCCCAAACTTAGGGTAAGTGGGTTTTGGCCCACTCTTTTGCATTTTACCCCTGTTACGAGAAATATCGCTAATAGTACCATACCATGCATTAACTGTATACCAACATGCATACTATCTCGTGCATCAATCATACATCAATAGTGAATCATGAACTAGATCATAAACCATGTGTAACCTGTACCATATACCATACTATCAACCATATGCAAATCTATACCATATCATCAATGTAGTATCTCAAAGAACCAATGCATGTCTCTCATGCATATTCCACCATACAACATAAATGTGCCTCAACCATGTAAAATCAACTCAAAGATATAAACTATAAGAACCACATCATATGTTGAACTAGATATAAGAGTGCTCCTCACTCAACCAAGCAACCAAGATATACCATATCGAAATACCAAACCAACCATACCAAGTATGCCTCAAGCATACACCATATCATGACAAGAAGTAACCATCAAAACAAGTACACAACCATATATACCAATACCTCTATAGCTAACCTAAAACTTTGAGATGTCGACCTATAGACTTCCTTCAGACTTCATGGACCTGGTACCAACATTTACTCAAACATTCATGAGCCTTTTTACAGATACGCAACTTTCTCGTCTACTTCTCGCATATATACGCTATTTTCTTCATTGTATCCCGCATACATATGCTTCATTTCTGACCTGTAACCCACATATACCTCAAAAAATAGGGTTTGTTGCAACTCTGAAACTTTCACCTTCGACCTTCCTTTTCTACCTCAGAAAATGACGCTACAACCTTAGCAAAAAGATCACTAGATCACAAGAAAGATAAGCAATGAATAAGTGTGTGAGTGTACTTGTGAATGAATCCTTGAGGTTCATTTATACTTTTTCTATGTAACTCCTTTCCTTAATTTAGGAATTCTAGGGTTTTCTTGTTACAACAACTTTACTCTTTCATTAAGGACTTGTAACCAACTAGGGGTTTTTTTACTATTTCTTCGAGGCTTACAACTTCACAAAGTCATATCTCCCTAACTGTGAGGAACTACATGATGTTCCACATATCACCAGAAATGACATAATGAGTACTATCCATTTATGAATGTCTTGCCTACATTTACTCTATCTTTTGTATCTATATTCCTCATTCAAATTCGGGTATCGAAGCCACACCATCGAGGATTCTTCAAGGGTTGACATCAATGCCAACCAAACTATCAATAACTTTTTCTTAACCTTTTAATTCTTGAATATAATAACTTTTATTATATTTGTTACACATGATTTTGGTCACTCTAGTGATGTCTCTACAAGTGATGTGTTCAGGCTCCCATAAGGACTTTTTGCCTGAGAAAAGTGACTGTTGTCTTCTTCCAAAAAACACATTTTTAAGATGAGTTTGCAGGCTGCCTATGTTACAAGATGCGAGAATCCCTCATTCTCGCAGGCCACCCACACTTAGGGTGCGAACTGTTCGTAGTCTGCTCCATAGATAGGGTGCGAACCTGTTTTTAAGCTTGGAAAGGAGAAGAAGTCATGAAGGTTCTAAAAGGGGATCTTCTAGAAAATGAATTGGCATTCGCATGGTTGGCATCCTACTGACTTCTCAGATTTGGTGGGATCATCCTCATCCATGTAACCATCCCTCCTTCTCCTATATATTGAAAGGTTTTTCATGGAAAAGGTTAAGCAAGATTGAATGAAGAATTGGTGAAAGAATTGTGTGAAGAACCCTGCTTGGACAGAAGCTTGAAGACTCTATTTGGTATATTAAGAGGAATTGGATATTCTTCATGCAAATGCAAAGCAAGTGTGTGTGTTGGAACCAAGGATCACTGAAAGGAAGCTTGCAACATCAAGGCGATCAGGTTGTATCTTCTACTTTCATTTAATATAATACATCGGCATGGCTTGATCTAATCTATTACAAAATCTTTAGGATCTAGATCCTATTTTCATGGAATCAAATATTTATCCTAACTAAGTCTTCGACAACTCCATATTCTTGTTGGAGGATGACAATCATCTTCTAGAGTCTTAACAACAACTAGACTTCGAGTCACCTTCTTCTTTTACTAAGAAGGAACTCAAATTTGACTTGACATCTTACCCATTGAAGATTAACTGGTTTGTAGTGCGATACATGAAAAATAGTTGACAAGCACTGCAAACTTCTGTAGGAAACTGTTTGGCCAAAATACTTGAAAGTTCGCTTGAACTTTGACTTGAAGGCTAGGAGCTTAGTTGATATTGAACCCATAACACTGAATTTTACTGATATTAATGGTATTACTCAGACTTACACCATTATCTTTGCATTACACTTTCCTTTCACAATGTAGCCTTCATGTACATCCATAAGACTTCAAGTTTATAAAACAAGTATAAGAATTTGTGAGAATGTAATGCATACAACTTTTCCAATGTACCACTGATAAAAGAGGTCTGATAACCTGTGTCTTCAAGTGAATCTTATCATACCCTTAAGTAAAGAATCAAAACATGTTATGAGAAAATATGAATGATGAAGCTCATGTAGGTTGCATTAATAGCCTGCACACTGTGTAGCCCAATTATTGCAAGTGTTCTGATGTAATCTTCAAATTCCCATCTACTTGTCTTATGTTATTGAGAACCAAAACTGAGAGCTATATGTATATAGGAAAAAAGAAATATATATCCTCTGTTCAATAACCTTTCAACCAGAATATGAACAATGTATAGATCGAATATGACATGTTCATCATAAGCAAGAAAAATTTAATCACAAAATTGTAAGACACCCCTGTCCATCAAACATCTTGTTTGGAGGAACTTGGTGAAGTTGTCTCTTCCATAAAAATAGCCAAGTTCTTCTTACTCAACATAGTCTTTGCCAAATAGATATGCTCAGACAATTTTCTATTAGCTTCCCTTAAGCTAATGTTTTGTTTGTACATATTGACCAACTGAGTTCTCTAAGGTTTTTCTATGTTATATTGATATTTGGTTCTTAACATATGGTATCATAACTCAAGGTCTTGGGGTTTCGCTGCTACATTTGAGACACCTTGGAATTTCCCCCATAAATTTTTTCTACAACGCTTCAGAAGGAATGGATTAGAGGATATTTATTAGATGGATCAAGGTACATTGGGTTAATATTTTATCTCCTGAGGCCTTATACTTTCAGAGATACAGCCTATGTAAGATAGGGTTATTGAATCATCTTGAATTGAGTCATTGCAGAATTTTCGCTATAAATATTTTTCTGTAACATTTCAGACCCTGAAATCTTGAGGCTATTCATAGAAATTAGTAAGGTATCTATGGTAAAAAATTTATCTTCTGTGTCATCTTACATTTGTAGATACACCATGTGGAAGATAGGTTATCTGACTAGTCCTATTGACTAGTCTCAAGCACGTGTTCCAAGTAAAACAATCATAACTTCTTCCTAGAGTATCCAAATTGAGTGAGACTGGTTGCATTGGATAGTGGGCAGTCCTTAGTATTTATGGTACAATTTTCAGAATTTTATATCAATTATTTTGTGTGGGGCATGCTATACAAGTGAGATCTCCCTGAAAGGCCAAGAATCAGCAAGTTGTGGGGAAGTTACCATAAATTCCACTTGGCACATCCAATTTTTATCAGACATGTGGAATTGTAGAGAAGAAATATCAAAGAACTACAAAAAGAAAAAATTCATACTCAGAAGGGTCGGAACTTTGGAGATACAACAGAAGAAAGATTGTCTAGTAGAACCACCTCAAAGTCAAGGTTCAAAAGTGATACTTGGCCAACATTGATCCAGGTGGATATTGGTGGCCACCCACCTATTCCACTTGGACCCCCACCATTGCTTCTTTCAGTTTTGTAGTTTTCGCACAGTTTACTATTTTTAGTAGTTTTTCGGGTCCT
>JZKD02S1672838.1:815110-826691 GCA_000966675.3 Picea glauca | reverse complement strand
ACCCTAACAGGTGGAGGATTCTAAGATACAAGAGTATGGGAATACTGTGGTGCTTCGAATGGGGAGTCAAAAGAAGGCATGTAAGTCTTCTTTCTGGGAGTCTTAGGTTTTGAAAAGGAAGCAGGCATGTCAATTTGATAGTTGGAGACAAATAAGAAAGTAGGCCAGAATTTGCACTCTTTCTTCAATTGTTCAATGACTATCAACTTGATTAGGGCATGATGGAAGATGGATTTCTCTAGTTTATCGGGTTTCATCTAAGCTAGCAATATCATCCTTTGAAGATTCATAAAAAGAAAGTATTCTAAATCAATTTCTTTTTTCCCAGTGAAATGCAGAAGTAACTTAAAATGATATTGTAAAATCTTGGTGTATCTTCCTTCACAAGTGAAATACCTTTGTATGGTGAGAAGAATTTTTTCATAGGCTTCCAAAAGCCACTGCCTGGGTATCCCTTTGACTAAATTGGATCCCTTATGCTCAGGTTTCAACATATCCTGACACCAACCTTCTTTTTCCATCTTCCTAGCTTTGAACCACTGCTCACCTGTCATGGGTATCTTTGTCACCTCTGCTATCAGGTCCACTGTCAAATTAATATCCATAGGGCCAACTTGGGTCTTCCCCTCTCTACAATTCTTTACAAAGTCACGATTGACCTCCAAATGGTGGCCATCCAACTTTTGCCAAAACCTCAGACACCCCAAACACTTGAATGCATCCAAGTCATCATAATTTTGCTCGATCAAACTAATGCATGTGGGTTCAAATGTTTGGAGAGACCCTGACCTCTTCCTAGGTGTATCATCTTTAGGATCCATATGCAAAGGATCGTGTTCCTATAACACTTTTGGAGACAAAGAGTGAGTTTACAAGATCAAATATAAAGATCAGTGCTTCACATGCAAACTCTTCCTAAGAAAATGCAGAAAAGATAGTTGGTTGAGTGATTTGGGGGGGACTTTAAACTAATATTGAAGTGTTATGATGCTTCAAATCATTCACTAAAGTGATCTCAATAAGTTCATGAATAAAAATGATGAAACAGAGCTTTGCACGAAAGTTTGGAGCGCACTGAGTGTTAAAATGATGTTGTGCGCTAATAACTAGGGAATATGTAGCGTCGAGTGTGTAAAACGAGCGCCAAATCATGCAAACTCATACTGGATGAGTACTTGAGATATTTTGAGCTCAAAAAGAAATCAGTTTAACAATGATGGCTAATCATGACCAGAAAAGACTTTTAGCATCACATGTTCCACATGAAAATCTCGTGACTCAAACTTTTCAAATGGATTTAGACAAATCTTGATTGAGGCTAAAAATATTTATAACCTCATAGTCATAAGAAAAAATACTATCCTTGACTGACTAAGACCAAATGATAGACCCACTTGACAAGGTATTAAAACCAAAGAAGAACCTTACCTATCACCTAAGACTAAAAAAAATTTAAAATTTATTTGGGAGATAACAGTTAGGACTAGTAGTTTGATGGTGCCTAATAGCTCTGTCAAGTTGTGTGTCACCCCATGATTGTTTGAAGTTAATGACCCATTTTCAATGATTTATAAAGTGGTACCCTAGTTGTTAATCTTAGGTATGTCATCAAGTCGATCTTGTGGTATTGTGAGAACACCTAAGACAGATAGTTGTTGCTCACTTGGTCTTCATTACCAAGGGAATTTCATTATAATTGTTTCTATCATACCTTCACTTACTTCATTGGGTGGACTTCATCACTATTGTTTGAGACACATGGAAGTCTCGGTTACTATTATTTGATTTCTTGATCCATGATAACATCATTAGGGATGTAATTTTTTCTTTTTATACCATCTTTGAAACTTGTCACCAAAACCACATCTTTATCACCACTTGAAAACACACTTGCAAACCACATTCTTCACCACTTAAGCACTTTGTCCCTTTGGAATCAGGGCTTGGGGACCCATAATAGGAAAAAAGGTTTTTGGGGCACATTCCTCACACCCCTATCATGTGGTAGTCCTCATGGATAAAATTGTGGAATACATTCACCTTCCCTAGATATTAAATTTTCCATACCCCCCACCAAATCCAAATTGATCATCCACTACCAATCCAAGGAAGTAAGAAGAAGACACACAAATTAGGTGCCAACAATGTGGGTACTATGCTACTATTTTTTGGGGCACTTATAATCCCTACCAATACCAAGAAGAAACAAAGCACTCATGCTTGGAATAATCACCCTTGCAATATTTGAAAGCTCTATGCCCCCCCATGTATCAATGCCCTAATATAACCCTATGACTAGTCCAAGTACTTTTTTTAGAGTGCACTCACTAGAATAAACTTATTGGTGTTTCTTCTGCTATGTCACATCACCTACTTTCTCAATATGAACCCATCATTTAAACAAGAAAGGTTCCACTAGTTTTAACATTTATGGTTACCCCTCATATGGGTAACCCATCCTCCATCCAAAGCAATTTCATGACTGGGACCCCATTATCAATATTTGAGGGCACCCCTTCCACATCTAGTTACATGATGTTCACTAGTCCTTCTCTTTGTAAGGCACATGGAAGTACCCACCCCAACAATCACATGCCAACATCTTTGATTGGCACCAACATATTAAAGCATGCCTCCCACCTTGCACCCCATTCCAAATATATTCGATGTGACATAAACCATTAGACACTTCCATATTCATCAACATTTAGTGGACAATGGAACCTCCTCATGTACTATGTCCTTCTTGGATCAACAACACATGGGTTCTCCCACTCTCATTATAATTGTTAGTACATGTACTTATACTGAGGGGCGGGGGTGAATCGATATAAGACTATTTTTTGTTTTCTTACAATATTTATCAATATGTTATTTTACCAATTGTAGTGGTTAATGATAAATATACAACCATGAAATCCACAATACACATAGATTTAACGTGGAAACCCAAATGGGAGAACACCAAAAATCAATTGTTTTATAAGATCACGTAGGCACCAACCTACAATTACAATGCTTGTAGGCACCAACCTGTAGGAGACACCAATTTCCTTTCCTAAGCACCAACTCAGAAACAATATTTGCAGGCACTAACTTGTAGGAGACACCAATCCCCTTGGTTGAGCACCAACTCAACTCTCCATGTAGGAACCAACCAAAAACTGCTATATTCGCAGGCACCCACCTGCAGGAGATACCAATCCCCTTAGTTGAGCACCAAATTATAAAAAATGTTTGTAGGCATCAACCTGTAGGAGACACCAATCCCCTTAGTTGAGCACCAACTCAGCATTGCATGTAAGCACCAACCTATAGCTGCAATGTTTGTAGGCACCAACCTGCAGGAGACACCAATCTCCTCAAACTGTCAACAATTCCATAATATCTCTTTCATTCCTTCACCTACATGAATTTGATACTTTGTATTTGTTGTCATAGCACTTTCCATCAATTCATAATCTGCATGATTTCAGAAGTTCCTTGACCTTGCACCTCCCATCCACCCTTAGACAATCACATTCTTCTCTCTTACATTTTCTGCCATTCGAAAAACCTCCAAGCCTCAGAGCTTCTCTTCCACAATTTGTATGTTCACCACACACTTGCATAGTTCTACTCCTAGTTCTGTAATCTCAGAACTCTTCATTATCCATCCTCTCACAATAGTTTATTCCATGAACTTCAGAGCCCCGACTATCTTCCTTTCGAATGCACTTTTTTCTCACTCGTTTATACAAAACAGATTCAGGCAATGTTATTTATACACTCCAAGCTTCCATGGATTTGTTCACATACCAAAAATGTGTCCATGGGATTGACTCCATATCTCTTTGAATCTTCCTCAAAATCGAGTTGCAACAATCCTTCAAAACCAATCTTAAATCCCTTTTGGTTTTTTTGTCCGAAGACTCGACTCTAGGTTGTAATAGAGCCAAGCCTTAGCACATTTTGAATGAAATAACAATTGTTGATTGATCAGTTATTGAAGGCTTCTGAATCTAGGTCTGAATGAGTCTTTCAATCATTACAAATCAGAAACAAAAAGGAATGACCTCGACTGCTAAATCATTTTGATCATAAGAATGGATAGGAGTGAGATAAACAAAACTGAAACACAAAGACAATAATCTAACAAGAATAAATCTGACCTTCCCTTTAGTAGAAGAAATGACAATGATTTCAAATATCTAGACATAGGTCTTGTCTCACTCATAGCAAGACAAAGGAAAAACAATGAACAAATAAAACTTGTAAATTAGGAAAAAAAATTAAGATGCAGATCTTATTTTACTCACAACAAAGCAGAGGAAAAACTGCACTTAAAAGAATGCTTCTAATTAACCACATCATAAATTTCACTGAATTGTAACCTCTACAAGCTGAATAAATGAATGAGTTGAAAAAAGAAGATTAATGAAAACTTGAGACATAGAACACAGGAAAAGACATGGTTTGACTCAACTAGGTCTCAAAATCTCTTTGGTTCTGTCCTGTATTATTGAAAAGACAGCATTGCAATCCCAGGCCAAAAGGCTCTTGGGTTGCCCCCCCATTTATTACAAAATGATAGCTTTAAATACAAATTACAATGTCAATTTGTTTCTTTGTTTTCTGGAGAAAAAAACCAATACAATCAACTCTTAAAAATAATTACAAAATATATCGAATTGATGGAATTGTTTGAAATATATTCTTCCCTAAAAGACTCTGTTGCTGCCAAATGTTCTTTGAATGGATCTAGTTGTTGATTTTGTGCCTTGAAGCATTGGATGGATGCCACTAAATTTGGATCTGATGTTTATCCTTGTTGGTTGTTCCCTCGTGGGCTTCGAGATTAGGGGATTAAGTTAACTGTTTATTTCCACTTGTTTTCAAATACTCTGTTGCTAACATTACTCCTAGAATCATGTGATTGCAAGGTATTTACCATTGTATTTCTGTCTTCCTTGGAATATTGATGATTTTGCTGCTAGGTGCCTCGCCACTTGTGCTTTTGCTTCCTGAAAATCTGGAATTTGGAGCCGACTTGGCGAATGGAAACACTGAAAATATCCCTTTCCAGTTGTTCATATTTTTTATCAATTCCCCTACAGGAAACCCCATTTTCCATTTATGTCTTTCTTGGTGTGAAATGGATCCAATTTCACCTTCCACGCATGTCTCATCTACACCATTATTATTTCCTTGGCAACAAGAGCTAGTCAATGCGTGTGCAGAGAAATACTTGATAGTATTTTCCTTGGACCATAGTAGAAGGGAAAGACGTGATATCGTACGCATTGTAGCGGTAGCCTCAATGCCATTTTGTCTTGAAATAAGATGGCCAATAGTAATTTACTAACCCGGATGCCTTTGTTGTCCTTCAACTCTTCCTGACATGCAGTTGAAGACAAATTTGATAGTTTCTGAGTCGCTTCAGGATTTTCTCTCCTCAATGGATCAATAGCCACAACAATGTCAATTTCATTCTTGTTATTTTCATTGATGGATAAGATCAGTAAAGCAGTAACAACATTTTCTTGGGTTTTCAAATCAGAATAATGTAGCAGTGCTATCAAAGGCCCGATAGCTCCACAATTTGCAATTATTATTCTGTTTTCCATGTTATACTTAGCAAGGAGACTTAACTCTGCTGCAACTGCTCTTTGTACTTCAATGATATTAGATTCTAGATCCTCTATCATTTTTTCAACTTGTATTTAAATACTTGGACCTTCACCCCTTGTATCTGACACAGAAGAAGAAATAATCCTAAACACAACATTCTGGTCCTCGGGTCAGCGCCTCCATAAAGTCAAACCACCCAATCTTGATCTTTCAGGTAACCTAGTCGAAGATTTTGTGTCTCTATATTGAGGTCCAGTAGCTGATGATGTTGGCGTTAACTCTTCAAAAACATCACTTCTATAATGAGAGCAAACACTCAATGCCCTTAGTCCCTCAAGAACATTAGCACCACCAGTAGTTGGCACATGGCCATCATCTAGGCTAGATGTCGCACTAGAAAGGGATGTCTTTCGGTTGTGCCCTTTAAGTTATCCACGACTATGATTTCTATTGGAAGTCTCTTTTATTGATTGTACTTCATGTCCAGTTTCAATCAGAGGTCCACCTATTTTTATTGAGTTTCCTTGTTCTTCATTGGCTTCAGAATAAAACCCCATGTGTTCATTCACATAGACATGGTCTTCTCTAGAAATTGATAAGCGGCTTGATATACACTGTGCAGTATTGTGAGAAGCAACTATGGACAGAAAAACCCTAACGCAATAATTCATCAGGATCAAGCTATAATCAGGATCAAGATCCATGAGTCTTTCTTGACTACTGCATTGTCTGGTTTCCTCAACTTCAACAAATCCAGAACTGTTGATGTCTATACCTTGCTTTACCATATCAATAAGAGAGTGAATAAGATTAATAATGAATCTCGATTCATTAAGAGCTTCCAATGTTTTTTGTCTATGGTGCTTGGCGCTTGGTGTTGAGACTGTCAATACCTTTGTCGTGATGCGCTGAGGGTTGTAATACATCGATACAAAGATAGCACACCTGTAATAAAAAATTAAAACAGGGGAAATTTTACCATGGAACCCTGACTTCGGGCTTCGGGTGAAATGAGAAGTCGCAATTTGAAATCACCTGGTGATCAAATCTTCCGGAGTGGAACCTGGCGCTCGGAACGATGACCAAGACATATTAGCGTTTGGTTAAACATTGAGGATGTTTGAAGACCCGAATAATCCGACTAGTGTCGATCTGGCGATGAATTGAACGGTCTGATGATGAATTGGCAGAACCTGAGCATATATCTTTGTGCGCACTTGAAAGCGCAACTTGGGAATATTTGCGATTTTCTTACCATATTGCTTGTCATTTTCCATAACAAGTCTTGTAAAACATGAAAGCATGTCCACCATAGAAATCAAGCGATTGATGGTGCCTTTGATATCCTTTGTGAAAACTAAACTGTACATTTCGAGGCACTTAAGACTTGACATCTGGATACTCTGTCAACACCCATGAGCACTTTGGGAAGTTGGCACTGTCCCTTCACTGGTGATGATGAATATCCATTCGAAACCTGCGAGTACACTAAAAACGCGGCTCGAAAATTGGTGTTCTGCTATCGATAATTCTTAGCTTCAATCGTGGCTTCCACCGGGCGCATCTATATTAACTGATATGTCTTGCATCCCTTGACACTCGACACTTAATCATAGGTGTTTGCAGAGATCTCTGGTGTTTGATATTTTTTCTCCTATGATATATCCCATATGCGCAGGAAATAAAACTTGACAAGACTTTATAAAATTCAACACCTGCACGCTTTTTCAACGCGTAGTGCATCGCTTTTGAGCCCCCTTGTGAGCTTCTCCTCCATGTGACTTGACCTATTATTGCTTGGCGCTTGTGCACTCGGTCTCTTCTGACTTTTGTTGTGTTGCAGGTGCGTGGATCGGTGCTTTGATTGGAGTTTGGGTCCGTAAGATAATTATCCCAATATTTTGGGCATAAAACTCAAAAGGCCTTTTATTTATAATTTTTTTTACCAAACTATATCAATTAATAATAAACTTATTATTTTAAAATTATATATAAAATAATTTTAAAACAATATAATTTATATATCATTTTATAGAACTGTAGCTTGGTTTAATAAAACAAAGACAACTTGGCATTTTTAAGACCCCTTTTCAAAGATCGAGGAATTGCGAAAGAGAGATGGGAGGTCTCGGTAAAATCTTGATGTAAAGCTTTGCGATTTTGACAAATGTGATGCAAGGATTTGAGATTTGACGGTAGAGAAGCTTGGCGATAATGGAGAAAGGTTTAGAGGTTCACTTCGGCGAAAAAGCTTACACTAGGCGACAAGGATTTAAAGGTAGTGCAACTTGACAAAAAATTTGACGAGGGACACAAAGTTTAGAAATTTCAATATTTGTTCTAACATAGGCTCCATAGAGGGATGGTGCTTTCCTGCAATGTGCCAAGAACAGTAGACCACGTGCCTTCATCCATTGGGTGACTTGAAATCAACCCTATCAAACTCTAAACATTGTCATTTTACCTACGCCTGTTCTGAAACCAAAACTTCTTATTCTCTGCAACTGAAGAGGTTTTGCACAAGTGCCTCCATTGGGATATGGAGTCATTATGCCTAGAAACTTAACCATATTGGATGTCAAACTGAGAACAGAGCTACGGAGCTGAAATAAAACACTGAACTAGAATGTTGAAATGAAATGTTGATTTGGACAACTTATTTATATACATTTTCCCTACACTAATCAAGCGAAATTCCATTGATCAAGTAATATGGAATTTCCAATGGATCCATGCAAATAGTGGATTACTTAACATACCTTGCTTGCTGCTAAATGAAGGAATGGAAATATAATAATTTTTTTGCAACAAAGAATGAATAGGTAGCTTGTTCTTACTGCTGAAGTTTGGTTGCACACAAAACGTTGCAACATTTTGGACCTCTTGAAGAAAATACACCAACTAAACAGCCACTAGATCATGAAAAGATAAAGAAATTTCAAATCCAATCGATACTTATTCCTGCTGGCCAAGCTGTATGAAATGTCTTTGCACACTTTGTCCACTGCTGATCTTTTATTTTTTTGGCGCAAGAATGTAACATTGAGGTTCACTAGTCTGTTGCTCATCAGTTGTTAAATATGAAGGAGAGATCAACTGCTCCAATAACTCCTCCTTATATCCTTCATCCATTGTCCAAGAATCTTTTTGATAGTTGTCATACACAGGTTGATTGCTTTTAAGATGCTACTAATTGGTTTCCAGCTAAACAAAATCTTCTTGTTGCTTAGCATCTTCAGGAACACTTTCATCATATTCATCAAATATTGGGGGAAAACTTTTGTAAGTTTCCATGCATGGTAAAAAAGAAATATGTTCTTCTTCATCTAAGTACTCATCAAAGATTGGTTGATCTTCATTTAAAACAACACATACATCTGATATGATTTCAAATGTATCTTCAAAAGAATCGAAATCAGAAGAAGCTTCACGATCCTGCAAACTTTCAGATTCATTCCTTTCAAAACTTTCCATAGGTACTTCTCTATTTCCTCTTGCAATAATATCTTCTTTTTCTTCACTGCTGCAACAAATCTAGTCTTGATCTGCTTGAAAGCCTTCTGACATTTCCTTTTCATCTTCAAAGAGATTATTTTGATCTTCATCTTGAATAAGATCACACATGCTATTATGCTTTGATTCTTCATCAACAAATCCTCTCCCATGGAGATCATCTTCATCGACTTGAAAACTTTCTGACATTTTTCCTTCTTCTTCATGAAAATTTGCTTGATCTTCTTGAAGTAAATCTTCCTGCTCTGAAAATTTTTCTTGTTCTATGAATTATTTATCGCAACAATCTTCAAAAAGGAGTTTCGCTGAATAGATTCTCTTGCAATGTTGATGAAAAGCTATGTGAAATTCTTTCAATGAGGAAATACTGGAAGGGGATAGAGATTTGTACTAGAATCGAGTGTCTCCTCCCAATGAAAACATAAACAACTTCATGAGGACATCTTCACGATATATATCCAATTTATCCATAAGCTTATGAAATTCAAACAAGTGTTATGTAGGATTGTCATCCACATCTTCTATGAAATTAGGAAGAATATATTCCTGTCACACACCCACTACCGCAACTTAGATTTTTTTTTTGTCTTTTCCTTCGAGGAACAGAATCCTCGAGACTTTTATGGGGCCTAGCACATACCCTCTCCTTCCTTAAACTCCCTCAAACGACCATAAGTTGGCCTTTGCGCAAGCGCCTTTCACAACTCACAAGTCAGGAATCAAGACCCTCGACTCCCCTTTCTCCAAACACCAATAACCGAGATGTTATGTGGGTATGGCTCCCTCCTCACTAGCGCCTGCTACATGTAACCGTGGTGGGCTAGGCCAAACACTAGCACTACTCGCAACCTCGCTAGTTGAGGTGTCGAGTTCTCATGCTCCTCCTTCGCGAATCCTCGAGACGCAAGAAGTCACTATTGTGTGGACTCTGCCAAAGCGATGCACACACGCCACTTGTCAACTCCACTATACTCTGCTCATGAGCTGTGCCATCGCTTCCTGTCGCACGAGACCTTGACTCTCGGTGTTTCGCAGCCTTAGCAATCAAGGTGCAACTTCTTCATCTTGCGAAACCCCGAGCCACGATAAGTCAATAGTGGGTTGACTCTTCCCCAGTGTGACACGTGTCCACCACCGGTTACCCACTTCCTAGGCTAAATACTAGTGCTACTCGCATCTCATGACTTCGCGGGTTGGAGTGTTGAGCCCTCATGCTCCTCCTCCGCGAGTTCCTGAGATACGATAAGTTAACAATGGGTTGACTTCTTCCCAGGCGACATGTGTCCACCACCTGTCACCCGTTCCCACTCTGGGCGCTTGTTGTTATTCCCCCTGTCAACTGTGCGGTCCTCACTTAAGGATGGGTCACACGCTTGCACGAGCCCTCGACGCTCGGCACTTTGTGACTTCTACAATCGAAATGAAACTCCCTCAAGTTCCGAACCCCTGATAGGTGATACCCACAAGGGTTCTAATCCAACGATTCCCTCGTGCCTTGGATTCAATGGTCACGATCACGTCGCAATCTCACGAATCGTGAGTTCATGCAGCCCTACCCTTAACCTCTCCAAGTCGCGAGTCAACGAAATGCTACTCTCCTGCCTATGTAAAGGCTAAGATCAACGGTCAATAGGGCTCCATCAGATCCTTGAATCTACGGTCCTGGGTCCCATCGCTACTTGCAAAGGCTAAAAGGGGCGAGGTGTTAATGCCTGCACTCCTTCTCTAGATCCATCGGTCTTGATAGACCTGGGGTATTCCCGAAAGGATTTCGACTATTCGTCTACCAAATGATAGGGTATTCCCTCTTTCTATAATTGGGCTCGCTATCCCTTCTGAGCTTGAATCGTGAAATTCCACTTCTCGGGCTTGAAACTCCCATGACTTCGAGACCTTAGAGTGCTATCCTTCCTTGCATAAGGTTTCCAGACATAACCATTTATGCATAAACCAACGGTGACATATAACATACACATGCATCCATTATTTCTAGTTTAAAACACCAGGCAATCATTCTACACAGGAATTATTATGGGCATATAAATACAAGCATGCATTCATGATATTTAGTTCGAAATACAAGGTATAAAACACTTATCAAATCTACCAGGCGTGATGCAACTGCTGAGAGGGGTGCTCGTTTCCACCCAACCGTAGGCTCAATGACTCCAAGCGGATTTACCACTAGCCACCCCGAGATAGACCACAATGCTTTGAGGTTCAATATCCTACTTCCAGCTCAACATAAATCAAGGATGAAGTTTACGCTCCTTCTCCTGATACAGGAAAACAATCCAGGACGAAGGTTACTCTCCTTCTCTTGGTATTCATAACTCCCTGCTATTAGGACCACATATTGTACCCTTTTTGCCCATACTTTTTGCTATTATTTTACCCTTCATCACCTGCATTTTGACTCATACTATCATTTCATCTGATCATTCCAAGGTATACAACG
>JZKD02S1672838.1:801241-813913 GCA_000966675.3 Picea glauca | reverse complement strand
AATTGAGCATATATAGTGCGCAGCTATCTTTGAAACAAAAGAATTCCCTGGGTTGATAATTTATGTTTCACTTGGTTGTTTGAAATTAATTAAGCAATTATAGTGACCAACACCTGCATTTCCAGGGTTTCTCCAGTTCTCTTCTGTGATTTTCCATCGCGCGCGCTGCTCTCTCTTTTCCACATTTCCTCCCTTGCCAATTTCTGTCTGCAAGGTTGTGTGTGGCGCAAATTCTGCCATCCATGGTCAGGTCTGAGGGCTATTACAGATGGGCGGTTCACCCCCATCCCCTCATTAAATCTTGAGGAGCCTCCCCACCTACCAATCTGACGGAAAATCCCTTCCAGGATCAGAGAGTTGCTTTGGTTTGTGAGCAAGTATAAACAAGTACAGTACTTGCTTGGTGGAAGTTAACGTAACCATTCCAGATCCCTTCCACCACCTCTCACTAGACATCGTGGTCTCTTTTAGCACATCCCCCTCCCAACAGTCATGCAACACATATTCATACCATAATTTACATTTATCGACCTTTTATACAAAGGTCCGCCAAGTCAAACATTCACATCTTTGAGTTTGCCATAGTTCTTGGCCAATATAGTTATTTTTACAGACTAGGGGAGACAGTGTGTTACAATTTCCTCCCCCTTAAAGGAACATCGTCCTCAATGTTCTTTCTATCAATATGACATGTATGTACATAAGTAAACAAAATCAGATATGCCCATTTCATGGCATCCTCCATTTCACACGTAGCCTCATCTGGGCCAAAATGTTTCCACTGCACCTTGACCTATGCAATGGTTCGGTTCCTGAGTGGGGTTTCCTTTCTGTCCAGTATGCATTGAGGTTCTGGCAGGAATTCTCCCTCCGGTTCCACCTAGATCACAGACCAGTCAATTATATGATTAGAATCATGTACATATCTCTTCAATAATGAAACATGGAAAACATTATGTGCTTTTACTGTGGGAGGAAGTGCTATCTTATAGGCTACAGGTCCCACTCTATCTAGAACTTCGAAGGGTCCACAATACCGAGGTGCCAACTTGGCACAAGCTCCCATCCTCAGGGAACTCTTCTTGGGCCTAACTCTGAGATATACATGGTCTCCTGTCTTGAATTCTCTCGGAGTTCTCTTTCGGTCGGCGTAATTTTTCTGTCTGTTCTGAGTGACCTTTAGATTTTGTTTTATCTGAATCACTTGTTGTTCCATTTATTTCAACATGTCGGTTCCAATAGTAACTCTGTTCATGGGATTACTCCAACTGACTGGAGTATTTCATGGTCTACCATAGAGGACTTCGAAAGGGCTCATCTTCAGGGATTCTTGATAGCCATTGTTGTAGGCGAATTCCACCAGTGGCAGGTAATCTTCCCACTTTTTGGGTTGATGCATTACATGCATCCTTAGCATGTCTTCTAATATTTGGTTCACTCTTTCTATCTGTCCATCAGTTTGAGGATGATAGGTTGTGCTAAATAGTAATTTGTTCTCCAGACCAACCATCAAGGATTTCCAAAATTTGGAAGTAAATTTCATGTCTCTGTCAGACATGATCTCCTTAGGCATACCATGTAGTCTGAATATCTCCTTCATGAATACGTTGGTGATATCGATTGCCTTGCAAGTCGATTTGATGGGGATAAAATGGGCAGACTTGCTCAATTTATCCACCACTACTATGATGGCATCATTATGTTTGGTCGATGTTGGTAATCTGGTGATGAAGTCCATGGAAATGGTTTCCCACTTCCATTCCAGGATTGGTAGAGGTTGTAATAATCCTGTTGGGTGTCGGTGTTCTGATTTAACCTGTTGGCATTCGATTCATTTGGCTAAGTACTCAGCTATGTCTTTCTTCAATCTAGGCCAATAGAATTGTTTCCTGGTGGCTGTGATCATCTTTTGGTATCTGAGATGACCAATATATGGTCTTTTATGTAGTTCATCCATTATGAACCTCTTCAAGTGATCACATTCTGGAATATACAACCTATTTTTGTAAGTTAGCAGACCTCCATCTATCATTTGGTAGCCTTCATACTTTATTCCTGTGGGTTCTTGCTCCAGGTACGAGGTCACGATCTGGAAGAATGTGTCTGTTTCTTGTGCATTCCTTACTCTTTCCTTGACATTCGTCTCGCAGGTACTCACCGCTGCCAGATGAATTGTTTTCATACTTCTGCTAAGGGCATCGACCACCTTATTTTCCTTTCCTTTGATATGTTTGATTTTGAAATCAAACTCACTAAGAAGGGACATCCACCTAGCTTGTCTAGCATTGAGTTTTGGTTGGTCAAATAGATATCGCAATCCACAGTGGTCTGTCATAAGTACAAATTTTCTTCCCTGGAGGTAATGCCTCCACATTTTTAAGGCGTGCACTATGGCAGCCAGTTCTAGATCATGGGTCACATAATTGACTTCGTGCTCATTCAATTTTCGGGATTCATAGCAGACTACACTTCCTCCTTGCATAAGGACTCCTCCGAGCCCTTCCTTGCAGGCATATGTGCACACGAGGAAGTCAACTTCAGGATCGATGATCTTCAACACTGGTGCATGGGTCAGTAGATGTTTTAGGGATTGAAATATTTCTTCACATTCTTTTGTCCACGTGAATTTAGCTCCCTTCTTCTGGAGGGCAGTGATTGGGCAACCAATCTTGGAGAATCCTTTTTTAAATCTCCTATAGTATCCTGCTAAGCCCATAAAGGATCTGATATCTTAAACATCCTTTGGAGTAGGCCATTCCATGATAGACCTGGTCTTGTCAAGGTCTACTGCTACTCCTTCTTTAGATATGACATGTCCCAAGTAATGTATTTGCTTCTGGAAAATGTCGCACTTGCTAAATTTGGCATAGATCTGATGTTCTCTTAACACTTGAAGTACGAGTCTAAGATGTTCCTCATGTTCCTCTCTATTCTTGGAGTAAATTAATATATTGTCAATAAAAACCAGTACAAATTTGTCTAGGAATTTGCTGAGCACATTGTTCATCAAGCACATAAAAGTGGTAGGGGCATTGGTTAATCCGAATGGTACTACCACAAACTCATAGTGACCATATCTCATCCTGAAGGCAGTTTTGTGGATGTCTTCACCCTTGATTTAGACTTGATGGTATCTAGATCTCAAGTCAATCTTTGAGAAGATGGAAGCACCTCCCAACTGATCGAACAGATCATCGATCTTGGGTAAGGGGTACTTGTTCTTTATGGTTACCTTGTTTAGTTGTCTATAATCTATACATAGTCGGAGGGTACCATCTTTCTTCTTTACAAACAGAACTGGTGCTCCCCATGGAGACACGTTGGGTTGGATATAGCCTTTGTCCATCATTTCTTTTAGTTGTAATTTAAGCTCAACTAGCTCATGTGTGCTAATCCTGTAGGGTGTCCTAGACACTGGCACTGTTCCCGGTGCAAGTTCTATCGAGAAGTCAATGTCCCTTCTCATAGGTAGACCCGACACCTCTTTTGAAAATACATCTCTATATTCTCGTAGTGTGGGGTGATCTTTGAGGCTTGGGTTGTCATCTTCAGCTGATTCCAACACCTGTATCGCATAAAGTAGACATCCCTTTCTGCAATACTTTCTCATTTGAAGGGTTCATATTCGTCTCATCGAGACAAGTTTTTGGATCCCTCGAAGGGTTATCCTTCTTCCTTCTTCACCTACACATTCTAAATTTTTATGGTAACAGTCCAGTCTAGCTTTATATGTGGCTAGCCAGTCCATTCTAGCTTTATATGTGGCTAGCCAGTCCATTCCAATCAACAAGTCATATGATCCTAGGGGTAGTATGTTAAAGGTTGCTTGGGTGGGGAATTCACCCATAGTGAATTGGCAAGATGGTATGACCTCTGCTACCTTTATTTTGGTTCCAGTGGCTAACTGTACCATCCATGGCTTGGTGTGTTTATGTGGCTGTAATTTACACTTATCAACAGCCTTAGGAGCTATATAACTCAAATTTGAACCAGGGTCAATTAGAATAGACACTAGAAGGTTGGTGATCATACCTTCCATCTCCACCACTGAAGCTTGGTGGTCATCTTGTTTATTATCCAAGGCTGCATAAATTTGCGACACACTCTTGGCCACGTCATTGACGGTGGTAGCTTCTTGAACATTGTAAATTCTCCAATTGTTCTATTGTCGGTGCGGGCAGTCCCTCAGTAGATGTTCTTCTCCACAACCCCAACATTTCAAGAGTTCTCTCTTTAGGTTATCAATCTTTCCTGGGGAAGATCCAGAAGGTTTATTTCCGCTCTGGGAGGGGAAATTCTGTTGGTGTACACTTCGGGTTGGGAAGCTCATCCTTGAGTCCTTCTTATAGTTTTTAAATCTTGGGGATTTAAACCCCTTTTTCTGGAATCCCAAACTATTCTTCTGCTTCCAGTTTTCACGAGGTTTTGTCCAATGCCCCAGTTGTCGTAATAATATCTTGCCTTTCAGATAGTGTCTTCTAGGGTCTTTGGCTTGTCAAACTCAATCTTGTTCTGATAGTCCTTAGGTAGTCCACTAATGAATCGTTGCACCTTTGCCTTCTCTACTTTTATATAGGGTACATACCTCAGCAATTCAAGGAATCTGCTGACATATTCCTCTATGGTGTGTTGCCCCAGTTTGAGTTCATAGAATTCTTTAGTCTCTTCGTCGAAATACTTTCCGACTGATACTTCTTTCTGAAGTATTTCTCAAACAGTTCCCAAGATAGGTCCTCTTCGTGAATCCCTTTTACATTCTTAAGGTATTCCCACCAAATGAAAGCCTTTCCATTCAAGTTGAAAGTGGCTATTCGGGCCTTCAAGTTTTTCGAGAAGTCATGGAATCTAAAATACTTCTTTAGTCCAAGCAATCAGGCCTCCGCTTCCTCCCCTTTCTTTATTTCACCGTCAAAAGAGGGTGGTTTGGCCTTCTTGAATTCTTCGAGATTGTGACTCTTGGAATGCTTTCGCTTCTTCTGTTTTCTTCGGGAATAGGAACTAGTTCTGCTACTAGAAGATCCCTCCGAGTCGCCAGTTTCCTTTCCAGAGGAATCGTCCGACGCTTGTCCCTTATCTCTGGGGTGGACCTTTCTTGAGGTACTCTTCCCATTGTGGCCACTTAAAAGACCACATTTCCATATCTCAAGTGGACTTCAACTTTTCTTTGTCTGTCGTCGGTCCGCGTGACTGGTGTTAGGTTCATGTTGCAATTGTCTTTGTATGTCGGATAAACTTTGTAGCAAGACTGCATAGACTTTTGTTTGCTTCTCTTGCTCTTTTATCAACCTCTCGTTGTCGTCTTTGCAGCTCTATAGTTTGACCATGAGGCTTCTCACAGTATCAGCTAGATCGGGAGGAGTCTCTACCGCTCTCCTTTCGTCAGACTCTTCGTCTCTGTTGTGGGAGCCATCCCCCACTTCTTGGTGCGTCACCATTCGATGCGTTTGCAGTTTCCCACGGTTGATCGTCCGCTTGTTGTGCAAGAAAAACACTTATTGTTAGTCAACACTATATTCATTCACAATCAGTGCATAATTCATATTTTTCAAACGCACACACAGTAGGAATTTTCAGTCTTAACTTTGGCTTTTGCTAAGGTTACTCTTTTTTTTTTTTTTTTTTTAAGAGTACTTCAAATGGAGTTTCTGTGCAACTCATTCGTGAGCCCAAGTAGGCCAAGTGTTGTAACCATGCTCTGATACCAATTTGTCACACACCCACTACCACAACTTAGATATTTTTTTTTCTTTTCCTTCGAGGAACAAAATCCTTGAGACTTTTATGGGGCCTAGCGCAGACCCTCTCCTTCCTTAAACTCCCTCAAACGACCACAAGCTGGCCTTAGCGCAAGTTCCTTTCGCAACTCGCGAGTCGGGAATCAAGACCCTCAGCTCCCCTTTCTCCAAACACCAATACCCGAGATGTTATGCGAGTATGGCTCCCTCCTCACTAGCGCCTGCTACATGTTATAACCATGGGCTAGGACAAACACTAGCACTAATCACAACCTCGCCAGTTGATGTGTTGAGTTCTCGTGCTCGTCCTTCGCGAATCCTCGAGACGTGAGAAGTCACTGTTGTGTGGACTCTGCCAAAGTGATGCACACACGCCACTTGTCAACCCCGCTATACTCTGCTCACGAGTTGTGTCGCCGCTACCCATCGCACGAGACCTCGGCTCTCGGCATTTCGTGGCCTTAGCAATCAAGGTGCAGCTTCTTCATCTTGCGAAACCTTGAGCCACGATAAGTCAACAGTGGGTTGACTCTTCCCTAGTGTGACACGTGTCCACCATCGGTTACCTGCTTCCTAGGCTAAATACTAGCACTACTCGCATCTCGCAACTTCGCGGGTTGGAGTGTTGAGCCCTCATGCTCCTCCTCTGCGAGTTCCCGAGATACGATAAGTCAAAAATGGGTTGACTCCTTCCCATGCGACATGTATCCATCACCTGTCACCCATTCCAACCTTCCTCTGGGCGCTTGTTGTTACACACCCTATCAATCGCGCAATCCCCACTTAAGGATGGGTCACGTGCTTGCACGAGCCCTCGGCACTCGACACTTTGCGACTTCTACAATCGAAAGGAAACTCTCTCAAGTTTCGAATCCCCGATAGGCGATACCCACAAGGGTTCTAATCCAACGGTTCCCCCGTGCCTTGGATTCAACAGTCACGATCACGTCGTGATATCGCGAATCGTGAGTTCATGCAGCCCTACCCTTGACCTCTCCAAGTCACGAGTCAGCGAAATGCTACTCTCCTGCCTATATAAAGGCTAAGATTGATGGTCAATAGAGCTTCGTCAGATCCTTGGATCTACAGTCCTGGGTCCCATCGCTATTTGCAAAGGCTGAAAGGGGCGAGGTGTTAACGCCTGCGCTCCTTCTCTAGATCCATCGGTCTTGACAAACATGGGGTATTCCTGAAAGGATTTCGACTGTTCATCTACCAAATGATAGGGTATTCCCTCTTTCTATAATTGGGCTCGCTATCCCTTCTGAGCTTGAATCACGAAATTCCACTTCTCGAGCTTCAAACTCTCATGAGTCCGAGACCTTAGAGAGCTATCCTTCCTTGCATAAGGTTTCCAGACTTAACCATTTATGCAGAAACCAACGGTGACATATAACATACACATGCATCCATTATTTCCAGTTTAAAACATGAGACAATCATTCTACACAGGAATTATTATGGCCATATAAATACAAGCATGCATTCATGATATTTAGTTCGAAATACAAGGTATAAAACACTTATCAAATCTACCAGGCGTGATGCAACTACTGAGAGGGGTGCTCGTTTCCACCCAACCGTAGGCTCAGTGACTCCAAACAGATTTACCACTAGCCACCCCCAAGCTAGACCATGATGCTTTGAGGTTCAGTCTCCTACTTCCAGCTCAACAGAAATCAAGGACGAAGGTTACTCTCCTTCTCCTGATATAGGAAAACAATCCAGGACGAAGGTTACTCTCCTTCTCCTGATACAAGAAAACAATCTAGGACGAAGGTTACTCTGCTTCTCTTGGTATTCAAAACTCCCTGCGTTTCCAAGGTTTCTCCAGTTCTCTTCTACGATTTTTCGTCGTGCGCGCTGCTCTCTCTTTTCCACATTTCCTCCCTTGCCAATTTCTGTTTGCAAGGTTGCATGTGGCACGAATTCTTCCATCCATGGTCAGGTCTGAGGGATATTATGGATGGGCGGTTCACCCCCATCCCCTCATTAACTCTTAAGGAGCCTCCCCACCTACCAATCTGATAGGAAATCCCTTCCAGGATCAAAGAGTTTCTTTGGTTTGTGAGCAAGTATAAACCAGTACAATACTGGCTCGGTGGAAGTTAAAGAAACCATTCTAGGTCCCTTCCACCACCTCTCATTAGCCATCGTGGTCTCTTTTAGCACATCCTTCTCCAAGCAGTCATGCAACACATATTGATAACATAATTTACATTCATCGACCTTTTATACAAAGGTCTGTCAAGTCAAACATTCACGTCTTTGAGTTTGCCCTAGTTCTTGGCCAATATAGTTATTTTTACAAACTGGGGGAAACATGGTGTTACAATTTCCAAACTTTGATGTCTGGAACAACGTTTGGAAAACCAAAAACATTTGTAAAATCCAAAGGAGCAAACCTTGCAGCAATCTGAGCAATGAAAGAACTTGACATCTTGAAACCAATGGAGTTGCCAGTGGATCATGTGGAGTCTTCGAACCAAGCAGTTGTTAGGTGAATGATCACAGCCAATTGAATGCCTATCCCTTGTTCACCATCAAGAAATAGATCCGAGCTTTGTCGTACCCTAGGGAAGATATAGACCTTTGAACCCATCCCCGGTAGCGACGCCAAAAAATGTTGTCGCAAGAGTTGAATCTAGATTGTAATAGAGCCAAGCCTTAGCACATTTTGAATGAAATAACAATTGTTGATTGATCAGTTATTGGAGGCTTATGGATCTAGCTATGAATGAGTCTTTCAATCATTACAAATCAGAAACAAAAAGACATGATCTCGACTGCTAAATCCTTTTGATCATAAGCATGGATAGAAGGAGTGAGATAAACAAAACTAAAACACAATTCCAAGTATCTAACAAGGATAAATATGACCTTCCCTTCAGCAAAAGAAATGACAATGATTTCAAATATCTGGACATAGGTCTTGTCTCACTCATAGCAAGACGAAGGAAAAACTATGAACAAATAAAAATTGTAAATTAGGAAAAACAATTAAGATGCAGGTTTGGTTTTACTCACAGCAAAGCAGAGGAAAATTTGCACTTAAAGGAATGCTTCTAATTAGCCACATCAGAAGTTTCACTGAATTGTAACCTCTACAAGTTGAATAAATGAATGAGTTGAAGAAAGAAGATTAATGAAAACTTGAGACACGGAACACAAGAAAAAACATGGTTTAACTCAACGAGGTCTCATAATCTCTTTGGTTATGTCATGTACAATGCCAATTTGTTTCCTTGTTTTCTGGAAAAACAAAAACCAATAAAATCAACTCTTAAAAAGAATAGCAAAATATATCAAATTAATGAAATTGTTTGAAATATATTCTTCCCTAATGTCCTTCGAATGGATCTGGTTGTTGATTTTGTGCCTTGAAGCATTGGATGGATGCTATTAAATTTGGATCTGATGTTTATCCTTGTTGGTTGTTCCCTCGTGGGCTTCAAGATTAGGGGATTAAGTTAACTGTTTATTTCCACTTGTTTTCAAATACTCTATTGCTAACATTACTCCTATAATCATATGATTGCAAGGTATTTACCATTGTCTTTCTATCTTCCTTGGAATATTGATGATTTTGCTCCTAGGTTCCCCGCCACTTGTGCTTTTGGTGCCTGAAAATATGGAATTTGGAGCTGACTTGGCGAATGGAAACATTGAAAATATCCCTTTCCAGCTATTCATATTTGTTATCAATTCCCCTATACGAAACCCCATTTTCGATTTATGTCTTTCTTGGTGTGAAATGGATCCAATTTCACCTTCCACGCATGTCTCATCTACACCATTATTATTTCCTTGGCAACAAGAGCTAGCCAATGCTTGTGCAGAGAAATACTTGATAGTATTTTCCTTGGACCATAGTAGAAGGGAAGGACATGCTATTGTACGCATTGTAGCGGTAGCCTCAATGTCATTTTGTCTTGAAATAAGATGGCCAATAGTAATTTACTAACCTGGATGCCTCTGTAGTCCTTCAACTCTTCCTGACATGCAGTTGAAGACAAATTTGTTGTTTGTGAGTTGCTTCAGGATTTCCTGTCTTCAGTACATATATTAGTGAATCAATATCCCCAACAATGGCAATTTCATTCTTTTTATTGTCATTGATGGATAAGTTCAGTAAAGCAGTAACAACATTTTCTTGGGTCTTCAAATCAGAATAATGTAGCAGTGCTATCAAAGGCCCGATAGCTCCACAATTTGCAATTATTATTTTGTTTTCCATGTTATACTTAGCAAGGAGACGTAACTCTGCTGCAGTTGCTCTTTGTACTTCAATGATATTAGATTCTAGATCCTCTATCTTTTTCTCAACTTTTAGTTGAATGCTTGGACCTTCACCCCTTGTATCTGACACTGAAGAAGAAATAATCCTAAGCACAACATTTTTGTTCTCGGGTCAGCGCCTCCATAAAGTCAAGCCATCCAATCTTGATCTTTCAGGTAATCTATTCGGAGATTTTGTTTCTCTATATTGAGGTTCAGTAGCTGATGATGTTGGCATTAACTCTTCAGAAAAATCACTGCTATAATGAGAGAAAACACTCAATGCCCTTAGTCCCTCAAGAGCATTAGCACCACCAGTAGTTGGCACCTGGCCATCATCTAGGCTAGATGTTGCACTAGAAAGGGATGTATTTCAGTTGTGCCCTTTAAGTTGTCCACGACCATGATTTCTATTCGAAATCTCTTTTATTGATTGTACTTCATGTCCAATTTCAATCAGAGGTCCACTTCTTGTGCTTGAGTTTCCTTGTTCTTCACTGGCTTCAGAAGAAAATCCCATGTGTTCATTCACAGAGACATGGTCTTCTCTAGAAATTGATAAGTGGCTTGATATACATTGTGCAGTATTATGAGAAACAACTATGGATAGCAAAACCCTAACGCAATAATTCATCAGGATCAAGCTATAATCAGGATCAAGCTCCATGAGTCTTTCTTGACTACTGCATTCTCTGGTTTCTTCAACTTCAACAAATCCAGAACTGTTGATGTCTATACCTTGCTTTACCATATTAATAAGAGAGCGAATAAGATTAATAATGAATTAAGAGCTTCCAATGTTTTATGTCTATGGTGCTTGGCGCTTGGTGTTGAGACTGTCAATACCTTTGTTGTGATGCACCGAGGGCTGTAATACATCGATACAAAGATAGTGCACCTGTAATAAAAAATTAAAACAGAGCAACCTTTACCATAGAACCCTGACTTCAGGCTTCGGGTCAAATGAGAAGTCGCAATTTGAAATCACCCGGTGATCAAATCTTCCGAAGTGGAACCTGGCGCTCGGAACGATGACCAAGACATATTAGCATTTGGTTAAACATCTGGGATGTTTGAAGACCCGGATAATCCGACTAGCGTCGATCTGGCGATGAAGTGAACTGTCTGATGATGAATTGGAAGAGCCTGAGCAGATATCTCTGTGCCCACTTGAAAACGCAGCTTGGGCATCTTTGTGATTTGCTTACCATATCGCTTTTCATTTTCCATCACAAGTCCTGTAAAAGATGAAAGCATGTCCACCACATAAATCAAGCGATTGATGGTGCCTTTGATATCCTTTGTGGAAAATGAACCGTACATTTGGAGGCACTTAAGACTTGGCATCTGGATACTCTGTCAACACCCATGAGCACTTTGGGAAGATAACATTTTCCCTTCACTGGTGATGATGAATATCCATTTGACACCTGCGAGTACACTAAAAACGCGGCTTGACAATTGGTGTTCTGTTGTTGATAATTCTTAGCTTCAATCGTGGCTTCCACCAGGCGCATCTATATTAACTGATATGTCTTGCATCCCTTGACACTCGACTCATAATCATAGGTGTTTGCAGAGATCTCTGGTGTTTGATATTTTTGCTCCTATGATATATCCCATACGCGCAAGAATAAAACTTCCCATATGCGCAAGAAATAAAACTTGACAAGAATTTATATAATTCAACATCTGCATATTTTGTTGACGCGTATTGCATAATTTTTTGAGCCCCATTGTGAGCTTCTCCTCCATGTGACTTGGCTTGACGCGTGTGCGCTTAGTCTCTGCTGACTTGTGTTGTGTTACAGGTGATTGGCTCGGTGCTTTGATTGGAGTTTGGGTCCGTGAGGTAATTAGCCCAATATTATGCAATATTATTTGCATACAACTCAAAAATCCTTTTATTTATGATATATTTTTTTACCAAACTATATAAATTAATAATAAACTTATTATTTTAAAATTATATATAAAATAATTTTAAAACAATATAATTTATATATCATTTTATATAATTTATATATCATTTTATAGAATTTCAACTTGGTTTAATAAAACAAAGACAATTTGGCGTTTTCCTCTTTTTAAAGATCAAGGAATTGCAAAAGAGAGGAATTGCAAAAGAGAGATGTGAGGTCTCGACAAACTCTTGATGTAAAGCTTTGCAATTTTAACAAATGTGACACAAGGATTTGAGATTTTGAAGGTAGAGAAGCTTGGCGATAATGGCGAAAGGTTTAGAGGTTCACTGCGGCTAAAAAACTTATGTCAGGCGAGAAGGATTTAAAGGTAACACAACTTGACAAAAAATTTGGCGAGGGACACAAAGTTTAAAAATTTCAATATTTTTTCTAACAAGTTTGATGTGCGATATGCTCACTGGTCTCTTTGTATAAGCATCAATGAACAATTTGATCTGGATCTTGGGGGCTGAGATCTGGATGGCTTGAATGTTGAGAGAGGAGGAGCTTAGACATGCCAATATTGCATGTAAAGAAGTAAAAACATATACATGAAGTACTTAGGAGGTGAGGCTCAAAGATGAGTGTTTGCACTCTTTTCGTTGATGTGTGAGCAAAAAGTGAGTGCTTACATGCCTAGTTGGGCTCTGCTAGTCATGACAGCTGTGATGTAAAAGGTTAGAAAGAAAACAACT
>JZKD02S1672838.1:762837-794110 GCA_000966675.3 Picea glauca | reverse complement strand
TTGGTTAAGAAGACTTCTTCAAGATGTTGGAGAAGAACGAAAGGAACCTACGATGATCAGATGTGACAATCAAAGCTCGATCAATATTGCGAAGAATCCGATCTTTCATGCAAGGTCAAAGCATGTTGAAGCTCAGTATCATTTTGTTCGAGAAAAGTTGCAGTCAAATGAAATAACTCTTGTGTATTGTAATACTAGTGAAAATGTTGTTGATATTTTCACTAAGCCTCTTGGAAAGATTAAGTTTGAACTGTTTAGGGAGATGTTAGGTGTACAAGTCAATCCATTCTCCATTAAGGGGGAGACTTGGAAGTAATGGAGATGTTAGCTAGTTGTTAGCACCAGTAATAAGCGCGGGTTGTAAGCGCCAGTTAGAAGAGTCAGTTCTTAGTTAAGAGTCAGTTGTCTAGTTGTCTTTTGGTTTGCATGTAGCCGACTCGGGAGAGTCTTTTCCTATATAAACATGTAATCCGTCTTCATTGAATATTAAGAAGTGAGCGTAGCCTCACCGTGTTTGTTAGCGTGGTATATTTTATCTGAAACACTCTCTGAATTCCTATATAAGCACATCTCTCAGAAGATTATTATACAGGAGGAGCCATTTGCCAGCAAATTATTGAACAAATAAATATTAATTCGGGTATTCCATTAACTTATTATAACCACTGCAATGCTTTACTTGGATTTATTATGCTCAAGGTCAAGCTTTAGCCTGTCCGGGAGTCTTCTTCTGAATGTTCCTCATGATGATGCAATACAACTAAATTTAGAAAATAATGCTTGGACTCTATGGACTGTTTAAATCAATTTCTACATTTAGAATATGAGGATCAGTTGCTTTTTCTGAATCGATGGAAGAGATAAGAAACATGATAGTCTTGACAAATATGCTTCAGTAACCAAATAACCTTTTCAGTAGGAAGAACCAGTGTCATGGAATCTTGGTTAAAATCTTACAATGGATTTAATTCCCATACCAGGCATGCTCATGTACAAGACATCTAAATGATAGACACATTAATGCCTTAAAGAATTTGTATCTTCCCCATTAAGGCTTATAATTGGATAAAACTCTGACAAAGGAAACACTAGTCAACTGAGCATGAATGAAGTATCCATGAAAATTCCTCTGACTAAACTAACATACTGTAATCCGAGACCTATCGAGTCGAAACGAGTCCCGGCTACATATACGGTTGAGGACATTAACAACAAAATAGGGAGATGGTTGAGGGCATAACCTTTTCACGGATGAATCAGACGGAGAGACAGCATTCTATCCATCTTTCAGTCAATAAACAAAAAAAGGCCAAGAAATCAGTTCCGAACGAACGAAATGCCCTTTTCAATGCTTGCTTTCAACTCCTTTTTTGCTTGTTCTAAGCCAGCTCTGTCACAACAAACCAATTCCAAGCAAGCGGGTGTTGCTCTCTTTAAGATTAGAGGGAAATAAAAACAGAAGTCACATAACCAATATAAAAAGATAAATACATTCCACTAGTGCACGCTTTCCCACCTTTCATACTCATTCAAAGGGCCTAGAGGAAAAACGACTTCTATGCCACCACGACCCAGTTGAACTTTGGTTGCAAAGAAAGGCAGCTCAGTCACCTGCTAGACAGGATATAAGAAGCACATAATGTTATCACAAGCTGCCGTTAATACAAGTTTCAATGAAAATAATCAAGCTCTCCACAAAAGGAAAGGAAAAAAAGTCAGAATAGAATAGAATTTCGAAACATATTTTTCAAGACCACCATGTACCTCTGATGCAACAAACGCACATTCAATAACATCAGCATCGCCACGCAGGCCCCTTAGACAAGCATCTGCATATTTCACTGCTGCATATGCCTGAGAGATACAACATATCATGTTGAATCATCATAGGCACTCACTGAATATATCTTATTCAACTTTGGTAAGATCTAAGTTATAGCACTTTGTAGACAGGACATGACAAGAAAATGAGAACTTGCATTTGGAAAATGAAAAAGAGAATCCAAAGTCTATCAATAACAGTGGTTTGCATGAAAACCCACCATTGATAAGGTTGCAGAACCGGCCCCAGCTTTTGCCTGCAGTCACAGCCAATCTATAAGATACACTTCAGTATTCCTTACTTACATCCTTGGATGTTTACCTACATTTTGAAGAATATTTACCTCAACAACTTCGGTGCCTCCATTTTGAATGCGATTAGTCAGGTATTCCACCTCCTGTTTGGTGAAATAACATGACGGTTGTACCTGCATGTACATATCCAAGTTTGTTTCAGAAGTATATGAAAATAAAGAGCCATCAAGTACTAATGTTCCTGGTTGCTGATAAGAGGAATATGGATCGTAGTTACTCATTGGCATTCTACTTGAGCTTGAGAAACATAAGCAAAATCCCTACATAAATAATAAATAAATAAATAAAAACTGTGCCCTGGAAAGCAAACATAGTAAGTTGATGTTTTATGGTGAATTATTCCAAAAGACCAGGAAAACCAACTAAATAAAAACTTGGCGTTAGTTATATTTCACTGAAAACCTGGGAAAGAAGTGGCAAAATAGTGACACCAGCATGTCCGCCAACAACTGGGACATTGACCGCTTTTGGATCAACACCCAAAACTTCAGCCTGTTTGCACAAAAAGCAAGTTAAGAATCAGACATTTGGACATTGTAAACAGATGTGACTACATCTTTCACAAATAAAACAACATTCACCTACAGCAATATCTTCTAAGTTCTACATTTGAGTATCTATCTCTTGCTACAATCTCTGGTCCAAAACTTCTGCATATATCAGTCATATAGATTGGTTCTAGTAGAGACATGACATAGTGATCAACAACAATAGCTAGTAGGAGTTAATCACATGGCAAATATCCAAGAAAAATAATCTTTCCAACAGATATAACTTCCACTGTAAAATCTAGGAAGTTTTGGGCCAAAACCATAGAGCAAAGTTGGTATAAATCATAGAAGCAGGAGTAATAGCAAGAATAATTTGGGCCTGGGCAGCATTGATTCTGCAAAAAATATATCCAATACAGAGATCTAGAGTGAGTGTTTTTCATCGATAAAGATCGTATCCATTTAAGAAAGATTCTGCAATCAAACTACCAGAAGCCAAGCTTACTTCCTGCATTTGTTGGGAATGCAACTGCATATCCAGGTTTTATGGAAGTGTGTTTATTTTGAAGATACATGTCCCTTTTTATTAGATCTCCCTTTACATTAGATTCATCTTAGTGAAGTTGGCGGGTAAAATTATCATGCCTGAGGATAAGATTAGTTGTAGGATTAAATAACATTTAGCGGTTCTTAGCATGCAATGCCGCATGTAAATCTTTAAAGATAAGAGTTATATACAATCAAATTTGCTTATGCAATCAAGTAATCTTATTGTGTGTGTTTTATTGTGCCGAATGATCATCTGCTGTGTTTCTCTTAGGTTCTTATATTCTCTCTGTTTTCTTTTCATTTGACAGCACCCATATTTATTGAAACAGAGTACAATTTCAGTAAATGAAAAAACAGTCTGACCACTCGAAATATTCCCAATCCCTTAGTTTGGTTTTCTATGGAAGCAATGATATTCCTTCAACCAAAATGATAAAAACAGTACAGCAGCATAACATAAATAATTCAGGCCATTTAAAATGCACGCACTTACCACAAAAGTATTTGCTCTAGCGACATCTAAAGTGGTGACCCCCATCAAAAGCTTGGGGTTATAAACCCCAGCTCTCTTGAAAACTTCTGCTGCAATTGCTACAGTGGAGTTGACAGGATTACTGATAATGTTTACAACTGCTCGAGGGCAGAACTTGGCTACTCCTTCACACAGTGATTGGACGATCCCTGCATTTATTTTGAATAAATCATCACGAGTCATCCCCGGCTTTCTTGGGACTCCCGCAGGAATGATCACAAGGTCCATGCCTACCAGAGCGCTTTCTAGTTGTTCCTTACCCAAAAATCCACGTACCTGCGAATCAAACCAAAATTTAGTTTCAGGGAGCACACTTGTTTTACAATCTGTATTTTCATTGAGTTCATATCTGCAACAATTCATTCCAAAATAGTGAAGAAAAGAGTAACAATATGCAAAACTCGATAATAAGGGAGAACAGGATTACAGGTCTATACGAAGGTTAATATCAATTGTGTCAATAATAAGGAAATTCCATTTTGCTTTCGAGCTTGGGAAGCTCAGACCTCAAACATAACTCCATGTTGTTAGACAACCCCTTCCATTTTGCTTTTGAGCTTGAGAAGCTCAGTACTCAAACATAACTCCATGTTGTTAGACAACCCCATTTTCACTTATGCATTTTAAATCAACATGGTATATCCATTTATGATTTTGCTCATAATGATCGTAATGACCCAGGAACTCTCCATATCACCCTCCTAGAAAGATCCAACAAAGAGGAACTCTCCGTATCACCCTCCAGAAAGATCCAACAAAGAGAAAGGGGTGTTTAACAGTAAAAGTCCTTGGTCTGTCTAACTTGAAAAGTGGGAGGGGCTACTCATTTGGACATCAGTTGATTACAAAATTATAATCACAAATTGAACAAGTGTGCCATATCGAAAATATATAGCAGTGGGCTAATAGGAAAAAAAACTTGATTACCAGCTCTGAATTAGAAAAACAGTTCTGAAAGTGGGTCACTAACAATAACCATATATCTATTTTCAAAGTTTATGGAATAATGGATTACCAATGCAGTTGTGTCCATGTGACTGAGGTCTGCTGTGACACCGGGAGTGTTGGCCACATCATAAAGATGGAGAACTGACACCAGTGGATTCATTTTCATCAACATGGAAAGAGGTTGTCCTATGCCTCCTGATGCCCCTAGAATTGCAACTTTAAATCCAGGGGCTCCGCCTTTGGCTCTGCAATTGCCTCTGCTGAGAATACCACCATCTTCCCTCTGATCCCAAATCATACATGAGTTTTTTACACACCCAAATCGAATTCTACCATTAGTAAACAAAAAAAATATTCAAGAAAAATAGAATCGGCCTCAATTTCAAAGATTTGCAAAACTGGAGGAAATCAGTACACAGAGATTCAACAAATTCACAATAGGAGAAAAAAAAAGCAATTCAAGGCGTCGGATGCTTAATAATTTGGGATTTTTTTAATGGATTGAATTTGAATTTATTTTTGCAAAAGCCATACCTGTGGAGGCCGAAGATGAGCAGAAATTCGAGCAATGCGAAAGCTGGTAGTCTGCTCCGAACACTGCATATTCCTCAATTTTTTCTCAAGAAATGTTACCAGATTCAGGAATCTAGAGATAAGATTTCATACAACGATAATGGCTTCTGTTCTCCCCTTCTTATATGGCTGCCAATATGCCTTCGGAGCATCCGATCACTCGACGCCACTCCATAACATTTTCCTCACAATTATCTCAACATCAGAAGTGAAATAAAATTAAAACGTAAGGAGATTGTGCCATGTTGTTGTTTATCTTTCCAGCGGGCGAATGCATTCAAGGGAATCTTACTTGGCATCATGTCTCACTCGGGCAGTTTTGAGGTAAATTTATCCTTAACCTTCTTGTGTTCCTTAATAATCGTAATTCTTACTGTTTAATGGAATTTCAATGGAGGTATGCCAATGAGAAAAGAAGAATGAGGAAGTCAATATCAATCCCGAAGTACCACATGTTAAGGGTTGGGTTATCCATTTGTTCTTTACTCGTTCATATTTTGAGGGTTTGGGGGGTTTTAAATTGATCTAAAAATGCAATATGTATTGGATTTATCATAACTTTGAAATATTTAGATCGGATTTTAATGAGAACAGCATTTTTAGATAATTCTTATAAAACACGCTCTAATTAAGAGTAGTAATTCTTAAAACATTAAAACGAGGAATCATTAATGTTTGTGTTATTTTAATATGTGACTCATATAATAGTAAATTGTGATAACAGTAAGTTAAGAGTTATTCATGTACAACTATGCTCAATTTCATGAAAAACTCAATTTTTATATAATGGAAAAATTCATTACCTTTAAGTAGTTATTCACTATTTTTGGATATGTCAAAATAACCTAGTTGTTTTCTCAATGGCATGACTCGTTCTTAATGAACAAAGTCACCCATCTATATTTGTATGGGTAGAATTCTCAAGATTTCTCATGCAATTATGGGACTATGTACAATTTGCAAATTCATATGCCACAAGCTTGCTAGATTTTTTTGCTCATAGCCATAAAAGGATTTGCCTCGAAGTCAATTTGTCTAAACATCTCATGGAATTTTTGTACACTTTGGTGGGGGTAAAGTTCGACATCAACCTCCTAAATAATTGTTTTAGGTGTCAAAGATTGTTCTACAAGATTAAGGGTTGCCCCTTATTAATGGCTAAAACTAAAAATACAAAAGCTTAAGTTGTTGATATTGCATGGGCTCGAAATCAAACAACCTTGCTCTTGATAGACAATGAAGGATGGGTTAAAGTTGTAGAAAAAGGCAATCATCCTTCAGCTTAGAAGGCCTTGGAGTAGCTCCAAAGAAGCTTGTTCCTTTGGTCATGGGAAAAGAGCCTATTGATGACTCCCAACACACCTCCTCAAGGGGGTGGGGGCTATAGTCCCTAGTCTCTAATCTATGTCTTAATTCTCTTGGACTTGAAGAAGAAGATTCTCATAAGAAATTGGAAAAATAACCCTAAATGAATGGATCTTTCCAAAGATGAAGAATGCAATTTCTCCAAACACTTTCAACTCCCTAGCAAAATTAGTTGATAAGGAGCGTATGAATTTCCATGTTAAAAATTTGCAATAAAGTGGCATCCTTGGATATCTGGGGCCTAACAAACCCTTGTCACAAATTCAAGGTTTGGAGGGTACGCTATATTTTTTCTTATTTATATTTATCAAATTTTCAAGAAGTTTAAGTATGTGGTTCAATGTTGAAATGGTCCTTCATGTACTCTAGTCGAATGTTACTATTTTTTTACTAACCATGCAAAACTTAAAGGTGGAGCTACAATGTTGGTTTCCTTGAAGTTATTTGTTATTGTCATTGCTCATGGCTCTAACACCACAAATTGATTGATATGGGTGTTGTTTGACTTGTATTGATCCATATTTATGAGCGGAACAAAATGAAACGCAGACCTATAATATTAGCACAGATATACAAAGAACAATAACAGAGATACAATGGAACTTAACTTCTATTAAATAAGAAATCTGTTGAAACAGTAAAATGCAGAATGAAAACAATCTTGCTCGAATGATGGTAGCTAATCTTTGAGAAGAGATGTGGTGGCTACACGCATTCATTTGAGCACATTACAATGAGACCTCCAAGCCTTTTTATCATCAAGAAGTAAACAGAAAACCCTAGACATCCAAAAACCTAACCCTGGGAGATGAAGCGCCAAAAGTCATGTGGGCCTCGATGGGGTAAGTTGGTACATCGACTTCATGGAGTTGTAACTTTTGCATACAATCTCTGTTTTAGGCACACGATAGCTCGTTGGAAAGGTCTATCCAAGGACTACAAATTATGTTGTCACACTCTAACTATGTGTACATTGAGATTGTGGCGGGCCCAAAAAACATTGTTTATGGCCTCAAAACAACCTTGAAAGTTTAGGACCCAAAAAGCTAGAAACAAATTACCAAGATAAAAAATGTAACTACCAATATGAAAGTTGTATGTGAGCCAACTGGTAGAGGTGGGTGACCATCAATATCCACTTGGATCAATCCTCCCTCCTTAGAAAGAAATGGTCTCCATTGCATTGAGTTCCCCAATCAGATGAGGAAACTTTTATTGAATTTGAACCTGGATGAGCCACTTGCCTTGGTGTAGGAGCTACCCCGCTTTGACAACCCGATAAAATTGAAGCTTTTGTTGGTGAGTTCCCTTGACCTCTGTGTCCACAATCTGATTAGTGGATGCTTGTTCCATGTAGTCAAGGTTGAGCTCTGTCAATGTCAATTGTGCCTCTATCTCTGAGGTGCCCAATAAGGGTGGAAAGTATGGTCGAAGGAGTTCCACATTAAACATTGGGTGCAAGCCAAGGAAGGGGGGAATGTTGAGCTCAAAAGAATTGTCTCCCAAAGCCTTGGTGATGGTGTAATGTCCATAGCAGAGTGGATGAAGATTCCAATGGGGTCCTGTAAGGCGTTCTTTCTACAAGTGTAACAAAACTTTATCTCCCACCTAAAACTTGTGTGGCACCCAATGTTGATCATGGCGTTGCTTGTACATGGCATTGGACTTCTGCAAAATATCTTGAACTTGTTGGCAAATGTGTTGGATTCATTCAATGAAATGGGTGGCTTTGTCGACTTCGGTTTGCGCTTGGGATGATTCTGCATGTGTGGACGCAAGGGGTAGTGCAACATCCATGGGACCCAATGGTTGAAATACCAAATCAACCTAAAAGGGGTTGTGGATGGTTGAGTTATGTATGGCTCTGTTGTAACTATGTTGAACATAGGGAAGAATCCCATCCCATGTGCACAAATGCTTGGAATTGTACATGCGCAAGATATGCACGATCATCCTATTGATGATCTCGGTTTGGCCATCCATTTGGGGGTGGAAATCCGTGGATTTAGTGAGCTTGGTATCCAAATGTGACCAAAGGCTCGACCATAATGTACTGAGGATTCGACTTCCCCGATCAGAGATGATGGTTTTTCGTATCTCAAAATGTACCCACACTTGTTCGAAGAAGAGCTTGGAAGTGGGCTATGTTGTGATGCTCTTCTTGCAGGTGACCAGAATCGCCATCTTGGAAAATCGATCAACCACCATGAAAACACATTCATTTCCCTACTTGGTGGAAGGAAGGCCCAACATGTAGTCCATCAAGATGGATTCCCATGGCCTATTGGGAGTAGGCAGAGGGGTGTACATGCCTTGTTTCTTAATGGAAGGTTTGGAAATGGCACAAGCCCTGCAAGACCTAATATACTTGTTGATATCCTATCATATTTTCAACCAATAGAAATGTTGTTGCAGCACTACCACTGTCTTTTCTATACCGAAGTGTCCTGCCACCCAACTATAGTGAGCTTCCAAAATTAACTTTTCTCCCTCGCTTGATGGAACATAGAGATGGACC
This sequence comes from Picea glauca, assembly GCA_000966675.3. Taxonomy (NCBI): domain Eukaryota; kingdom Viridiplantae; phylum Streptophyta; class Pinopsida; order Pinales; family Pinaceae; genus Picea; species Picea glauca. Next base: position 784,998 of record JZKD02S1672838.1, on the reverse strand, counting down.
AAATGGCACAACAACATGTCTTACAGATGAAAATCAGTGATAGTTGTGTTTGTGCCCAACATTTGGTAGGTAGTGGCGAAGTTAGGATCTCACTCATAGAGTTGGGGCCATCAAGAGGTCTCATGTCTGTAGGAGTGTAGCACCGTGGTTAGTGAGGAAACTGTAGGTTAGTTGAGGAAGTAAGTGACGCGGTTGGTGCTCCTTGTCTTATACTTGATGTTAATATGGAACTGCTACAAGCATGTGGACCACTTCTAATGGCGGTCATTCTACAATTTGCCTTGTTTCTGCATGAACTACAGTGAATTATGATTAGTGTGGATGACTATCTCCTTCTTGAAAATGTAATGTCTCCACTGGCGACAGGCTTGTATAATGGAGTACATTTCTTTGTCGTAAGTGGGGTACTTACAAAAAATATCTAATGGTGTCTCATTATGATAGGCCATGTGATGTCCATGTTGAGTGAGAACTGCGCCTACAACATAGTCTAAAGCATCTGTCTAAATCTCAAAAGGTTGTTGTAGGTCGAGTAATGAGAGCATCGAGGCTGAGCACAAGCGTTTCTTCAAATCATCGAATGCTTTCTGTTGCTACTAGCCCCACACAAATTTTTCTTTGCCACTACCCTTGGTCACTTAGCTAAGGGCCCATGCAACGTGGGAGAATCCCAACACAAAACAACGATAGAAATTGGCAAGGTATAAGAAGATTTGAAGCTCAGTGATTGTGGTTGGGGCTGGCCAATCATGAATGACCTGGATCTTAGCTAGATTGACATGCACCCCATGCTCATCAACAATGTAGCCTAGGTATTGAACCTTGTTCATGTCGAAGGAGGATTTTTCCAAATTTGCATATAGCTTGTGTTGTCACAGAGTGTGAAGAACCTGTTGAATGTGTTGTAAGTGTTCCACCCAATTCTTGTTGAAGATGAGGATGTCATCCAAACACACTGCCACAAAAGAATTAGTGAAAGGTCACAAGATATCGTCCACCATCCTCATGAAAGTTGTTGGGGAATTTTTCAATCCAAATGGCATGACCATCCATTCAAAAAGACCTTATTTGGACTTGAAGGAGGTCTTCCATACATCGGTCTTCTCTATTGGAACCTGGTGGTATCCGGACTTCAAATCAATCTTACTGAAGTATTTTGCCCCCTGAGTTGGTCAAGGACATCTTCAATTCGAGGAATTGGGTATCAATTCTTGACTTTGATCTTATTTAGGGCCCGATAATCAATGCAGAGTCACCAGGACTTGTCTTTCTTCTGCACAAGCACGATTGGGCTTCCACAAGGTGATGAGATTAGGCAGATATGCCCCTTTTCGAGAAGCTCTTGGATCTAACGCTTGATTTCGTCATTTTATGATAGAAAGCAATGATAGACTATCCCATTGGGTATCGATGTGTAGGGGGTCAGATCAATTGTGTGCTTGACTTGACAATGTAGAGGTACCCTTGTGGGTGAGGATAAGATGTATTTGTATTCTTCCACGACCTTATCCACTTGCTTTTACTGCGTGGAGAGACCTGTCGCAGAGGACATGGATGTGGCTGCAACCTTCTGCTCACTTTAAGCACAAATCATGAAGAATAAAAACTTATCGATCTAAGAGATGACCTTCCTGCATTGCTTGGCAGAGATCAAGGAAATGGCGGTAGATGGGACTACCTCTAGTATCCTATATAATTTCCTATCCAAAGTAATAATAACACTACAAGGCCTAGACTCATATGCATCATGACATTTCCATAAATAACGTTGGCCAAAAATAACATCACAAACTTCAAGGGGGGCGGCATCACACAATACCTCATCTTTGAAGGGCTTGATGTTGTAGGCTAGGTGGAACTGTTGGCTGACATGGAGATCGCTCCCTTGGCAGAGTCATCCGATGGTGTACAACTGTGGGTGTGATGTTGTCAAAAGAGCCAACCACTTGATGACCTATGTTGTGATGGGGTTATTCTGGCTACAACTATCAACAATGAAGTGCCACAAAGTACCCTTCATCCACATCTATGAATGAAAGAGGTGCTCACCTTTCTCTGGTTCATCAGGTTCGTCAGGATGGACCTTGGTGGTGGTAGCTGCAACGATGGCACTGGGTTTTGCATCAATGATTTGTATCCATTTTTCTGGTTTTGAATCAGAGTCGGAGCCTGCATATGATTCATAGGCTTTCACCTTGGCCACCAATGATTGCTTTAAGAAGAATTCAACGGTGTTATTCCAAGGGATCTTATGGAACTCACACCATTTCCTAGTGTCTTTCTTTGTCTTCCCATTGTCCTTCTTTGTTTTTGGTTTGGACTGGTTTTCCTGAGGCTATCCATCCTTGCTATTCCCTTTGTTCTGTAGGTTGGGGTCTCATTTTCACTGCTTCTACTATAAGGGGTTTGTATACCCAAATTGTCGCGTCTTCTGTTTAAGCTTCTGCTCGATTTTGACAACATATCGATATGCCGCACCCAAGGATGAAATGTCCATAAACTCCATTTATGTCTAGATGTATCTATGCAAACCATCATGGAACTTGAGCACCATATGTTGCTCAGAGTCTTTGATACCCATCTTGGTGCGCAAGGTATGGAAGACATCAGTGAAATCTGACACTATTTGGTCCCTTTCCTGCCGCAGTGTGGTCCATCTTGTATATAAGTCGTCATAACTTACGATAGGGTAGTAAATTTCCTTAATAGCATCCTTAAAGGAACCCCAAGTGGGTGCAACTACAAATAATGTAGATCCCTATGTTTCCTTTTGTTCATGAAAATTCTCCCACCAATATTTGACATGGGGGACAACCTTAAGGAGCACAAATGTAATATTTTCTCTATCAGAAAAGTTTTGGACAAAAAAATACCCTTCTAGAAGGTTTAAACATTTGTCTACAACATCCTCATCTATTTGACCTTCAAATATAGGAATATAAAAATTGATATGTACCTTGAAGGGGGCGGCGCCTCTGATTGAGGTAGATGTGTTGCATGTTGGCATTTGTCAAAGGATTTGCACAAATTTATCCATCATCTCGTTCCTTTTTTGTGAGAGGGATTTCTCAAGAAATAGTTTAAAGGGATCCCCTACCCCATCGTCTCTCTTTTCTTTCCCCATGGGTGACCATCTAGTTCGACGAGGTCGATATTGCAAAGGCTCAACTGGTTCAAGTTCCAACTACTTATACCCTGACTTCATTGGGGACATGCACAGAGAAACAAATGAAGAGAAGACCGTTATAATATCACTGATCTAGATTTATGAGAGGAACAAAATGAAACACATATCTATAACATTAACACATATATATAGAGAACAATAATAGAGATACAATGGAACTTACTTTTATTAAATAAGAAATACACTGAAACTGTAAAATGCAGAATGAAAACAATCTTGCTCGAATGGTGGTAGATAATCTATGAGAAGAGATGTGGTGGCTACGTGCATTCATCTGAGCACATTACAATGAGGTCTCCAAGCCTTTTTATTATCAAGAAGTAAAAAGAAAACCCTATACATCGAAAAAACTAACACTAGGAGATGAAGCGTCAAAATTCATGTGGGCCCCGATGGGCTAAGTTGGTACATCAACTTCTCATGGTCATAACTTTTGCATACAATCTTTGTTTTAGGTGCACAATATCCCATTGGAAAGGTATATTCAAGGACTACATATTATTCCATGACACTCTAAATCCATGAACAATGTGATTGTGGAGGGCCCAAAAAACGTTGTTTAGAGCCTCAAAATGACCCCAAAAGTTTAGGACCTGAAAAGATAGAAAAAAACTACCAAGATATAAATTGTAACTACCAATATGAAAGTTGTATGTGAGCCAGCTGGAAGAGCTGGGTGGATACCAATATCCACCTAGATCAATACTCCTGCCTTAGGGAGAAATTTTCTTCATTGGATTGATTTCCCCCATCAGATGAGGAAACTTTTGTTGAATTTGGCCCCGGGTGAGCCACTTGCCTTGGTGCAAGAGTTGCCCCACTTTGACAACCCGATAAATTTGAAGCTTCTTTTGGCCAGTTCCCTTGACCTGTTTTTCCATGATATGATTAGTGGATTCTTGTTCCATGCAGTCAAGGTTGAGATCTATTGGTATCAACTATTCTTCTATCTTTGAGGTGTCCAATAAGGGTGGAAAGTATGGTTGAAGGAGGTCCACATTAAACACTGGGTCCAAGCCAAGGAAGGGGCAAATGTTGAGCTCAAAATCATTGTCACTCACATCCTTGGTGATGGTATAAGGTCCATAAAAGAGTGGACAAAGCTTCCGATGGGGTCATGTAAGGCATTCTTTCTGCAAGTGCAACCAAACTTTATCTCCCACTTGAAAAATTGTGGGGCACCCGGTGTTGATCATGGCGCTTCTTGTACTTGGCATTGGACTTTTGCAAAATATCTTGAACCTGTTAGCAGATGTGATGGATTCATTCAATGAACAGGGTGGATTTGTCGGCTTTGGTTTTTACATGAGATGATTCTTCTTGTGTGGACACAAGGTGTAGTGAAACATCCATGGGACCCAATGGTTGAAATCCCAACCCCACTTGAAAGGAGTTGTGGCATGTTGAGCTATTTATGGCTTTGTTGTAACTATGTTGAAAATATGGAAGACTCACATCCCATGTGCATAGATTCTTGGAATTGTACATGCACAAGATATGCACGAACATCTAGTTGACGACCTTGGTTTGGTCATCTGTTTGGGGGTGGAAGGTCGTGGATTTGGTGATCTTGGTGTCCAATCATGACTAGAGGCTCAACCAAAATGTGCTGAGGAACTAGATGTCCCAATTAGAGATGATGGTTTGTGGTATCCCAAAATTTACCCACACTCGTTCGAGGAAGAGCGTAGAATTGGCCTCTGATGTGATGCTCTTCTTGCAGGTGACCATAATCACCATCTTGGAAAATTGATCAACCACCACGAAAACACAGTCATTTCCCTGTTTGGTGGAAGGAAGGCCTAACATGTAGTCCATCGAGATGGATTCCCAGGGCTTGTCAAGAGTAGGAAAATGGTTTTACATGCCTTGTTTCTTAATGGTCAGTTTTGCAATGGCATAGGTCATGCATAACCTAATATACTTGCTGACATCCTATTAGAGTTTCAACCAATAGAAATGTTTCTATAGAACTGTCATTGTCTTTTCTATGCCAAAGTTTCCTGCCACCCGACTATAGTGATCTTCCCAAATCAACTTCGCTTGCTCGCTTGATGGAACACACAGATGGACTAGATGGCACAACAACCCATCCTACAGATGAAAATCAATGACATTTGTGTTTGTGCCCAACATCTGGTAGGTAGTGGCGAAGTCAAGATCTCTCTCGTAGAGTTGGGGCCATCGAGAGGTCTCATGTCCACAGTAGTGTAGAACTGTGTTTAGTGCAACAACTAGAGTTCGACTGAGGAAATCAATGATGCGGTTGGTGCTCCCTGTCTTATACTTGATGTTGAGATGGAACTGCTGCAAGTATGTGGACCAATTTTGATGGCGATCATTCTGCAATTTTCCTTGTGTCTGCATGAATTGTAGTGGCTTATGATTAGTGTGGATGATTGTCTCCTTCCCGAGAATGTAATGCCTCCACTGACGACAGGATTGTACAATGGAGTACATTTCTTTGTCGTAAGTGGGGTACTTACAAAGATTATATGATAGTGTCTCACTATGATTGGCCATAGGATGTCGATGTTGAGTGAGAACTATGCCCACAACATATTTTGAAGCATCTGTCTCAATATCAAAATATTGTTGTAGTTTGGTTAATGAGAGCATCGGGGTTGAGCACAAGCGCTTCTTCAAATCATCAAATTATTTCTATTGCGACTGACCCCACATAATTTTTTCCTTTCCACTGCCCATGGTCACTTGGCTAAGGGCCCATGCAATGTGGGAGAATCCTAACACGAACCTGTGATATAAATTGGCAAGGCCTAAGAAGCTCCAAAGATCAATGAGTGTGGTTGGGGCTGGCCAATAAAAAATGACCTGGATCTTGGTTGGATCAACATGTACCCCATTCTCATCAACAATGTAACCTAGGTACTTGACCTTTTTCATGTCGAAGGAGCATTTTTCCAAATTTGCATATAGCTTGTGTTGTCGTAGAGTGTGTAGAACCTGTTGAATGTGCTGCAAGTGTTCCACCCAATTCTTGTTGAAGATGAGAATGTACTCCAAATACACCACCACAAAAGAATTGGTGAAAGGCCACAAGATATCATCCATCATCCTCATGAAAGTTGTTGGGGAATTTGTCAAGCAAAAGGGAATTACCAGCCATTCAAAAATACCTTCTTTGGAATTGAAGGAAGTCTTACATAGATCGGTCTTCTCTATTGGAACCTGGTAGTAGCTAGAATTCAGATAAAACTTACTGAAGTATTTGCCCCCCTTGAGATGGTTAAGGAGATCATCAATTCGGGGAATTGGGTACCATTTCCTGACTCTGATCTTATTTAGAGCCCGGTAATCAATGCAGAGTCGCTAGGACCCGTCTTTCTTCTGCATAAGCATGATTAAGCTTCCACAAGGTGATGAGATTGGGTGGATATGCCCCTTTTCAAGAAGCTCTTGGATCTGGTGATTTATTTCCTTATTTTCTAACAGAGAACAATGATAGACTGGCCCATTGGGTAGCGGTGCATCGAGGGTCAAATCGATTGAATGCTTGACCTGATAGTGCAGAGGTACCTAGTGGGTGAGGAGAAGATGTATTTGTATTCTTCCATGACTTTATCCACTTGCTTCTCTTGCGTGGAGAGACCTATCACGAAGGCCATGGATGTGGCTGCACCCTTCCACTCACTTTGAGCATGAATCACTAAGAAGACAAACTTCTTGGTCTAAGATATGACCTTCCTTCATTTCTTGGCAGTGATCAAGGAAATGGCGGTAGATGGAACTACCTCAGGTATCCTGTATAATTTATTGTCCAAAGTAATAATAACACTACGAGGTCGAGACTCATATACAACATCACATTTCCATAAATAAGGTTGGCCCAAAAGAACATCACAAACTTCAAGGTGGGTGAAATCACACAATACCTCATCCTTGAAGGGATTGATGTTGTAGTCCAAGAGACACTATTGGTTGACGCAAAGATCTCTCCCTTGGTGGAGCCATCCGATGGTGTATGATTGTGGGTGTGGTGTTGTCGACCGAGCCAACCGCTTGACGACGTTTGCTGAGATGAGGTTCTTTTGGCTACCACTATCAATGATGAAGTGCAGTGGGGTACCCTTTACCCACATCTTTGAATGAAAGAGGCGCTCACCTTCCTCTGATTCATCAAGTTCATCGGGCTGGACCTTGGTGGTGGTAGCAATGGTGGCACTAGGTTCTGCATCAATGAATTGTCTCCATTTTTTTGGTTTTGAATAAGAGTTAGAGTTTTCATGTGATTCATAGGCTTTCACCTCAACCACCTATGATTTCTTTGAGAAAAATTCAACAGTGTTTTGTAAGGGGCTCTTATGGAACTCGCACCATTTCCCAATGTCTTTGTTTGTCTTCCCATTGTGCTTCTTTGTTTGCGGTTTGGACTGGTTTTTTAGAGTCTATCCATCCTTTCTCTGCCCTTTTTTATGCGGGTTGGGACCACCTTTTCCCTACTTCTATTGTGAGGGGTTTGCAAACCCAAACTGCCACATCTTCTATTTAAGCTTCTACTCGATTTTGACAGTATATCGATAGTTCGTGCCCAAGGATGAAATGTCTAGAAACTCCATTTTCGTCTAGATGTATATATGCAGACCTACATGGTACTTGAGCATTCTATGTTTCTTAGATTATTTGATACCCAACTTGGTGCTCAAGGTATGGAAGATTTTGGTGAACTCTGGCACTATTTGGACCCATCTTTCTTCTGCATAAGCATGATTAAGCTTCCACAAGGTGATGATCTTGGGCAGATATGCCCCATTTCGAGAATCTCTTGGATCTTGTGCTTTATTTCCTCATTTTCTGACAGAGAACAATGATAGATTGGCCCATTGGGTAGCGGTGCATCGAGGTTCAGATTGATTGAGTGCTTGACTTGACAGTGCAGAGGTACCCAGTGGATGAGGAGAAGATGTATTTGTATTCTTCCATGACCTTATCCACTTGCTTCTGTTGCGTGGAGAGACTTTTCATGAAGGCCATGGATGTGGTTTCAACCTTCCACTCACTTTGAGCATGAATCACTAAGAAGACAAACTTCCCGGTCTAAAAGATGACCTTCCTTCATTGCTTGGTAGTGATCAAGGAAATGGTGGTAGATGGAACTACCTCGGGTATCCTATATAATTTATTGTCCAAAGTAATAATAACACTATGAGGTCGAGACTCATATGCAACATGACATTTCCATAAATAAGGTTGGCCCAAAAGAACATCACAAACTTCAAGGTGGGTGACATCATGCAATACCTCATCTTTGAAGGGATTTATGTCTTAGGCTAGGAGACACTATTGGTTGACGCAAAGATCTCTCCCTTGCCTGAGTCATTCTATGGTGTATGATTGTGGTGTGGTTTTGTCGGACGAGCCAACCACTTGATGACATTTGCTGAGATGAGGTTCTTCTGGCTACCACTATCAATGATGAAGTGTAGTGGGGTACCCTTCACCCACATCTTTGAATGAAATAGGTTCTCACCTTCCTCTGGTTCATCAAGTTCATCGGGATGGACCTTGGTGGTGGTAGCAATGGTGGCTCTGGTTTCGCATCAATGATCTATCTCCATTTTTTCTGGTTTTGAATAAAAGTCGGAGTTTGCATGTGATTCATAGGCTTTCACCTCGACCACCTATGTCTGCTTTGAGTGACATTCAATAGTGTTTTGTAAGGGGCTCTTATGGAACTCGCACCATTTCCCAATGTCTTTCTTTGTCTTCCCATTGTGCTTCTTTGTTTGTGGTTTGGACTGGTTTTCCTGAGGCTACCCATCCTTGCTCTGCCCTTTTTTCTGTGGGTTGGGGCCACCTTTTCCCTACTTCTGTTGTGAGTGGTTTGCAGACCCAAACTGTCGCGTCTTCTATTTAATCTTCTGCTTGATTTTGACAGTATATCGATAGTTCGTGCCCAAGGATGAAATGTCTAGAAACTCCATTTCCGTCTAGATGTATCGATGTAGACCTACATGGTACTTGAGCATTATATGTCACTTATATTATTTCATACCCAACTTGGTGCTCAAGGTATGGAAGAGATCAGTGAACTCTGGCATTGTTTGGTCCCTTTCTTGCCACAGTGTGGTCCATCTTGTATATAAGTCGTCAAAAATTCTGATAGGGTAGTATTGTTCCTTAATAGCATCCCTAAAGGAATCCCAAGTGGGTGCAACTACAAATCATGTAGATCTCTTTGTTTCCTTTTTCTCACAAAATTTCTCCCACCAATATTTGACATAAGGGATGAACTTGAGGAGCGCAAACGTAATATTTTCTCTATCGGAAAAGTTGTGGATACAAAAATACCCTCTAGAAGGTTTAACCATTTGTCTACAACATATGCACCTATTTGACTTTCAAATATAAGAATATCAAAATTGATCTTTACCTTGAAGGGGGCAATGCCTCTTCTTGAGGTAGATGTGTCACCTATTGGTAGGCGTCGAAGGATTTGCACAAAGTTATCCATCACCTCGTTCCTTTCTTGTGAGAGGGCTTCCTCAAGCAACAATTTAAAGTGATCTCTTGCCGCATCGTCTCTCTTTTCTTCCCCCATGGGCAGTCGTCAGGTTTGGAGAAGTTGATCTTGCAAAGGCTCAACTAGTTTGAGTCCCAACTACTTATATCCTTACCTCATTGGGGACATGCACATATAAACAAATGAAGAGTAGACTCCTCTGATATCTCTGATCCAAATTTATGAGTGGAACGAAATGAAACACAAATCCATAACATTAACATAGACATACACAAAAAAATAACAAAGATATAGTGTAACTTAACTTTCATTAAATAATAAATTCGTTGAAACTATAAAATGCAAAAGGAAAACAATCTTGCTCGAATGGTGGTAGTTAATCTATGAGAAGAGATGTGTTAGCTATGCGCATTTGTATCAGCACATTATAATGAGGCCTCCAAGACTTTTTAGCATCAAGAAGTAAATAGAAAACCCTAAACATCCAAAAACCTAACCCTAGGAGATGAAGCACCAAAATTCATGTGGGCCCCGATGGGGTAAGTTGGTACATCAACTTCCCGAGGTTGTAACTTTTGCATACGATCTTCGTTTTAGGTGCACGATAGCCTGTTGGAAAGGTATATCTAAGGAATACACATTATGTCATCACAATATAACATTTTTATCAATGTGATTGTGGCAGGCCCAAAAACCGCGATTTAGGGCCTCAAAACGACCCCGAACGTTTAGGACCCGAAAAGGTAGAAAAAAACTGCAAAGATAAAAACTATAACTTCCAAGATTAAATTTATATGTGATCTAGATGGAAGAGGTGGGTCACCACCGATATCCATCTAGAAGAGGTGGGTCACCACTAATATCCACCTAGATCATGTATGACTAAATTCTTCGGTTGACTAACATATATAAGTCATATGATGTTGATGAGAGAGTGGCCTTGTTAAATTGGCTTATTGAAGAAATATTAGAGGCTACCTAGTTGTTGTAGTGGGGATTTCAATAATTTTGAAAAACATGGAGATAAAGAGGGTATGTTGCTTGTGATGGAGTCATATAAGGAGAAATGGCATGGAATGGCCTAAATTTAGGCTCATAAATTATATCCTAACAAATTCATTGACGAGACTCTCCCAAGTTGTGGTTCACTTGATCTAATTTCAAAAAGGTATTAGAAGAGTGTTGGAGTGTCTTGACTAAACAATTCTAGCTAAAAAAAATTGTTCTTCTTTAATTTTAATAACAGAAGAAGCCATGTGCAAGAATTAGTTGAGTTTACCTTCTTTGATCATTAGCTCGTTGTTGTTTTTAGTGTTTGGGTAATTACAAAAATTAAAATGAAGAAGACCATATTTTTGTTTAATGTTTCTCACTTGAATAAGCCAACTTGTATTGAATCCATCAAACACTTATAGAACTTAATTCCATGGCCTAGAGGGCCTAGGAGGTGTATATCTTAGTAGGGGTATGTTATCAATAAGTGTGTTACTTTTTTTAAGACTATGAGAGGTAGATTTCCTTTACCATGTGTTTGATATATAAAGTTATGATAGAAGAGATTGAATAGTTGTCACGACAATTATAGTGTAACCCCTAAAATGAGAAAACCTAGCCATAGTGGTAAAATTGAGTCTCTTATTGAATATTGACTAAATATGCAAAGCTTGAGGAGTGCAAGTTCACACTTAGATAAAATTGAGAGACATATAGACTAGGGCCTTCTTCAAATATTTGGCTACTAAGGAAGTGGCAAAATGTATGAAATACCTCAAATGGAGAGGATGTCAAAAGGAAATTTCTTGGCCATTACAAAATGGATTTCCAACCTCAAAGATTGACTAAGGAGCACAAAGTGGCCATGCAAACACATATTGATTTCATTCCTCATCAATTATTACCAACACAACAATATTTGTGTGAATATGAGTTGAACTTGGATGAGTTGACATCAACGTTAGAGGACACGGTTGATGATAACTAACTAGGCCTAGATGGCTACCTATGTGAGTTATACAAGGTTGCATGGGATTTTATTAGGCTTGGATTACTCCAAGTTTACAAAGGGGTTATAAAACACCAATCATTAGGGAAACTAACAATAAATGGCTTATGATAGGCATCCCAAATCCTAGGGACCACAAATTGAACACTAGTTGGCATTTAATTACTATGTTGAATGTTTTGTACAAAAGTTTAGCAAAAGCATTGGATGTTGGGTATGTGTTATATTCTTTGCACGACTAGTGCTAGTTCTTTCTACGTTGTGTCGAGTGTGTGGGGGGGTTTGAGGGGGGGCCTCGAGAAATGTGTCACATTTTTTTCCTCGTTTTTCATTTCACCTCAACTTTTGTGTCCATTGTTGGGAAGTTTTTTGGCACATGGTTTTTGTCGATGGTTTTCTATTTTCGGTTAAGGAATTAAGGTTGTTGACTAATCCAGGTCATTAGGTTAGGGTTTTGGATGTCGTTGGCTCCTATATGTTTATTGTATTATAAAAAATGTATCATAATGAATGAATATAGAATATTCTGGTTTTCCTGGTTTGGGTTTCTAGGGGAAAAATCTCTGTGTAATGTGTGTATTTTCCATTCTATCTTTTATGTTCTTTTATTGAAAATTTGTTTGCAGTAAATTATTGTACAAGGTTAAAATCTACATTTGGTATTAGATCTTTTTTTTCTTTAGGGGGATACCTTTGTGGTCAAGGGTTTGGCTCGAGACCGTGATAAGCCTTGTTACAGTGGGATATCTATGGTATTGATTTTTTAGGTGAAAAGAAATGACGAGCAATTCGAAAATGGAGATCAAGAAGTTTAATGGGAAACACTCTTAGTTGTGGAAGGTCAATATGGAAGATTTTTTGGTGGACAAATATTAGTGGATCTAGGTACTGCACCTACAGGAACTTCAACAGATGATTGGAAAAAATTGGATCAGAAAGCGAAGAGAAAAATATGACTGAGGCATATCATAGAGAAGGGTTTTCGACTGCTACACAGTAAAGGTATGGTTGAAGGTATATCCAACTGCTCTTTGGATCTTGATATCTGTGAAAATTGTGTATATGTGAAGCATAATTGGGTAAGATTCCCCTTTGGTTCAACGAGGGTAGAAATATTTTTACAACTAGTGCACAATGATGTATTTGGACCTATGTCAGTTCCAACATTGGAAAAATATGTGTACTATGTCTCATTTATAGATGAATTCTCGTGGAATACTTGGATATATTTCCTCATGAAGAAATATGAAGTCTTTGATAGGTTTAAAGAGTTTAAGGCTCTTGTTAAGAATTAAACAAAGAAAAGAATTAAGGTGTTGAGGACAGATAATGGTGGAGAGTTATGTGGGAATGAATTTGAAGAATTCTATAAGAAGTGAGATATAGCAAGGCATAATAATACGCCATATACACCTTAGGAAAATGGAGTTTCAGAAAGGATGAACAAGACGTTGATGGACAAAGCAAGGTGCATTCTCAATGGTTCTGGGTTAGGGAAAGAATTTTGGGTAGAGGCAGTGGGTAATGCATGTTACCTGGTCAATAGATGACCCTCTTCAGAACTGGATGAAAAGAATCCACAAGAGGTATGGACTGGTAAGAAACCTTCCTTCACACATCTCAATTTATTTAGATGTGAGGCCTATGTTCATGTTCCAAAGGAAAACATGAGTAAGCTCGGTAAGAAGGTTGAAAAGTGTATCTTTGTTGGGTATAAATATGGTATTAAAGGCTATAAGCTTTGGAACCCATAAACTAAGAAGGTTGTGTATAGCCGAGATGTGGTGTTTATAGAAATAAAAGATATTGTCAAACATGATGTCCTACTAAGTAAGGAAGAACCAGAGAAAATAGAGTTTGATTTAAAGGATGATGAATCATACTATATAGAAGAACACGAATCAAAAGAAGAATATCCTCATACTCCAGTATTTAGGATATCGGTTCGGGAAAGAAGTCAATCAGAAAGGTATACTCCACCTGATTTCCCTTCAAATTTTTCTTTGTCTATTACTGATGATTATCCTAGAACTGTTAGGGATTCAGAGGATGGAAAATTCTGGAAAAAGGCCATGGATGAAGAAATGGAAGCCTTGGATAAGAATGAGGCTTGGGATCTAGTGGATTTTCCGACTGGAAGAAATCGCATTGGAAGCAAATGGGTATTTAAAAAGAAGTTGAATGCATAAGGAAAAGTGGAGAAATGAAAAGCTCAATTAGTAGCAAAGGGTTATTCTGAGGTTGAGGGAATTGATTTTGGTGATATTTTTTCTCATTTTTCCAAGTTAACTTCTATTAGATTTATGTTATATGTTGCTACTATGTTTGGTTTTGAAGTAGAACAAATGGATGTGAAGACAACATTCCTACATGGGGATCTCAAAGAAGAAATATATATGAAGCAACCAAAAGGTTTTACTGTGAATTAAAAGAAGGAGCTAGTATGCAAGATGAAAAAGTCCTTGTATGGTTTAAAACAATCATCAATGATGTGGTATAAAAAATTTGATACTTATATGTTGGGACTTGAATTCACAAGAAGCAAAGATGATCATTGTGTGTATTTTAAATTAATTAGTGATCATTTGATTCATTTGGTCTTGTATGTGGATGACATGTTGCTGATAGGAAACAAGGAGATTATCTAGGATGTGAAAACTCAGTTGTCCTCTAAATTTGACATGAAGGATCTTGGTGCTGCAAATTTCATTTTGGGCATGGAAATTCAAAGAGATCGAAAAAACAGGAAACTCTCGTTAAATCAAAGAAAATATCCAGAGACAATATTGCATAGGTTTAATATGCAGGAATGTAAATCGGTTAGGGTCCCTATTCCTGTTGGTGTAAAGTTTTCTTTGGATCAGTGTCCCAAGACATAGGAAGAGGAGGAGGACATGTCTCATGTTCCATATGCGAGTGCAGTTGGAAGTTTGATGTATGCAATGGTCTATACTAGACCGAACATTGCACATGCAGTGGGAGTTTTGAGCAGGTATATGTCAAAACCAGGGAATGAGCATTGGACAACAGTAAAGAGGGTTTTCAGGTATTTGCGTGGAACTTATAGCTATGGATTGTGCTGCCAAGGAAGACCAGGATTGGACATAGTGTTGGACATACATGGATTTGTGGATGTAGACTGGGATGGAGATCTGGATCGTAGGAGATCTACGAGAGGGTATGTGTTTAACTTGTTTGGAGAAATCAATTGGATGAGCAAAAGACAGGCTGCAGTAGCACTTTCAACTACAGAATGTGAATACACGACAACCACTCATGCAAGTAAGGAAGCATTATGGTTACAAATATTGTGTTTAGGTATTGGATTGGTACAACAAGCTGTAAGGATAGATTGTGATAGTCAGAGTGCAATTTTTCTTGTGAAGAACCCAACTTATCATTCAAAGACAAAGCATATTGATATTCAATATCACTTTGTCAGAGACATGGTTGAAGAAAAGAAAGTGTCGTTGATGAAGGTGGACAATTTGAAGAATGTTGCAGATTCATTAACAAAATATGTTAGCACTGAGAAGTTCTCTTGGTGTAGAGGATCTATGGGCATTATTGCCTTGGATCGTTGACTATGTAACCCTATAGCCTCCTGTATGCAAATAAAACAACAAGTGGGAGAATGTTGGGTATGTGTTATATTAGTTGCACGACTAGATCTAGTGTCTGCTATGTTGTGTCGGGCGCATGGGGTTAGCGCCCCTCGAGATTTTTTTTGGCCTCGGGAAATGTATCATGTTTTTTTGCGTCATTTTATGTTTTGCCTCGATTTTTATGTCCATTGTTGGGAAGTTTTTCGGCACATGGTTTTTGCCGATGGTTTTCTATTTCCACTTAAGTAATTAGGGTTGATGACTAATCCAAGTCATTGGGTTAGGGTTTTGGATGTCGCTGGCTCTTATATGTATATTTTATTGTAAACAATGTATCACAATGAATGAATATAGAATATGTTTCTTTTCCTGGTTTGGGTTTCCAGGGGAAAAATCTTTGTGTAATGTGTGTATTTTCCATTGTATCTTTTCTATTCTTTTATTGAAAATATATTTTTAGTAAAATATTGTACAAGGTTAAAATCTACATTGGAACCATCATCAAAGCATATGCTCTCAAAAATCAGGCCGAAGAAAACAAGCTTCATTAGAGACTACATATTTTGGACAACATTATAACCATATGGGAAGTAACGGAATGGGACAAATCAATGCGTCTATATGCCATGTTCATAAAAAAATATTTTGAGAAGGAATATGATGGAGTGGAATGGTCGTTCATCATTTCCATGTTGGATGTTATTGGTTTGGGCCCTTTTTGCATTAAAGATATCAAAATTCCCTCTTTGTCACTTTCACAACTTGTATATTTATTAATTAGGCAAGATTAGAGGAAGTTAACCTCTTTAGGTCATTAATTTTATAGGTCAACCTCTTAGAACATATTTTTTATGTGATGGATACAAAATATTTAGGGTATATTATTCAAAATAGAATGATTCAAGGTCTTATCCAAGGAATCGCCATCCCATTGGGCCCTTAAGGCGATCGACCAATTAATGGGAAGTTCAATGGAAAATCCTTCCCCACTTTTTTGAAGAAGATGAGATCCTTTTCTTACATGATGGACTATCTATATATCCTCTATGAATAATTTGGCTCAAAGATTCAAATGGACAAAACCTAGTGCTTTCATTTGAGCAATAAAGATGCTTATGATTGGCTTACAAGCCAAGGATGGGTTTGGATATAACTTAGGTATATTTTCAAATCCCTGGGGATCCATTTCCTTTCTATGCATCCCATAAGAACCTATGGGCTCAAAATATCCTTTTGGGCTAACTCTATTGGAAAGAAGGGTGGCTTTCCATGAGATCAGTGGGAGATTTTGTTGTGTTTTCATTGAATGGGGGGGGGGGGTATTCACCTTCATGTGCACATAGGTGATGGAATTATGTTCCAAATGGGCTATCAAGATCATGGAGGGATTAAAATATTGGAAAATTATGTCGAGTAACTGAAATACCTCTCTAGGGCCCCCTTTAGAAAAAAACATGTGGAGAAATATGAATTTTCAAACTTTTTCGACTAGCTTTACCCTGATCTTCATTAAATGGATCTTTGTTATTTAGTATAGAATTTGGAAGGCCTAAGAGGTAATTAAGCACAATTTGGTTT
This sequence comes from Picea glauca, assembly GCA_000966675.3. Classification (NCBI taxonomy): domain Eukaryota; kingdom Viridiplantae; phylum Streptophyta; class Pinopsida; order Pinales; family Pinaceae; genus Picea; species Picea glauca. Next base: position 768,145 of record JZKD02S1672838.1, on the reverse strand, counting down.
GTAAAATTGATTCTTTGTGGAAATTCCTATCTTGTAATGATCACAACCTTTGGAAATCATAAGAAATCATGTCTGAAGGAAAATTATTGGTTGAATACTATTATTTTTTGGCTAAGAAACATTTTAGGAAAGGAATTAAAACCACTAGGATATTTATGAAATTCATGTGAGACATGAGAATAATTAATCATCCTTAAAGGTCAAGTTCAATCTAGTAAATCCTAATAGGTTTATCATTGATAGAATTCAAGGCCTCATCCTTGATAATATTTTTCTTATGTTCGTCTTGCAAACCCAGTGGTGCGATTGGAGGTGGAACATGACTAAGAAATTAAAGATGTATTATAAATTAGTCAATGAATATCTATAACTTGCTACTAGAAATTCACTAAACATAATATTAAATAATATGTTGAGACTTAAGTCCAAGAAAAAAAATTGGCTTTTAATATTGAGTCCATATGATATCCCATTTGGAGCCCAAAAAGGCCCACTTTTCATGGTCTTTGGTACACGATGACCTAAATATTAGATAGCAATTGCATTACTTGGGGGTGCCTCGGCCTAAATTCCTCATGTGTGGATAGAAGGAAATCATCAATCACCTCTTTTAATTGTGTAGCTTTGCTAAATAGGCGTGGGATTATGTCTCTAGGTTTTGTAGGCAATTTCTCTATCCTCTCATTTGCTAAAAAGTATCCCTTCTAGGAAACAAAATACCATGGGACATTGAGTTTTTTACAACCTCACATATGATTAGTGTCCATATTTTGCATCAAATATAGAAAACACAAAATGAATGGTTTTTTAATAAATCATGGCATTGACTTATTTTACCTAGCATGATGGTTCCCTAATTTGTACCCATCTACAATTGTAACTTTAGGTGCATACACACAAGGTGAATATAGGTGGTGTACTTGTGTTAGTTGTTATATTTGTTTGACAAGGTTATTTGCACCATGATTAGAGTACCCATTGTTGGTCATTTTTCATCTCATTATTAGGCTTTTGTTGTTGGTTGCATCATGATTAAAGTACTCATTGTTGGTAATTTGTCATCTCATTATTAGGATTTTATTGTTGGTTGATCTTGTCATAGATATGGCCATGTTTTTCTTGAATAGAAAAAGTAGTGCAAAATTTGGCCTCCACTCTAGTTTCTTGAAGTGCTCAAGTTCGATAAGTTTTATCCTGTTCTTCTAGTCATCTTTTGATCTAGGTGGATCTCAGTGGCCATCCACCTTCTCCACTAAATCAATGTTTCTGAGCCTGTGGTTTTGATCAACCATGATATTCACCCTTTTGGTGGGGAATGTAATGTAATTCCATGTCCATTTTTAATGTAATGCAATTCCTACAACGTTAAGGTACCAACTCCCATTAGAAATTTGTAGTTAAGTATGCTTGGGATAGAATAGTACTAGTATGGGTGACCTTCTGAGAATTACTAGTGTTTTACATGCCTATGACATTTTGTAAACTTAGACCAATTTATCTCACATGCATCACGAGAATTATTCTCCTCTCACTCTCTCATATATAGTCGAGGTGAAGGATGTCCTTTAAGCATGCAATGGAGTGTAATGTAAATCTTGTTGTGAATGAAGCATAGCCAACATCTATTTCTCTTTAGAGATACACCACCCCATTCTAGCCAGTTTGTGTTCTATAATGTTTTTTTATTTTATTCATTAATAGAATTTGGGTTTCACAGTATTTATGTCTTTCTACTATATTTACCTTTATATCTCATTTGATTCTCAAAATAATTTGGATCAGTGGTATCATAGTAGTATTCTCCTTATCATTTATCGGAGCATGTCTCCAACGATGTCAGGGTATAGAGAGTTGGGTCTCAAGATAGCTTCACTTGAGGACAACTACTCTCACCATCCCAAGCAACCTCCCATGGCAGAAGAAAAGAGAAATGAAAGAGCATAAGATAATTTCAATATGTTGCTATCCCCCGTGCAATAGAGGAATGAGATGATGGATAAATTTTCTTAGATCCTTTGATGACCACTAATGGTGGTCGAGGCATCTTTGACAAGTAGCCATTTCTAAGGTGCAACACCCTTCAAGGTACAAGTCAATTTTGATATCCCCTTGTTTGAAGGCTAGATAGATACAGATGCTCTAGAAAAATGGTTGAATCTGCTAGAAGGTTATTACTATGTCCAAAAAAAATTGAGAGTGAAAATATCACCTTCATTCTCCTTAAATGCCTTCCCCATGTCAAATCTTGGTGGGAAGGTTACTGGGAGAGGTAGATCATGGATGAATCTATGCCATTCAGGAGAGAACCCACTCAGGAGGCCTTTATAAATGCCATCAAGGAGGATTTCTATCCTGTTAGAAACTATGATGATCAATACATGAGATGGATGACTTTGTGTCAAAAAAGAGACCAGACAATGTCAGAGTACACTAACATCTTTCATACCTTGTGCTCAAAGATGGGTATCAAAGACTCCAAGTGGCACCTATTTTTTTGGAGTACCACAGTGTCATGCACAGGTACATTCAAACATAGATGGATTTCTTAGACATATCCTCACTAATAGCTTCTTATCAATATGCATTCAAAATTGAGTAGAAATTCAAGCAATGGAGTAAGTGGGAGTTCAGGTTTGCAAATACGCCACAACAAAAGCATGGAAAAGACAACCCTAACTCATAGAACGAAGGACGCAGAAAGGAGATTCAATATCAAGAAAATCATTCCAAGAAACCAACTAAGAAGGGTGATGGGATGTCTAAGAAAGACATCAGAAAGTGGTGTGAGTTCCACAAAATTCCTTGAAACAACACCAATGAATGTCGCTTGAAACAATAATTGGTGGCCGAACTCAAAGAAAAAGAATTAGAACCTGAATCAGAATTTGATTCAGAGCACAATAAATGGAAACATATCATCAATGCATAACCCACTACTACCATCGCAACCAAAAAAATAAAACCAGAAGAACCATAGGAGCCTAAGGGGGGGGGGGTGTCTCTTCCACTCACAAATGTGGTTAAAAGGGACCCCACTGCATTTTATTTTTGACAAAGGGAGTCAAAAGAAATTAATCTCAACTAAGGTTATCAAGATATTGAAGTTTCCAATGATGCCACACCCAAAACCATACACCATTGGATGGTTGAGCCGGGGATGAGACATCCATGTCACCCAATAGTGTTTCCTATCCTATGACATCAAGACCTTCAAGGATGAGCTATTGTGTGATGTTTCCCCACTTGAATTCTATGATGTTATTTTAGGATAACCATATATGTGGAAACACCACACTATTTATGAGTCTCAACCATGTAGTGTCATTGTTACTCTGGGAGGTCAGCTCTACAGGGTACGAGAGGTAGCTCCAACTACTGCCATTTCATTGATCTCAGAAAAAGAGTGTTGTAAAGTAATCTCTCAGACCGTTAATTTTTCCCTATTCATAATCCAATCAGAAGGTGAATAGAAGGTCAAGGAAACCACTACAGCCTTGTCCCAAGACCTTTCTGTCCAGCAGAAGAAGATCGAAAAGATTGTAGAGGAGCACGAAGATATTTCTAATTCACCTACGAGGTTTCCTTTGCACTACCACATATCATGTCCCATTGACTTGGTGCCCAGTGCTCCCTTACCCAATGGTCCAGTATATAGCTGCTCCCTTCCAGAGAATGAAAATCTTCCATATGTTTAGCATAGCTCTATTGGTCATAGCCCTTTTTAATTGTTCTTGGGGTTCCAACTATTGGCCCCCATTGATATAACTCTTATTGTTGCATATTCATCGACAATTTCCTCCCACACTAAAACCATGTTAGATCATGTAGCCATATTTTTTGAATGGATCCAACACCTCCACCAATAGGTTCATGACCTCTTTTCACATGCCAAGTACAAGTAGGAAAACTACTTCAACAAGGAAAGCAACTCACCAAAGTTCAGATTTAGAAAAAAAATCCTCATCTCCCGAGGGAACTTGATGCAATGGGGAATATTGCTTTCTAAGGGGAGAGGATTGATTCAGGTGGATCTTGGTGGCCATCCACCTTCTCCAGTGAATCAACATTTCCAAGCTTGTTGTTTTTATAAACCTTGATATTCATCATTTTGATGGGGAATGTAATGTAATGCCATATTCATTTTTAATGTAATGTAATTCCTACAACATTAATGCACCATATCCCATTAGAATTCCACAGTTAAGCACACTTGGGCTAGAGTAGTACTAGGATGGATGACCTCCCAAGAAGTCCTAGTGTTTTGCATGCCTATGAAAATTTTAAAAATTAGACCAATTTATCCCACATGCATCATGGGAATTGTTGTGCCCTCCTTTTTTGGAAATGTCAAGGTTTTGGGGAAAGCGACGTATTCCATTTGGAAAATGAAGAAGCAGTCGAAAAATACTTAGAATAATGGAGAGATAACTGAAATTGTAACAACAACGAAGACAACCAAAAGCGCCATGCACCATAGTAGTAAAAAAAGACCAAGAGCATCGAGCACCAACAAGGAAAAGCTGGAAAAATAGTGGAACAAGGAATTCAAGAAGCAACCAAGAGAAACATATAAAGTGGAAGGCAATGCGACGAGGAAGAGGTTAATGAAGCACATATGAGAGATATATTGTTACTATTATTGGTTGGATTGGGATCGAGTCAGATTTGATAAAATATTGTAAAGGGATTTACTGGTAGTATTGTGCTTGAGGAGTGGGTTTTGAGTCTATAATGGGTATTTGGGGCTAGATCTCATTACACAAGCTATTGAATGAGAAGTAAATTTATTGTATGACAAAAAAGGGATATGTTTCTAATATAATGGACTATTTTGAGGCCTAAAATTCTTATTCTTGTTGATCTGTTTTGATGTATATGAATCTTGTTGATTAAGGTTGGTTGTCATCGATGTCAACCCTTGAAGAAAGCCCCATAGCACAAAGGTTTGGGTAATGGACCCAATATTGTTTGATGTAAATATGACTCATTATTGTCTTTTCATGGTTTATAAGAAGTAAAGATGGATCAACTCCAAAGTGGTCCCCTTATGGTGAAATCCCTCATGGGAAGACGCTTTGCGGAGTATGAGAACCCATGATTAATTGTGTAATAATGAGATGAAGGACAATGAATTTGTCAGTTAAACTATACTAGATGGATATTTATTTTCATTCCATCTCCGGTGGTATGTGAAATGTCACATAACTCCTCACGGTTAGAGAGTTATGGCCATGAGAAGTTGGAGACCCCAGGTTTGGGTAATGGACCCAAGTTTGTTTGATGGATAAAAGTATGAGTTATGATATAT
>JZKD02S1672838.1:716350-762787 GCA_000966675.3 Picea glauca | reverse complement strand
AGTGTATTATAATTCAAAGTGAATACAAAATAAATTATTTCAATAATAAATTTAATGGAGAAATTAAAAGTGGGTTAACCCTAAAATAAGAAAAGTGGGGCCAAGTGACCTAGAACATGTTTTTAAGGAAGCTACTTGGAGAGTATAAATAAGAGGCAAGGCTCTCTCATTTCAATCACACTTGAGCATATTGAATATATATAGGTGTCTGAGGTAACCAAGGAAATCTAAGCCGAAATTATGAGGGAAGGTGAAGAAAAGAAGGCCGAAATGCAAGGAAGGATAAATTCTTTTGATGGTGCTTTCTAAGGTATGTTATTTACAGGTCATCTCACCATTTTCACTATAATTTTTTTTATATAATGATTCATACCGTGAAATTGATATTCCATTGATAAAAGATATCCAAGTATCTGTGGTAAAAAATTTAGCTTGTGGGTCATTGTATTTTTGGAGTTACACTCCGTGGAAAATAGGATTTGTGGAGTTACACAAAGTTCATAGATCTCATAGATCTCATTATGTTCGTTAAATACAGTTCATACCTTTCCATTCCAATTTTGGCCACACATATCAAATCCATTTAAGTCCAAAATGATATCTATACTTTTTCGGTTAACTATCAGTGTGTTTGTTAAATGTTATAGATGTCTTGTCTTGTCAAAGTTATATCCTTATTTATGCTCATTATTACCTAAATCACTTATTAGATCTTGTTGTGTTCGTTGGTCATATCCATCGTTAATGTTGCATTAATTCTATGATATCCCCCTTAATGATTGTTTAATGCTTCCTTCTCGTCACTCCATGATGTTTCTTATAAACTCGTCATTGCCGGACTTCTCAAGTTATTGTGTTTTATTTAAGTAATTTGCATTCCCATCCCTAGAGCCTACCGAGTGTTATGTGCATCCTCGCCTGCATCCACGTCCTTCTGTTGAGATTGTATATTCATGTAGGTTTCCCACCATGGGTCATGCTACAACTGCTCATGGGGGAATTCCTAAGGAATTTTTTTTAGTGGACATCATTAATTTGTGGGTTACAATTATAGCAGACTTATGGGGTAATGTTGAGCAAACTCGGCTCATCGATGTAGATTTTTCGAATGTGGCCTTGTTCCCAAAAATGAAATATGAAGAATATCTAGATTATTTCCCATTACCGTCAGGCGATATTGACATAGAATGAAAGACCCCCTATGTACCACTATGAGATTCCACACTCATGAACATGCAGGATTTTCCAGTATTTGGGGCTACAGGAGAAGTTGGGTGTTGCACCAAATTCCTCATCTGTCGTGTCCACAATGGCTACCTGTGGTTGGACATAGAATACCTAATTTGTGCCAATGATATTCACCAGCTTACCAGACTCTCAATCTAGGGTGACGATGTTACAAAGGAATTCCAAGGGTCAAGGAAGCACATCAAGAAGAAGGGAGAGGTTAGCCTCTATGATAATTTCAGCACTAGACGAGGGGGTTGAGGATCCCTAGTTATGCCCATTCTTCTTGAACCATTCTGATGTTCCAGATACCTGATTGCCAACAAAGTAATGGGAAAATACACCAAGGGTAATGCACGTTGGATTCCCTCTCAATTGTCGATTTCTGTGCACAAGTTGTCATCTTGGATTGGTGTTAATATTTAGGGACCGAAATGTTGTAGGCTGTCATGGATGCGCATGAGAAGGATACCTAATTCATCTATGGATACCACCTAGTTGTGTTTGAAATGTAGAAGTGGCAGCCACAAATAGGGAGGGAATTAGCAGTAACATTAGACAGTCAAATGGCACGCCCATACTGATACCGCCAATTCTTCCTTCGACAATGGTGCTTTCCTGCAGTGGGACAATGAGCTTGTCAATGCCACCTAGTGTTGTAGGATTCCATAGGATATCCTCAATCAACATACAAACACAATATTGTTTGGTATGAATAGAGACCACCATTTTGTGCAGTGAATGGGTACAACTACAAAACAATTTCATACTCCTCCCTTTCCCTACTACCTTAACGCAGAAATTCTATACAAGAAGGATTTCTCATGGCTTGGATTCAAGTGAGTGAAGAAGAAGTATTATGTTTCCTATTAAATACCTACCATTTCTCATTGGGAGGCTCTAACACCAACTGATGTTCTAGTTTCTAGTACATTGGCCACACAAAGACAATGCATGCTCTCAAAGTCAGCGGAGGACAAGGAAGAGGAGGCATTGTCAAGGACAGTTCTGCTGCAATTTCCGTCAATTCTTGATGATGCTACATTTTTAGGTAAATTACTCTATGACATCCTTACAATTTCATTTCCTCCAAAGAAACACCACACTAGCTCTCCATCCACATCTTCCACTGATCCCATCATCATATATGTGCTACCCACTTCTTCATTTCCACCCCATGCCTGCATTATTCTCCCTACGTCATTGTCTGTCCCTATCATCAATATTCCTTATGAACCCATAGAACAACTAAAATACACCCCTATAATTCAAGAGATTGAGTGACAAACTTCCACTCCATCATCCCTTCCCCACACTAATGGTAAGACCACTGAGAAGTGTTTGGTGACCCATTCACCATGACTACAAAAATCACAGTCTCCCTTCCATCCACCTTCCCCAACATTCCATAGGTCCATGTTTCACTCGACACCCCACCAGAGAGAAAAACCAATCCTTATCTCTCTAAAGTACAAGATGTGCACGAGAAGATGAGTCAAGATCCTCAAATCGACCTAATGGATACCCAGGAGAACACTCATTATGCTCATAATACGAGCTCCATTAAAGAACATATTGCACCACTACTGCAGGGTCTACAATAGTGTCAATACTGGAATTGTGCCTAGAGCACACATATGTGGTTGGTACGCTTCCTCAAGAGGTCCATGACAGACTCACACATAACTTTAGAGGTACTTCTGCTAATCATGATGGCAATGGAACCCCCGGTATGTCTGAACAATCCATCACCAGTTCCCTACCACTTACATCAAGGTTTCCCATGGATCCATATCTCACTAGTGGCGAGATTGCATCCTGGTCCACACCATAGATCTTTCATCTTATTTATCCTAAAATCCTTAGACACCACTTATTTCTTTACATATATACATGTAGTATCTAACTTGATCAAGAATAATTAACCGATTGTATTGGGGTGGTTTGTAGAATTACAATGATGTGATTTTTTATCCAAAAAATCATAAAATTAAGATTATCTTGTTTGATGATGGTGAGATGACACAAGATAAAATAAAAGAACTCAAATTACATACTTTTGTTCCATTCAATCTCATGAAAACCGCCTTCTCCATCTCAACTATCAAAAATCACATGCAAAATGACTCACATATTCCAATTTAATGGATGCACTTAAATTCCATTACTCAAAACAAGAAAATATCTTCATCATTGAAATCCTTGTGAAATTCTTAGAATTTTGACTATAAAGTCAACCAATTTCCAAACTAGCTCAATTTCACGCTTTCTGGCATGTAAAACAATGCATTAAATGCTCATTAATGAAAAATTGAGCGAAAAGTTTTACAAATGACCTCAAATCACAAAATAGACCTCATATTATTGATCTTTTTGAAAAATTATGTAGAAATGATATAAAATACTTGAAATTCCATCAAGGTACCATTCGACACGCTTTACGATGCAACACAAACTAAGCTTGTACTTGCACGTACTTCAATGCATCCATACAGTTTCATAAATCATGCCCTATCTTGAAATCCATGCATTCCTTGCTTTTGGATCCATTATGTCTCAGATTATCTGCACATAGGGATCTGTGCCCATTAAATAAGCCACGATCCTAACCCCCCATCTGAATTAGCTGCAATTTATTACTAAATTAGGCCGGAATCCCGCTAAATGTGGGGATGTTGTCTTAGTGGTTAAAACCATCCTCTAAAATAGTGGAGGTCAAGGTTTTATTCCCCTTCCATGTTACACATGCATTGTTTGTTGGTTTAATATATGGTTTTATATACTATATGTAGTATACATATGGTTATAAACCATATCCATTGGCATATAGTTTATTGCATGGAATATGGTATATAATATATACCATATATTGTATACCCGTCAACATTTTTATTATGGTTTGAAGCCATTGCATGTTAATATCCCTGTGAAAACTATGTTGTGGTTACATTATAGTTTAACAGACCAGGGGATAAGGGTCGAGGGCTTAGGCCCTCGGCCCTTTAGGCGCCCAAATGAATTTTAATGCAACTTTAAATAAAATATATGCCACTCATATATTAATTTTTATTGTGTGGCTTGTTGGTTAGGGAGACTTTGTTAAGGTGTTGGTGGCTATGGAGGTAATGGGGTCAAACCCTGTTGACTCACAAAATTTTATACAACTATACCAACATTAGCCAATATTGGCCAATGAGGGGTTGCCATGTGGTAGCCTCTTATTGGATATCCAATGCCATGTGTCAATGAACCATTGGTCCACTTGTCAACCTATAAGTCGTCCACTGGATGCCAACTCAGCTACCCAGTCATTGTACAATCAATCCACATGACACCGTGGGGTGTGGCCACGTCACCTGAATGGTCGTGCCACGTGTCACTGTATGGTCATGAAACATGTCCTTTAACCCCTTTGACTTTTTACTTTGACTCAAACTTTGACTGCTTATAAATTTTGCATACAAACTCTGTTTGACTTATCGTTTGTGCAATTGGACAGCTGTCAACAAGATATACACATTGATGTCGTTTTCAAGACGATTTGAGATGGTATAATTTTGAGATTTTATGGATCCCCTGGGACCTCTATGAGCATTCCAGATCCTCCTAGGCCTCTATGAGCGTTCATTATATCCTCATGTATTACTTATCCGTGCCTCCATTGATCAACTTGAGCAATGGATAACTTCGATCGAGTGGATGAATGAATATCTCACACAACAAACACACTAGTTGCGTCAGAACATAGTTGTGGCATCTGTAGTTAGGGATCATGAGCATGGATTGTGGACACAATATGGGTCTACTATTATGGTCGTTTCTAACAATTTCATCCAAGTGTGGCCCACATTCAGGAAGGTTCATCCTGAGCTCCCTGAGGATATTATCTAGGTTGCACCAGTGCACCACGTGACCTTATGGAAGAGGCATGGACACAATTAGTGGGGAGAATGGACAACCTACAGTAGCAGCTAGAATTTATTCGACTCAAGGAGTAGAATCATCCTAAGTCCATGCTCGAGAATATCACCCAGGTTGTTGATGAAGGTGACATGACTCGATCCTCCCTTCATCGTTGGGTTGGTGAGTGCAGTCATCTATTTTCCATGGTCAACGACTGGGTCGACATCTTAGAATAGAGGAACAAGACAATAGAAGAAATGTGGATTCAAATCCAACATATGAACAAGGAGGAACATGCAATCACTGACCCCATTGCATAGTAGGAGAGGTTTGCAGAGATCTAATAAGCTGATGAAAGACTCGATGAGATGTGCAACTCTACTCGAGCTTCCAAGAAATAACTCAGGGACTTAAAGCTTGAAATTCAAGATACCTATGTCAAGATGCAACCATTGGATTTTTCTATAGAGATTGAGTGGCAGACCTCGCTAGCCACTAAGCATATGAAGTCCAATGTTGGAGCTATGCAGAAATTTGTGGTGAGCACTTCCATTTTGGTGTAGAAGTGGTAGGACCAGGTGGAGCAGTATGACAACTTCTACTAGCAAGTAGTAAAGTTCATCCCAGAGTTTGGCCCTCCATTTGAAGGAATCCCCAGTGAGGAAGCAGAGGGATGACTCGAGACGAGTCAACAGTTGTGGTCAAGGCTTGGTGGGCCCTTTGTTTATGGAAATGTCAAATTTTTGGGGAAATCAACATATGCTAGTTGGAAGATGAAGAAGCAGTGGAAATATAGTAAGAAGAATAGAGAGCTAACTAAAAATGTAACAACAACATAGACAACCAAAAGAGCCATGCACCAGTTGGACGAGCTATGAAAAATTCCAAGAGCATCGAGCGCTATTGGGGAAAAGTAAGAAAAATAACGGAACAAGGAATCCAAGGAGCATCCAAGAGAAAAGTATAAAGAGGAAGTTCGTGCGATGAGGAAGAGGTTAATGAAGCACACATGAGAGATATATTGTTACTATTGTTGGTTGGTTTGGGATCGATTTTGATAATATATTGTAAAGGGATTTGTTAGTAGTATTGTGCTTTCATAATAGGCTTTGAGTTTGTAATGGGTATTTTTATCACGCAATTTGTACTTTCCCAAAGCCAAAGGCAAGTGGATACTGAATTTGCGTAACAAGGAAGCTGACCTATCACTGTCACCTTAATAGGACACCTCTTTCTATTTAGGAGTAGTACCCCAGGGGAGATGTCCCTAGTGACCGGGGGGTTTGAGAAGGATAAGGTAAAAGTTATAAGAAAGTCCCACCCCTCTCAAAAGTCACTCTAATAAAAAATTCCATGGTTTTATTGAGATGAAGCAAAATATAATTTAAGTGTACCTGCCCAAAACAAGACAACAAGTAGAAAATAAATGTTGTTTGTAAGTACCATATGATGTTAGTGCTTCATAAAACCATGAACTCGTGAAAGATAAACAAGATGATGCAAAACTGAAGCAATATAAATGTTTATAACAACAATGTATATTTAGTAACAACTACGACAAGTTATGCCTCAATAATGCTTTAACAATGACAAGAAATAATAGCCTTAAATTGTCAGAATGATAATGTTTGTCAAAAGCAATTATGGCAATGTTTAATCAGCTTTTAATCTTTCTTTTAGGATAAATTTGTTGTTTTTATAGATGGTTGTATCAATATTTTGCAACAACAACAAATTATTTAGTGAGTTAGTCTAATTTAAAGTTAGTAAGAATTAGTAAAAGTCCTAGGGAAAATGGTTTAAGAGTTGTTTGGTCAATCAATCAAGTACAAGGAGTGGACTAGTGCCTTCTAGAGTAATGGAGTAAAGGTTAGCAGCATCAACTCTTAGAGAAAACAAAAAATGATAATAGGTAATCTAAAGGGATGGGTGAGATGATTGAGGTGTTAGTAACCTAAGGCCTCAATATCTAAACCCTAGAAGGAAAAAATTCTAAGAAGTAAGTAACCTTAGGCCCTAGCGATTTCCTTCTTCCTTAGATCAAGCTTGAAATAAAATATATGAAGCTAATGAAGCAATGCTACTAGAGTGCTACAAAGGTAGGGATCTAGTGTATTCTTCAAAATAGATGTTTTCTAGCAAATTCAATTAGGTGGAAAATTATAAGGAAAAATATAATAACATATGCTTCTCCCCTAGGGTTTCAAACTAGCAATTTCATAATCTTAGAAATGAACAAGAAATTTTACCATAACCATTCAAAAATAAATGAAGAATTGCATATTTACTTACTTCATCAAGAATAATCTAGCAACAAAACCCTAGTTGAAGACTTTCCACCATGAAAATGCTAAAATACACCAAGAATAGCCTCTCCAAGAAGTTGTGCACCACTTAATTTCATCCAAATACCCTTAAAGAGGGACAAATTTCAGACCTCACACTTGTGTGAGTGAAAGATGATGAAAAATATAAGATATTTATCTCTTATTTATACAATGATCATGACCTTTAATTAGAATTTAGTTCAGAAAAGGCCGACATGGCCAAATTACATCAAAAATCCATTTTTTACATATATTTAAAGAATTAAATCCTAAAATGTGCAGTAGAGGTGACGTCATGCCCTCCTAGGGTGACATTGGGCCTCATAGGAGGGATGCCAGGTTCCATGAGAAAAACGTTAGGCCTTCCAAGGCCTCTGAATGATGCCACATGTGTCACTTGGCACACAAATGCCTCCATCATGTCCATCTAATGTTGGGTGACGTCTAGGGTCACAAGGGTGACGTCATGGGCCTCCCAAGGCCAACACTCAGGGGGGAGAGAAATATTTCCCTAAGTCCAAGCCTGCCAAAGTGTCTCTGGTGGAATGTCCTTATTTTTCTCCGGTGCAATCCTCTTGTGTCTCTCTGCCCTTGGTTGCGGTTACAAAATCTATCTAGTGTGATTTTAGCCCCATGGAGGTCCAAACTAATCATCTCCCCATATGTACCTATCCGTCAGGCATGATTCTGCAACAATAAAAAGTACGCCCTCCACGGGCTCATAAGTCATAGGGATCATAGCAATGTCAATCACGTCTAATAATAAAATTACCCAAACATGTGCATCAAACCCCCCTTTACCTAGACAAATGTTCAAATACATTATGCAGTTTAACAAGCCAGGTTTGGAGAGGGTCTCAAGATGTCCTAGTGGGCTAATCCTCCTCAAGTTTGGGGTGTTTCTTAGGTGAAGTACAATCTAGGTCATGTAGGTGTATGAAATGGTGTAGGGAATGTTTGGGCAAGGGGTGCAGTGATAACAGGGAAATGTAGGTCTTACCTGTGGGTGCCTCTGTAGAGGGCGAGTTGCACCTTGTCATGGATGCCATTTTTTCCTATCCCATTCATGCCTTTTATTCTTTGTCTTATTGATTTTTCTTTTCAAGAGAATAGTTGGGGGGAATTTTCATGACGTGGTGACTAGTGGTGATAGTGTTACCCACAAGAATTTCATGGAAATGAGAAGGATGGATTGTGATGAGACCCCCTTTCCCTTGGCCATTCCACCAAGAGCCACTACCCTGGTTTGGTGACCAAATAGATGGTAGTGTCATACCACTACATCCCCATGAACCTAATAGGATGCCTCATGATGAGACCTCCTATCCACCAACGAGATCTTGAGTTTTATTTTATTTTATGGATCCCTTTTTCTTGCTGAGAATCCGTTTATTGTATTTTATCAAAGTCTTCCTTTGAAGCAAAAGGAAAATCCTTAGCTGAAAATGCAGGATGTCTTTCCTTGATTGGCTCATGTGTCTCACTAGTTTCAACATCATCATCAATTTACTGCACATTGACCTTTTCCATTGGCACATTTGGGAGGTAGCTTATTGTCCTGTCATTCATAAGAACATTAATTTAAGTTATATCCATTTCTAAGGTGCCTCCCAACATTGCAACAAACATCCTGGACAATGAAATTCCCCATACATCCAGGACATCCACTACCATAATATCCATGTGGATCACTCTCTCGGGATATCTTCCAAGGCATACTTAAACATTTTCAAATACCCCATGAGTGGGTATGGCCTTGGATTCAAAACCACACACATTCATGTAAGGTCATGTCACCTTTAGGCCTAATTTCTCCATAACCTTGAAATACATCATGTTATCCCGTGCTCCTGAATCAAGCATACAATTGTTAAGGCATTTGTTATTAACCAACAATGTCATGAAGAAAGGTGGGTGTCCATCATACTGAACCCTAAAATGGTCTGTGTGTAACATGATAGGAGGGTCCATTGGCTCATATGATACTTTGAAAAAAAATTCAAACCTTTCTTTTATAGATGGGACCTTGATGACTTCCCTTAGTGGAATGGTTATGTGCATTTTTGCCAATGCACCTTCAAAGTCAAAATTCAAATCCACCTTGTCAGTTTTGGGAGGATTTTTAGGAAGAAGTGTGTTTATAGATGGAGGTCTTGTTTGTGAAATTACAGGCCTAGTAGATAGAGGTTGGTTCATTCGTTTTTTCCTAGTGTACACTTGGAATTCTTGCTTCTTCAACTTTTCTCTCGACTCTTGGTTAAGGTTTTTTATCGCCTCCATCCTAGCCTTTCTGGTTGCTTCCTTTATGCCCTCCTGATGTTCTTCAAGTGTGACATTAAGGAAATATTGAGGACTTTCAATGGTATGATTGAAAATATTCACTTGGTCATGTTCACCATTGTTCAGGGGACCCTCATGCTCCCAATGTGAGTCTTTGCACTGTAAGCACCAAGGGTTTTCATCTACCATGTTTTCGGGGGCCAAAATATTAGGAACTTCTTGATCATCTTTTGGTCTAAAAACTTGATTTCCTTTCTGGAATTTTCCTCTGTAAGGAACCCTAGGAGCTTGTTGTTGAGCTCTTTCTAAGTTGACAATCCTATTCATCCTTAATTCTTGGGTTTTTACCATGCCATCTATATTCAAATGTAGCTTTGCTAAGCTAGCACTAATATCTGAGGTAGGTTCAGTGTTATGGACTATCTTAGGTTTAACATCCATTTTGACTCTTAGGGCATAGAAAGGATCAACTCTAGATGACGATAGATTGTATTCAATCCTTGTAGCTACCTCTTGGGTTTCTTGGTTTGTTTTAGGGGATTTATCTCTTAGGATAAATTCCATTTGTTCTATAAAGTATTTGGTGTAAAGAAAGAGAAGGAAAATATCTGAAGGATGATGGCTCATTGGGATATTTTGCATTAAGTTTTCAATTTTATCATGAAATTCCCTAACAGTTTCATTATCTTTTTTTGTGAGGTTATTCAACCTTATCAATAGCATGTTGGGGTCTTCCTTGACACTCCATCTTTTGAGGAATATTTCCTCCAATTTATCCATGGTTTTAATACTAACGTCAGGGAGACCATTGTACCATCATCTAGTGCCATCATGGAGGGTAGTAGAGAAAAATTGCATAGCTAAGTATTTAGCATCATCACTGATGGGATGAAGCTAAAAGAAGGCCCAAAAGTTGTTGATATGATCCTCGACATTGACTACATCATTACCAATGAATTTAGGAAACCAGTTCTCATACTTAGGGGGCATTTGCCTAGGGTATCCTAGTATGTTTGTCATGTCTAATGTTTTGAAGAGCTTGGATGACCATTGTTTCTAGCTATTAGCTTTATTTGGATTAATAGTCTGATTTCTTGCACTAGAAATTGTGTTTAAAGGAAGATTGCCTCAAAATAATGATTTTACTTTAGGAGAGTTTCGCAGAGGTTTTCTTCTAAAGGACTTGGGAGGGTTTGTATACCTCCCTGAGATTTGTGGAGTCACCATATAATTTTCTTGAAACTATAAAAGGGATGAAGGGATCACCCTTAGTGGATTCGTGAGGTAATCTTTGTAAGATAAAGGATTATGAGGAAAGACTTACCGAAAAGTGTCGTCTTTGAAGAAAATTGACTCAGTGTTCCCTGACAACGGCGCCAAAATGTTATCGCACAATTTTTACTTTCCAAATGAAAGTGGATACTGAATTGGCGTAACAAGTAGGATGACCTATCACTGTCACCTTAATATGACACCTCTTTCTATTTAGGAGTAGTACCCTAGGGGAGACATCCCCAGTGACCTGGGGGTTTGAGAAGGCTAAGGTAAAAGTTATAATAAAGTACCACCCCTCTCACAAGTCACTCTAATCAAAAGTTTCAAGGTTTTATTGAGATGAAGAAAAATATAATTTAAGTGTACCTACCCGGAACAGGACAACAAGTAGAAAAGAAATGTTGTTTGCAAGTACCATATGATGTCAGTGCTTCATAAAACCATGAACTCTTGAAAGATAAACAAGATGATGTAAAATTGAAGCAATATAAATATTTATAACAACAATGTATATTTAGCAACAACTATGACAAGTTATACCTTAATAACGCTTTAAGAATGACAAGAAATAATAGCCTTAAATTGTTAGAATGATAATGGTTGTCAAAATAAATTATGACAATGTCTAATCAACTTTTAATATTGCTTTTAGGATGAATTTGTTGCTGTTATAGATGGTTGTAGCAATATTTTGCAACAACAACAAATTAGTTAGTGAGTTAGTCTAATTTAGAGTTAGTAAAAGTCTTAGGGAAGACGGTTTAAGAGTTTTTTGGTCAATCAATCACTTACGAGTGGACTAGTGCCTTTTAGGGTAATGGAGTCAAGGTTAGCACCAACAACTCTTAGAGGAAACAAAAAATGATAATAGTTAATCTAAAGGGATGGGTGAGATGATTGAGGTGTTAGTAACCTAAGGCCTCAATATCTAAACCCTAGAAGGAAAAAATGCTAAGAAGTAAGTAACCTTAGGCCCTAGCAATTTCTTTCTTCCTTAGATAAGATTGAAATAAAATATATGAAGCTAATCAATAAATGATACTAGAGTTCTACAAAGGTAGGGATCTAGTGTATTATTCAAAAGAGATTTTTTCTAGCAAATTCAAGTAGGTGGAAAATTATAAGGAAAAGGATAATAACATATGCTTCTCCCCTAGGGTTTCAAACTAGCAATTTCATAATCTTAGAAATGAACAAGAAAATTTACCATAACCATTAAAAATTGAAGAATTGCAGCTTTACTTACTTCATCAATAATAATCTAGAAACAAAACCCTAGTTGAGAACTTTCCACCATGAAAATGCCAAAATACACCAAGAATAGCCTCTCCAGGAAGTTGCTCACCACTTAATTTCATCCAAATACCCTTAAAGAGGGACAAATTTCAGACCTCACACTTGTGTGAATGAAAGATGATGAAAAATATAAGAGATTTATCTCTTATTTATACAATGATCATGACCTTTAATTACAATTTAGGTCAAAAAAGGCCGACATGGCCAAATTACATCAAAAATATAGTTTTTACATAAATTTAAAGAATTAAACCCTAAAATGTGCAGTAGAGGTGATGTCATGCCCTCCTAGGGTGACATTGGGCCTCATAGGTGGGACTTCAGGCTCTATGAGCAAAACGTTAGGCCTTCCAAGGCCTCCAGATGATGCCACTTGGCACAAGACTGCCTCCATCATGTCCATCTAACATTGGGTGACGTCATGGGCCTCCCAAGGCCAATGTTCAGGGGGGAGAGAAAGATACCCCTAGGTCCAAGCCTACCAAAGTGTATTTGGTGGAACATCCTTCTTTTTCTCCAGTGCAAGCCTTTGGTGTCTCTCCACCCTTGGCTGGGGTCACAACATCCATCTGGTGGGATTTTAGCCCCATTGAGGTTCGAACTAATCATCTCCCAATATGTACTTGTCTGTCAGGCATGGTCCTACAACAACAACAAGTACACCTTCCAGGGGATCATAATTCACAAGGATCATAGCAATGTCAATCATGTATAATAATCAAATTACCCAAACATGTGCATCAAACCCCCCTTTACCCAGACAAATTCTCAAAGGCGTTATGCAGTTTAACAAGCCATGTTTGGAGAAGGTCATAGGATGTCCTATTGGGCCAATCCTCCTCAAGTTTGAGGTGTTTCCTAGGTGAAGGCCAATATAGGTCATGTAGGTGTATGAAATGGTGTAGGGAATGTTTGGGAAAGGGGTGCAATGATAACAGGGAAATGTAGGTCTTACATGTGGGTGCATATGTAGAGGGAGACTTGCACCTTGTCATGGATGCCATTGTTTCCTAGCCCATTCATGTATTTTATTCTTTGTCTTATTGCTTTTTATTTTCAAGAGAATAGTTGGGGGACAGTTTGCTAGCATGGTGACCAATGGTGGCAGCGTTACCTACAAGCATTTCACATAAATGAGAAGGTTGGCTCGTGATGAGACCCCCTTTCCCTTGGTTATGCCACCAATAGCCATTATCTTGGTTTGGGGAAAAGATAGATGGTATTGTCACACTGCTACATGCCCATGGACCTGATAGGTTGTCTCATGATGAGACCTCCTATCCACCAACTAGATCTTGAGTTTTATTTTATTTTATGGGTTCCCTTTTCTTGCCGAGAATCCATTTATTTATTTCTCGAGAATCCCTGGGTGAAGCATATCAAGGTTTCATTTTGGATTTTAACTTTTTCCAGCTACTTTTACCCTCTGGGCCTTTATCCCCTTCTTCCCACAAGGAAAGATAAAACTTGTTATCCCATAACCTAGGGATAACTAATGAGATTATGTCTTGACGCCAACAGGTCCTAGACATGGAGTACCGAGAGCCAGATAGACTTGAGCATGTCCTTGGAGGGACCATCCTTTCATTCTTCAGTGCCTCCACTTTGTCAACGGCATTAGTATCCATCACCTCAGCCTAGTTCTGCAACAAAAATGGATCTTTCTCCATGAGGTAATGAGTCCAGGTATCATGGCATGTGTCACTTTGATCCTCAAAACCTTTGAATATGTGCATTTAATTATTTTTTCTTTATAACGGGTGCTTGGATCTTATGTGTTTCCACTTGACCACACCTGGGGGGAATGACAGGATGCCCTAGTAAGCTAGTACCCATAGGGTTTGAGTTTCCACTAGGGGGATTCATGAAATTTCGTCATCTGCTCCCACCATACTTACCACTTTTCATCTTTTTCCCGCTCATCCATCCCATTACACTGGTCTGAGAATTGGGTTGGCCAAATATATAAGGGTTTTACCTTACCTTGTGTGAAGAAGGGGATAAAGGCCCAGAGGGTAAAAGTAGCTGGAAAAAGATAAAATCCAAAATAATGAAACCTTGAGATGCTTCGCCCAGGGATTCCCGAGAAAGCAATAAAAATCTTCTCAGCAAGAAACAAAGGGACCCATAAAAATAATAAAACAAGACCTATTTAGAGGATAGGGGGTATCATCATGAGCCAGCCTATTAGGTCCATGGGCATGTAGTGGTATGAAACTACCAAAAGATGGTCACCATGCCAGGGTAGTGTCTCTTGGTGGCATAACCAAGAGAAAGGGGGTCTCATCACGAGTCGGCCTTCTCATTTCTCTAAAATTCTTGTGGGTAACATTGCCACCACTGATCACCACACCAGGGAAGTGTCCCCTAACTATCCTCTTGAAACAAAAAGAAATAATAATAAAAGATAAAAGGCATGAATGGGCTTGGAAACATTTGCATCCATGACAGGTGCAACTCACCCTCTTCAGAGGCACCCATGGGTAAGCCATACATTTCCTTGCTATCATTTCACCCCTTTCCCAGACATCCCTTGCCACCTCATCCACTCAGATGGCCTAGTTTTGACTCCTCCCAGAAACATCCCACATCCAATGAGCATTATCCCAATAGGATGTCCTAGTGTTCCCTTCAAACTTGGCTTGTAGATTAGTATAATGTCTTTGAGAACTTGTTCGAGTAAAGAGGGTTTTATGCACATGTTTAATAAACTTGATGATTAGATGTGATTTACATTGCTATGATCCCTGTGACTTATGATCTCATGGAGGGATAATCTGTTGATGTTGCAGGGCCACACTCGATGGATAAGTACCTTGATGGATAGGTACACATGGGGAGATGATTAGTTTAGACCTCCATGGGTCTAAAATCCCACGAGATGGATGTTGATACCCTAGTAGGGAGCAAAGATAGATTAGAGGATTGCATCACAAAGAGAGGAGGATGTTTCACCAGGGGCAGCCTGGCAGGCATAAACCCAGGGAGCTTGTGCCATTTCCATCATGATGTAGGACTTATAAGGCCCATGAAATCACCTAGGTCACCCATGATCTCATCCAACATTTTGGGATGTTTTGGAGGTAGTTATGTGCCAAGTGGCACATGTAGCAGGTTCCTAAGGCCTAAGAAGGCATAACGTTTTTCTCCAGGAAGCCAACATTTCCCAAAAAGGGCCTAACATCACCCTGAAAGGGCATGCCATCACCTTATCAGCTTGTTTTAGGGTTTTATTATGACATTTAATGTAAAAACTGGATATTGTTTGTAAATGGACATGTCGGCCTTTATGACCTAATTCTAGTAATTAGTATTGTATAAATAAGGGGAAATTACCTCTTATTTTAGATCATCTTTCACTCAAACTTAAGTGAGGTCTGAAATTTGTGCCTTAATTAGGGTTTATTGGCTGAAATTTTAGGCGCATCTCTTGGAGGAGGCTTAATTTGGTTTTTCTGGGCATTTTTTTGGTGGAAAATCTTCAACTAGGCTCATTGCTAGATTATTCTTGGTGTATGTAAGTGAATTTATACAATGCTTCTTTTCTTTGAATGGTTATGGTGTATTTACTTTGCATTTATTCCAAGATTATGAAATTGCTAGTGTAAAACCCTAGGAGAACAATCACATGTTATTGTCCTTGTCTTAACAATTTTTCACTTATTAGATTGTGTTAGAAACCCTACCTTTGAAGCATTGTACTAGATCCCTTCCATTGCAGAACTCTAGTTCCATTTGCTTCATCAATCCATTAATTGGTTCAAGGTTGAGCTAAAGAAGAAGGAAAACCACTAGGGCCTAGGGTTACCTACTTCCTAGTAGTTATTTTCCTTCTAAGGCTTGTTGATTGAGGCCTTGGCTTACCAACACCTTAATATTCATCCTTATTAGTCCTTAGTTCTTACATTATCATTTGTTTCCTTCAATTTTTTCTATGCAAGAGACTCCATTAACCCTAAAAGGAACTGATTTAGACCTTAAAATTGTTTGATTGATGAAACCTACCCTCAAATCTTTTACCTCAAGCAACATACTAACACTTTCTAACCCTAGAATATCTTGACGTACTAACAACATTGTTTTTGTTACTAAAGTAAGCTAAAACCATTAGATGCAGCATTAAAATCTCATAAAATTTTTGAAAAGGATGAATTATACCTTGTGTTATGTGCTTCTATCAAATGCGAGTGTTATGATTTCAATGGTTAATGATTTTAGGTCAGTTTGAAGCTACTTTCAAGACATTTTATACGAAGTATTTCTCTATAAATATTGTTGTTGTAAAATTTATGTTTACTTCATCATATCCAGCTAATTTATTTTATTAAGAAAGTCCATGGTTTTATAAAGTGATAACTAGCAAGTGTACTTGCAAATATATAGTTTTCATGTTTCTTTGTTCCGGGCAGGTACACTTATGACATATTATATGTTCATTGGTTATTAAACCAGAATTTATGATCGGTGGTGACTTGAGAGAGGGGATATTTACCTAGACACTTTGACTTTTATTTCTCAAAACCCCAGGTCACCAGGGACATCTCCCCTGGGGCTACCACCCTAAATAGAAAGGGACATCCTATTGAGGTGACAGTGATAGGATAGTCTCTTGTTACACCAATTTTCTTTCCTTTACCTTTTCTTCTATCAAAGTACAAATTGCACGATAACATTTTGGCGTCATTTTCAGGGAACACTGAGTCAATATTCTTCAAATGACACTTTTTCGGTGAGCCTTTATCCAAAGAATTTTCCTTACAAGCTTACCTGGTGAATCCACTGAGGGTGATTCCCTCTTTCCTTTGATAATTTAAAGAAAATTTTCTGGAAACTCCACTAATGAGGAATCCAACCATGACTTCTCAATGGGACCCGTGAAACTTCAAGCCTTTAGACATGAGTAAAATCCCAGGGTACCCTTGACAAATTCCCTCGAAGTACGAAAAATGGCTCCCTAGATTCACTGGTAGTGATTGGGAAAGATTCGACTATCACATGGGTGATTTTTGGGATTTCTTTTGACTCCATCCTGATAGCACTGAGAATCACCCTCAGACTACTAGATGATAAGCCCAGTACCCATTAAAATGTTTATGAGATAAGTCTTAAATGTGGTGTCAAATGGATAGAACTGAGTTCAACAATGTCAAAACACAGGAAATTCTGGATGAAGTGCATCAACAAAAGAGGTCTTGAGGTCTTGTTCTAAATTAGGTCAGGGTTTTGAGGATTAGTGTGGATAGGAGGAAGACTTAGTAAGAAAATGAAGTGAATCTACCACTAGCTTCATGCTATTCCAGTAGACAAAGAAGAGAAAATCTTCAGATACAAGAACTTCTTAAATCCAAGCAAACAAAACTCTGAGAAAACTATAACAGTATAATAATCAAACATCCATTGGCATACAAATACAAAAAATCATTTGAATCCTTCAATGACAGTAAAAATTCAGAGTGAGAGAGATTAAGATGGAAAAAATAAAGCTAACTTCCATTAAACAAGATTTCATCAGATATGATACATCAAAACCAAAGTAGTCTTTGTTTCATTAACATCACTAAAAAGGTCTTTTACCTCAACCATTCGAGCCTGAAAAATTAAATAAATTTTAAAAGGGTGGATCAACAAGGAAGAGAAAGAAAGGTAGAGGGCAACAAATTGTCAGCAGAAGCATTCCATTGGGCATGGAGTCAACACATCCTACAAATAAAAGGAAATCAATTTCATACCTGACCAAAAGGGATATAATTGATGGATGGAGGTATAAAAAAGATAACAAAAATAATAATATCATCAAGCAAAGATCCTCTCTGCAAAAATGACTTAAAAGATAACTAGAACAGAGATCATAAAAGGAGGCAATTACTACAAATCATTTGCAGCTCATGAATCTCCTACCTCATGAACAACCATTGATATTCAATGCCTACAATTCCATTCAAGCAATGTGAAAATATAAAATTATAACAAAGAACACAAAGTCTGATAAGCAACTCTCATGATTCTCTAATGGCGGAAATGCTAATTACAACAGGCCCTCAGGCTTACAATTGAGCGACTAAACTACTCCTCTAGCTCTCTCCTCTCTTGGATCATGAATCCCACCCTTCTCCAAGAGATCCCTCCTCTATTAAATAGAAAATATCATCCAAATATTCTTAGGAGGCCGAATCCCATCTCTTTCATTGGATTATAAGCCTTGGAGATAGGTGGCAACAGTCAAAGAGACAAAAATTCAACAAACTGCTAATTTTCAGGAAATTGTTGGAAGTCATTAATAAATTGTTTCCACCTCACTGCATAAGGTATTTAATGGAGCTAAAACTTAGGTCCAGGTGTCCCTTGACATATAAATGATCCATGAGAATCCATTCGACCCCTCCTTGACAAGTGGCAACCTCCCAACAAGAAGAATATCCAATCAACTATGCAAAAACAAAGAATTTGTTGCACATTTCGTAGTTCACTAGTGTTTTAATTGTTTCTCTCAAATTCAAAACTGGGTCAGGTGAAAATTTGGTCAGCAAGTCAATAGGAATATCATCTACCTCCACAAAAAATTTCACAGAAACCCACTTCGTTGTTTTGGTTTTATGATCAAATTTGTAACAGTAACCGCTATAGGAAATTCCAGGGCGCCCTCCTATAAAATTGCTCTACAGATTCTGTAGTGCCTTTTATGTGTCTGGATAGGTGATTCTATAGTGCCTTTTATGTGTATGTCTAGGTGATTCTGTAGTGCCTTTGGTAGTGAAACTATAGAACATTCTGTGTAGATGATTCAGTAGCGCCAAGTGCTACAAAATCTCTGTGTTTTTCTGTGTGATGCAACAACTCTTCAAAAACACCAAAAACCTTAGTTGATGGATTATGAGATTGTAGATGCATCTAATAGGTGCAATTATAATATTTCCTTAACACTTCAAGTTTGCAAAAAATAACCACCATAAAAAATGGATCATCATCACCTCCCATTTCCCTCTGCCAGCCAATCTGCAACAGATTTTGTAGCTCTTGTCCAAACTAGGAGTAGAATTCAAATCTTTGATAAAACAATTAGACAACTTTAATGACCAAATCTCAATTATTTCCTTTTAAATATGGATTTTGAAAACAATAAGATCGACTGAAACCAACTTCATAAATGCAATAATGGTAATGCAGGAAGATGCACTTAAGATGTGCTACAGAATCTCCTAATTCATTGATGTTGTGAAATGACCAAATTTTCTACTGCAAATTTCTGTGCTAACATTTGGCTCCATGGGGGATGGAATGCTTCCTACGAGCTACCAAGAAATTGTATACCAGTGGCCTTATCCATGTTTATCGTTGTCCAGGAAACCTATATGCCTGAGAGCACCTTCTCTCTTTATTTGAAACTGAAAATATCACATACTGAAAACAAAATCACTGCAAACAAGAAGCTCGATAACCGAGCTTTATTCTTCCTACTCCTACTCTATCCAAATACTTCCTCTAGATCAAGTAAAATCATGCTTCCAATGAATCCATACAATAAATTGATTAACAATCCAAACTCTTTATATGTGTTTCAGCAAAATGAAGACTAGAACATAGACCCACACTTGATTGTAAGTTTTATTTTCAGATTTATCATGAAACAAAGACTGAAACCTTGAATCCATGAATTCCTCCATATAGATAGAAATTAGATCATGAAAATAAGAAGAAGTGAAATTTTGACAATAAAAGGTTACATCAGCCTGATATTGTTCCAACTGAAGATCAAATATTCTCGGCATATTCTCTTTCCCATGGAGGTTGCCACTTTCATCTATCTGCAAATCTAAACATGGTTGCAAACTGATTTCACTACTAGTCATAGGTTGTTTGATGTTGTCTGCAGATCCAGGAAGGTTGATTTCCTCACAATGTTATTCCTTAATGAATGAAGAAAAAGGATCTATAGTATGGTCTTGAAATTCCTTCATATCCTCATCAAAATCTGATTCATAGTTTTCATACACAGGTTGGTTGCTCCTTAAGTCAAAAAAATATGATGTAGGGATCTGCTCTTCTTCATCTAAATAATCATCAAAAATAGGTTGTTATTGGTTAGTATTTGAAACAACTTCTTCATCATAAGTCAGGCTTCTAAATACATCTATTTCAAGAAAAGAAATATCCTCTGCATTTTCTTCATAAGAGAAATAAACAAAATTTTCATCTAATGTAGATGAACATGGAAGAGAAAGAGATGATTCCCCATCCAAGGAATCTTCTTCATCCTCATATCCTTCATGAGAATCAATTATATCTTGAACACAGTCTTTATACTCCTCACAACAGCTATGAAAAATTAACTTAGAGGAATAAAACTTTTTACAATGAATATTGAAAGCAACATGAAACTCTTTGAGTGAAGAAATGCTAGAAGTTTCAAGGGACTGATACCAAATACGAACATCTCCTTGAAGAGAGTACATAAACAACTTCATATGTATGTCTTCATGTTGGATGTCAAGCTCCTGCATTAAAGCATGAAATTCTTGAATATGCTCAACAGGGTTGTCATTATCACCTTCATAAAATCTAGGCAGTAGATCTTTCCATTCATCAATTTGAGGCACAAGATGTGGATAACCAGTTATGGATGAGAAATTGAGTGGGCCAAACCTCTTGGCCAAGATAGCCTCCATAGCCATTTAATTTGTCTCATTCCAATGGAGTCACCAACAGATTCTGAACCCATGGTGAATGTGCAGTCTTGAAGGTGTCCAACTTCAATCACCATATAAACCTAGATTTGTGCAATGTCGTTCTTCCAAGCGAGATTTTCAATTTGGTCAAATCCTTCCCTGGTAACGATGCCAAAAATGTTAGCACTGAGAATCACCCTCATACTGCTAGAGGATAAGCCCAATACCCATTAATTTTTTTATGAGATAAGTCTTAAATGTGGTGTCAAATGGATAGAAATTAGTTCAGCAATGTCAAAATACAGGAAATTCTAGATGAAGTGCATCAACAAAAGAGGTATTTTTTTAAACTTAGGTCAGGTTTTTAAGGACTAGTGTGGATACGAGGAAGACTTAGTAAAAAAATGAAGTGAATCTACCACTAGCTTCAGGCCATGCCAGTAGACAAAGAAGAGAAATGCTTCAGATAGAAGAACTTCTTAAATCCAAGCAAACAAAACTTTGAGAAAGCATAAAAGTATAAAAATCAAACATCCATTGTCATACAGCTACAAAACATCATTTGAATCCTTCAATGACAATAAAATTTCAGAGTGAGAGAGATTAATATGGAAAAAAGAAATATAACTTCCATTAAACAAGATTTCATCAGATATGATACATCAAAACCAGAGTAGGCTCTATTTCATTAACATCACTAAAAGGTCTTTTACATCAACCATTCAAGCCTAAAAAATTAAATCAATTTTAAAAGGGTGGATCAACAAGGAAGAGAAAGAAAGGTAGAGGGAAGCAAACTGTCCACAGAAATATTCCATTGGGCATGGAATCAACACATCCTACAGATCAAAGGCACTCAAGCTCATACAAGACCAAAAGGGATATAATTGATTGATGGAGGTATAATAAAGATAACAAAAAGAAGAATGTCATCAAGAAAATATCCTCTCTGCAAAAATGACTTAAAAGATAACTAGAACAAAGATCATGAAAGGAGGCAATTACTACAAATCATTTGCAACTTATGAATCTCCTGCCTCATGAAAAACCATTGATATTCAATTCCATTCAATCAATAAGACAATATAAAATGATAAAAAAGAACACAAAGTCTAATAAGAAACTCTCATCAATCTCTAATGGAAGAAATGCTAATTACAAGAGGCCCTTAGGCTTACAATTGAGCAACTAAACTGCTCCTCTAGCTCTCTCCTCTCTTGGATCATGAATCCCACCCTTCTCCAAGAGCTCCCTCCTCTCTTAAAAGGAAAATAGCATATAAATATCCTTAGGAGGTCAAATCTTATATCTTTCATTGGATTCTAAGCCTTGTAGATAAGTGGCAACAGTCAAAGAGACAAAAATCCAACAAACTGCTAATTTTCAGAAAATTGTTGGAAGTCATTAATAAATTGTTTCCACCTCACTGCATGAGGTCTTTAATGGAGCTAAAACTTATGTGCAGGTGTCCCTTGACATTTAAATGATCCATGAGAATCCATTTGAACCCTCCTTGATAGGTGGCAACCTCCCAACAAGGCGAATATCCAATCAATTATGCAAAATAAAGAATTTGCATCACATTTCGCAGTGCACTAGTGTTTTAATTGTTTCTCTCAAATTCCAAACTAGGTCAGGCTGAAATTTGGTCAGCAAGTCAACATGGATATCATCTTCCTCCAAAAAAAATTTCATAGAAACCCACTTCGTCATTTTGGTTTATGATCAAATTCGTAACAGTAACTGCTACAAGAAATTCTGTAGTGCCCTCCAATAAAACTGCTCTACAGATTTCGTAGTGCCTTTTCTGTGTCTGGATAGGTGATTCTGTAGAGCCTTTTGTGTGTCTGGATAGGTGATTTTTTAGCACCTTTTCTGTGTCTAGATAGTTCTATAGCGCCTTTGGTAGCGCAACTAAATAACATTATGTGTAGACAATTCTGTAGCGCCAGGTGCTATGAAATCTCTGTGTTTTTCTGTGTGATGCAACAACTCTTCAAAAACAAAAAAATTCTTAGTTCATGGATTATGAGATTGTAGATTCATCCAATAGGTGCAATTAGAATATTTCCTTAACACTTCAAGTTTGAAAAAACTAATCACCATAAAAAATGGATCATCATCATCTCCAATTTCCCTCTGCCAGCCAATCTACAACAGATTTCGTAGTGCCTGTACGAACTAGGAGTAGAGTTCAAATATTTGATAAAACAGTTAGACAACTTTAACTACCAAATCTCAATTATGTCCTTTTAAAAAATGGATGTTGAAAAAAATGAGATCGATTGATACGAGCTTCATAAATGAAATAATGGTAATGAGGGAAGATGCACTCAAGATGTGGTACGAAATATCTTGATTCATCGGTGTTGCGAAATGACCAAATTTGCTACTGCAAATTTCTGTGCTAACACATCCTATCAATGATGATGCTGAATATTTGGAAATGAAACTTTTCTCTGCCACTCTTCATGGAAATGCTAGAAGATGGTATGATAATCTCCCTATTGCTAGCATCACATCTATGGACCAGCTAGAAGAAATCATTCTCAAAAAATGGGGTATGAAATTGGAAGATATCCAAACATTACTAAAAGAACTCGAATATGTAAAACAAGTTGAGAATGAGACTGTCAGGGATTTTGATTTTAGGTTTGAGGGATTGTTGTATCATATTCCTGAAATCCATTATCCTGAATACAAGTACCTCGTGTATCTCTATACCAACAAACTCTTGGTGCATTTGGGGTTTCTCCTAAATAAAAATTGGCCAAAAAAAATCCATGATGCCAATTACATGGCTAGGAAAATCGAGGATAATATCTCTTTGTCCAAGGGAAAACACATCTTCTCTCTAGGGACCAAAATTGATGACCCCAAAGGTACCCCAAACACTCTTATTTTGGAAAGATTAGTTTCCCTTGAAACCTTTATTGTTGATTTCCAAGAAGAAGGGGAACAAGTTATTGACCAACAAAATGCTAAGGGAAAATATCTTGATGAGGTTTTCCAATCCCACAGGGAAGAGCAGAGGATTGTTGAAGACACATTTGAGGAGATAGAACCTAAACAATATGATGAATTATCGACATTCCCTCTTCCCTCTGATGAATCCATCCACGAGCCTTTTCCCCCTACACAAGAAGAAGAGAATGAGGTTAGTGACTTTCCTTTTAAAGATCTTGATAATTCCTTGTTTTATGATTCAAAGAAGGGAGAAGAAATGGAATCCTCGGGAAAGGTAGATATTCCTTGCTGTACAGTTGAATATGAAGGGGCAACTCATGAGGATGAAACTATGATGCATGTTGAAGACACCCAAGTCCTCAAAGCTCATGCACAAGAAGAAACTAACACAATAAGTTACCTTCCTTTCCAAAATTTTGATTCTTTACTTTATGATTTGGGAAGTGAAGAAGAGATGGATGAGCCCTTGAATGTTTTGAATCCTTCATGTTATGATACAAATAGTAACATAGTTGATATTGACGAGTTCATACGTGTTGGAGGGCGTAATTGGTATTTGATTGGTTCTAATAAGGATCCCATTTATGACATTGGGTTTCATTCTCATAGGTTTTCTTTGCAACTATCATATGAGGTTACTAATTTTGACAGTTGGAAACTAGGAAATGACATAACTACAGATACTTTTCAAACACCCAGGGTTGACCTAGTACCATATCCTCCTGATGATTTTTGGGCATACCTTGAGGATTTTGACGATTATTCCTCTGAGCATTCAAATTTATTCCATGAAGATGATTATCAAACACCACTGTGCTCAGATCTTGATAGGATTAAGGACATCATTTGGCCGAAGAAGGATCCTTGTGATAACGTTCTTCAACCACCTTCGATTACTTTACCATGATGTGTCATTAAAGGTGTAGTTGGGAAGTATTTATTTCATATTAGGTTTCCTATAAGGAAACCCCTCAAGTTCAAGGCCAAGTTCAATACCTCAAGAAGAAGTATATCATCTTAGTCTTTCAACCTTCCCTTAAGAACTTCCTAGTCACCCTCCAGAATTTTTCTATTTCTTCCTACACCTCAAATTGTGAAGACTTCCAAGATAGACAACCTTCGACTCTTTTAGTCAGTCTATTGGAATTTTGAATTTCCACTATCCCTTTCTGAAGTGGATTGAACACTCTCTTGAGAGTATGACTTGGCATGATTTTGTCCCTCCCTCCCGCCTCCATGAGCTATAATTTATGATTTCTGATGATATACTACATTCTCTAACTCATGTTATTTTTGTGCTTAACTTATCACTGTTTTGGTTTATGATGAAGCACAGAGGCAGGTATTGTGAGACATTGCTAGGGTGGTTTCATTGGATATTTGATTACACCTAGCTTTTAGCCAACAGGTAAGTAGAGGTAAGTAGGTAGGCATTTGCATTCATTGTATATACCATTTTCATTTCATGCTAAAATAGTTTGCATTCACATTTGTACATTTTATTGTTTTCACATTGTGTATTATATATATGAGTCGGGGGTGATATCACCACCCCAAATGATTTCTAACAACCTTATGTTGAGATCAAGAAGGTCACAGGTTATGCCAGAGATGTTGATGTTCTTATGCGCTCTACGGTGAGCACATGTTCCCAAGTTGGAGCCAGATGTTATCCCCTAACCTAGGGATAACTAAGGAGATTATGTCTCGAGGCCCATAGGTCCTAGACATAGAATACCGAGAGACATATCAACTTGAGCATGGCCATGGAGGGCCCATCTTTTCATTCTTCAGTGCCTCCACTTTGTCAGCAGCAACAAAATCCATCACCTTGGGCTGGTCTTACAGCAAAAATGGATCTTGCTCCATGAGGTAATGAGTCTGGGTATCATGGTATGTGTCACTCTGATCCTCAAAACCTTTGAATATGTGCATTTAATTATTTTTGTTTCTAATGGGTGCTTGGATCTTATGCTTTTCCACTTGACCACACTTGGGGGAATGACAGGATACCCTAGTAAGTTGGTACCCATAGGATTTGATTTTCCATTGGGAGATTCATGAAAGGCCATCAACCACTCCCACCATACTTACCACTTTTCATCTTTTTCCCACTCATCCATCCCTTTACACTGGTCTAGGCATTGGGTTGGCCAAATATCTAAGGGTTGTACCTTACCTTGTGGGAATAAGTGGCTAAATTCCCAGAGGGTAAAAGTAGCTAGAAAAAGATAAAAGACAAAATAATGAAACATTGAGATGCTTCACCCAGGGATCCCCGAGAAAGAAATAAAAATCTTCTCAGCAAGAAACAAAGGAACCCATAAAAATAATAAAACAAGACCTAGTTAGAAGATATGGGGTCTCATCATGAGCAAGCCTATTAGGTCCATGGGCATGTAGCATTATGACACTACCAATAGTTGGTCACCACGCCATGGTAGTGGCTCTTGGTGGCATAGCCAAGAGAAAGGGGGTCTCATCACGAGCCAACCTTCTCATTTCTATGAAATTCTTGTGGGTAAAATTTTCACCACTGGTCACCACACTAGGGAAGTGTCCCTTAACTAGCATATTGAAACAAAAAGAAATGAGAATAAAAGATAAAATGCATGAATGGGCTTGGAAACATTTGCATCCATGACAGGTGCAGCTCAACCTCTTCAAAGGCACCTGCATCTAATCCATACATTTCCCTACTATCACTGCACCCCTTTCCCAGACATCCCTTTCCAACTCATCCACTCACATGGCCTAGGTTTGACTCGTCCTGGAAACATCCCATATCCAATGAGATTTAGCCCAATAGAACGTCCTAGCGTTCCCTTCAAACTTGTCTTGTAGATTAGTATAATGTCTTTGAGCACTTGTCTAGGAGGCCAATGTTGCCCAAAAAGGGGATAATGTCACCCTAAAGGGCATGACGTCACCTTAGCAGCTTGTTTTAGGGTTTTATTATGACACTTAATGTAAAAACTGGATATTATTTGTAACTGTCTATGTCGACCTTTTTGACCTAATTATGGTCATTAGTATTGTATAATTAAGGGGAAATTAATTCTTATTTTATATCATCTTTCACTCACACTTAAGTGAGGTCTGAAATTTTCACCCTAATTAGGGTTTATTGCCTGAAATTTTAGGCGCATCTCTTGGAGGAGGCTTAATTTGGTGTTTCTTGGCATTTTTCTTGGTGGAAAATATTCAACTAGGCTTATTTCTAGATTATTCTTGGTGGATGTAAGTGAATTTCTGCAATCCTTTTTTTCTTTGAATGGTTATGATGTATTTACTTTTCATTTATTCCAAGATTATGAAATTGCTAGTGTAAAACCCTAGGAGAACAAGCACATGTTATTGTCCTTGTCTTAACAATTGTTCACCTACTAGATTGTGCTATAAACCCTACCTTTGAATCATTGTACTAGAGCCCTACCATTGTAGCACTCTAGTACCATTTTCTTCATCAAGCCATTAATTGTTTCAATCTTGAGCTAAAGAAGAAGGAAAATTGCTAGGGCCTAGGGTTACCTACTTCCTAGTAGTTGTTTTCCTTCTAAGGCTTGTTGATTGAGGCCTTGGCTTACCAACACCTCAATATTCATCATTCATAGTCCTTAGCTCTTACATTATCATTTGTTTCCTTCAATTTTTGTTGCTACAAGAGACTCCATTAACCCTAAAAGGAACTGATTTATACCTTAAAATTGTTTGATGGATGAAACCTGCCCTCAAATATTTTACCTCAAGCAACCTACTAACACTTTCTAACCCTAGAATATCTTGACCTACTAACAACATTTTTGTTGTTACTAAAGTAAGCTACAACCATTAGATGCAGCATTAAAAGCTCATAAAATCAATTGAAAAGGATGAATTATATCTTGTCTTATGTGCTTCTATCAAATGTTAGTGTTATGATTTCAATGGTTAATGATTTTAGGACAGTTTGAAGCTACTTTCAAGAAATTGTATGTGAATTATTGCTCTATAAATATTGTTGTTATAAAATTTATGTTTACTTCATCATATTCAGCTAATTTATTTTATTAAGAAATTCCATGGTTTTATGAAGTGTTAACCATCAAGTGTACTTGCAAATATATAGTTTTCTTGTTGCTTTGTTCCGGGCAGGTACACTTCTATCATATTATCTCTTCATTGGTTATTAAACCGGACTTTCTGATCAGTGGTGACTTGTGAGAGGGGATATTTACCTAGCCACTTTGAATTTTCCTTCTCAAAACCCCAGGTCACTAGGGGCATCTCCCCTGGGCCTACCACCCCAAATAGAAAGGGACATCCTATTGAGGTGACAGTGATAGGATAGTTTCCCGTTACACCAATTTCCTTTCCTTTACCTTTTCTTCTATCAAAGTATAAAATGTGCGATAACACAACCCTTATTAGCTTTGGAAAACCCAATGCCTAAACCAAGGTAGGGGAAATATGAGAAGGAAAATGATGAAAAGTGGTAAGTATGGAAGGAATGGATGATGATATTTCATAGACCCACCCAACGAAAACTCATCCCTAAGGGAACCAACTTACTAGGGCACTCTGACATGCCCCCGAGGTATGGACAAGTTAAAGATCATAATTTCCAAGAAAACGTCATGAAACAAAAGTGAGTGCAGTCCACATATTCAAATGCTTCAAAAATCAGAGTGACACATACCATAATACACAGACTCATTACTTCATGGAGAAAGACCCATTGCTACTTCAGAATCAGAATGATGGGATGGATTTTGTTGTTGCTAATAGATAGGAGGTGCTAAAGAAAAGATGGGCCCTCCAAGGCCAAGCTCAATTCATATGGTTCTTGATACTCCATGTCTAGGACCTGTGGGCCTCTAGATATAATCTCCTTAGTTATACCTAGGATAGGGGATAATAGGTATTTGGGGCTAGATCTCATATTGCAAGCTATTGCATGAAAAAAACATTTATTGTATGATAGATAAGGGAGATGTTGCTAATATATTGGACTATTTTGGGGCCTAAAATTATTATTCTTGTTACTTTGTCTTGATGTATATGAATCTATGTTTATGTCGCACTATTACTTCTTTGTGTATGTCTTTGGGATCCATTACGTGGATCTAATTAGCATTAAGATAGATCTAATGTTGTGTTCTCCCTGACTCACTTCATCATCCAAGTCTCGGCTACACCTTAGTTGAGACTTATTTTCCTTGTGGAAGGATGAATATGTCGACATTGCTAGACTACAACGATACCTTTTGTTGGCAACCTTAGAGAACCCTGGTCTCAACCTTGCGTCAACATGAATTATTCTCCTCTCAGTCTCTCATATATAATCAAGGTGAAGGAGGTCCTTTAAGCATGCAATAGAGTGTGATGTAAAGCGTGTTGCAAATGAAGCATAATCAACATCTCTGTCTCTTCAGAGATAAGCTACCCCATTCTAGACAATTTGTGTTCTACAACATTCTGCTATTTTATTCTTTAATAGAAGTTGGGTTTCATTGTATTTCTATGTTTCTTCTATATTTTACTTTGTATCTCATTTCATTCTCAGCATAATCCAAATCATCTTTGAACCATGGAAACCTATGAAGAGTGAGAATGATGGATGGAATCCAATTCTCACTAATCATGATCCTACAACAATAGGATGGGGATCAAACTGTGGGGATAAAGACCCTCTTCCTGACATAGGCACTATCCCAACAACTACTTAACATGACATTCTACACCAACTAGTTGTCCTTATGTTTTTTTTAAAAAAATCTAGTGGTTTATCCTATGTTACCTTTATAGAAAACATTTATTTTTGGCCCTGTATGGCACCCATATTGATATGTTGGTAACATTGATAGATATTGACAACGTTATACTTCTGGAGTTGCTCTTATGGCCTTTTTTATAAAACTTATGTAATCTTTAATCATTATGATTAAGTTGATTATTATATGACTTTAAAAATTAATTATTATTATTATTATTATCATCATCATCATATTAATAGTAATAAAAATAATAATAAAATTCAAAACTTTAACTCCAGGAAATTTTATAAAATTTATAGTTATGGAATAGAAAGGGTTCAAAAGGTCTTTTATCATTATGAATGAATTCTCTTGGAGGGAATGAAAATACAACTCGAGGCCATAACTCCCATATGCAAAAGAAGGAAGCAACTATAGACAAAGCAAACATGAGAAAAAATTATATCCAAAATGGAAGATGAGGTTCAACTTAGGGTTAAAGGAGGAAAACGAAGGGTTTACAAATTGGAAACCATACACATGTGCATATAAATCCTACAAATAGAGAGTATAAATGTAGATAATAAATCCTGAAGTTACAAAGATAGGTGCTAGTTTGAGAACATAGAGAAGAAAAACCTTAGATGTGAGTCAATAAAACTAATGAGAAAAATTGAAGACATCAATCTTGGCATTGTAATACTAAGACATTGAAGAACATAATAATAGGGTCATACACAAACTACTAGAAACTTGAAGCATGTAAATACAATACCTATGATATACATGAAAATGTTTTCACATGAGAAATTAAACACTTTAGACAAGGGACTTTCTCTGAAAGAGCATATACACTAATCTATCAAAAGTATTAGTATATAGTTTAAGAGACTAGTTTATGAAAGGAGAATGGAAATGGAGAATATAACCAATGCCTTTTTAGGGTTAAATTCATTTAGAGAACACATAAATAACTTAATTATCATTATTGTTACATACCCACATGATTCCTTCTTGAATCTTGTGATCGTGCACCTCTTGAGGGCATGTGACACTTCCTCATTTATCATTTTTCTTCTTGTAAACACCAAGGATACTTCATATGAACTGTGTCTCTTCACCTAGAGTATACCCATACTCTATTCTAGGATATGAATGAATCACACTCATACTCTAGTACAAATCTCTTTTATACTTAGAAAATTTGTTAACAATCTTAACACTTAGTCATTTAATCATACATCCATGAAATGAAGAGAACACTTGCAAAACAAACAAGAGACACATAGATATAGTGTGGGTGGCTCGAAAAATTTCTAACACCCGACTAAGTATTATTATTGCAAAAAAATTACAATATGAGCAGTACTATCTCGGTTTACAACTTGGTCCAAGTCATACAACTCACCTAAACTCACCAAGACACTCATGCAAATATTTTTCACACCAAGATTCATATGCCGTAACAACTTTCACAACTCTTGTGGTACAC
Source organism: Picea glauca (assembly GCA_000966675.3). Classification (NCBI taxonomy): domain Eukaryota; kingdom Viridiplantae; phylum Streptophyta; class Pinopsida; order Pinales; family Pinaceae; genus Picea; species Picea glauca. The sequence goes on along the minus strand of JZKD02S1672838.1, from coordinate 731,622 downwards.
CTCAAACGTGCACTCACCGTAAACTCATCATCTCTTTCTGTCACAAGACTTCACATAGACTTGTAGTTATGTCTCATAGCATGCCTCACCCAAACCTACAACAATAATTCCCCAAACTCATTCCAAAGAAGGTCACCCCAAATCTATCCACAGAATCACTTGAAGGTAGCACAAGTCCTCTGATGTGGAGCAACTTGGCTCCTTGAGGGATCTTGCCTCTCTTCATCCAAGTATACTACATAACCATGAATTTGATCTTGCTCCACTTATTGTGTCTTCTTGGTTGTGCACCTTGTGCTCTTATATGGACTCCAAACATCACCTTCATGAACGTCGCGTCCTTTGGGTGTGTCGGGCCCCTTTGGGGACCAATGGACCCAAATGAACCGATGAACCCCTTTGCAAAATCATGTGCCCAAATGAACCCATGTGCTCATAAACCACCATGTCCCTTAGGACCAATGCATACCAACCTTGGGTGTGCTCCTCATTTTTACGCACCCCAACCTCTTTGGTGTGCCCCTTATTTTGGTTGCTTCTACCCCATGCTTCGCCTCATGATTAGGCAATCTCCTTGGTGTGTTTGCGCTCCCACTACTAAATATGACCAAATTTTCCATGCAATTTCGTTGCTATTGTGATACTTCTTCGTTAAACTTTCCATGAAAGCGGGTCTTATTTTTTGTGGATTTTTTTTGTCACTATATCGATGAAGAAGAACTCATTGTGGCAGTATCCACGAAATATGGCTGCCACATGCCATTTGTTTGATAAGCATTTGTTGCAACATTTTTTGTTTTACAAACATTCGTCTATATAGCGACAAACATTCATCTATATAGTGACACATATCCTTCTATACAATGACAAACATCTATTTATATAGTGAAAAAACATTCATTTTTTGTTTCCACAAGAATGTTATATTTTCCACGCATTTTCGTTGCTATAGCGACAAATATCCATGAAAAAACACAAATGATAAGTTTTTTTTGCCACAAGAATGTTATATTTGCCAGGATTTTTTGTCGCCATAGAGACAAACATCCGTGGAAAAACACAAATGATAAGTTTTTGTTGCCACGAGAATGTTATATTTTCCACGATTTTTCATCCCTATAGAGACAAACATCCATGGAAAAACACAAATGATAAGTTTTTGTTGCCATGAGAATGTTATATTTTCCATTCTTTTTCATCCCTATAGCAACAAAAATCCATGGCAAAACACAAATGATAAGTTTTTGTTGCCACGAGAATGCTATATTTTCCATGCTTTTGCGTTTCTATAGCGACAAACATCCATGGAAAAACACAAATCATATTTTTTTGTTGCCACGAGAATGCTATATTTTCCACGCTTTTTCGTCCCTATAGAGACAAACATCTGTGGAAAACACAAATGATAAGTTTTTGTTGCCACTAGAATGTTATATTTGCCACGATTTGTCATCACTATAGCGAGAAACATATGTGGCAAAACACAAATGATATTTTTTTGTTGTCATGAAAATGTTATACTTACCACGCTTTTTCGTCGCTATAGAGACAAGGAATGTAGGTTTAAAAAAAAAAAAAATTTGCATGTCGACCACCAACTTCAACCCAATTCACTTCGATTTTAATCTTTTGAAGGAATCCTTGCCAAAAATGCCTAGGGAAATGTCCATTGTTAACTTCACAAGTGCATGGGGGAATGTCATTGGGAAATATCCCTTGTTAACTTCACAAGTTAACACAAGAAAAGACCCAATTAGACCTTCCTCCATTGAAATTGTGAACCCTTCAGTTATGGTCCAACTGTTATAATATGCGATTATGAACTAAAATAAAAAGAAACTATGAATACAAATGTATAATGAAGATAATATAATCCTATCTAGAAGAATTTAAGAACTCATTGACATGAAACAAAAGGGAGAAATACAAACAACAACAAAAACAGTCCACGAAATAGAGCTTGAACAAACCCCAAAGCAACTTTGAGAAACCAAGGATAACCTACAACATGTCAAGATATAACCTACTTCACATCAATATGTTAGCACTTCATAAGATAATTAAGCATAGACATTACACACACAAGAATAGTTTATAGATTGCAACATCCATTCCTACAAGCTTCAAGAATACTATGAAAGGCAATAATAGTCTACAACTACTGATAAATTCCAAGATTATAAGAAAACAATATAGCAATATCTCTTATTAGAATGTGAATATAGCTTACAATATTGAAATAGATGTTTTGCATGAATGAAATGTGTCTACTTATAAGATTTTCCAATAACTCTTGCCCTTCTAGCTTCTAAATCCTTGGCTTTCCTAGAATAAGTGGACATCCTAGCATACTTGGTTTTCCAACCTTACATATTTTGTGTCTTTATTCTCAATTATATAATGGGTTTGAATGCCATTGGATTCATGTGTCATCTTATACAAATATAATCTTTCTTCATTTGAGAGCTATTCCTAGCCTTATTGCTTTATGAAAGTGGCATCAAAGCCTTCCCCAAAATACATTGTGAATATTTATCTAGCAGGAAAATGGAGGCTTGGATATAAGGATTCTCAACATTCTTTGCATGAGATATAAAAAAAAAACTTTTATCTCTTTCCTTCAAGCTATACATGTTTGGAATGGTGAAATATAGCATACCTTAAGAGTCTATTGACTTGCAACGGTCCTTTTTCTATAGTCTCTTCCCTATGAGGGGCATTTCTTTGCCTATGGATGTTCGAGTGTTTAAGTCTACTCTTCTTTCCAATGTCTCTTATACCTTTCTAGATATTATTGCAAGAAAAAAATTATATATACTAGCCACTTGAATAATGTAATATTTATACAGAAAATATGTGTTAGGAGTTCAACATGTATTGGCCATGAAGTAAAACTATAGGATGATGCCTTTGTCTTATACATTGCAGTTTTAATATTGCAGAAATATCACATGAAGAAGAAGGATATTTGAAAGTTTTTGGATGGTATTTATGTAAGTGAGAGAGCCACTATTGTTGAAGATTGAAGGTATTGTGTCTTTCCATACAAATTTTCTCCATTTCTTTGAAGGACATGGAGTTAGGGTAGAAAAGTGAGTAGGATTCTTTTGGGTAGTGAAATGAGCTTTATTTAAATGTTTTGCAAAATCAAACACATAAAAGGCATGTGTTTTTTTGTCAAATCTAAACACATAAAAGGCATGTGTACTTAGCCAATATCTCATGACTATAAATAAGGAGGATCAACCATACCCTTAGCCATACTCCCTTATTCCAAGGGATGTGAGAATTATCTTCCCAAATATTATGCTCGGTGTACTATAGTGACAAAAAAAATGAATTTTATTTTGTAGGGTGGGTTTTAGGTATGCCTAGGGGGATTATGATTTACCCAAGCATACGTGGAAGATAAAATCCATGAGTAGATTCTAATTGACATAATACTATTTTCTAGGTACCAACATAAGTGTACAAGGGTTTCCAACCATGTGACCCAACTTTTATGTCTTACATGTAAGATTCATAACTGTAGTTTTACCATTTAAACCATATATATTTATGTTTAAATATGTTGGAACACATACATAGTCTAAAAAAGTTAAAATAAAGTTAAAATTTAAATTTAAAAAAACTGAGAACATGTCATCACAAGAAAGAGATCCAATACCACTTATAGTGTACTTATCTAGAAACAATGAATTATATATATATATATATATATATAACAAGAACAAGAGTATTGAACTTGCAAAATATCAACCCTTATATTGATACAAGAAACAAAGCAATCTTCATAGTTCTTTTCAATAGGGAAGCCTCCAAATGAGAAAAGTTCCAATACAATGATAATACTTGACAAAATATTACATATCTTCCTACCCCTATAAATTGTTTATCGCAACGCAAACCCTAATCCATGAGTGGTCCTATCATTGATGAATACTAAATACTTAGTGGGCCTTATTTAATATATATGAACCTTTTACATTGAGTAACCTCATGTCAACTATCTAGTGGGCCTTATTCAAATAAAATGGCCTCATACATTAATTAACTAACTCATAAGTACCCTTAAATAGGGAGGTTAGGGTAGGGCCCTAATAAGAAGTAAGTCACCCTTCAAGATAAGTTTGGTATTTTTACCTCGAATTATCATTAAAATTTCATTTTCTCAAAATATTGAAGAGAATTCCATGGGGCGAGATGATGATAAACACAAATCCATAAGGTTCATTGAAAGAATTCAATAGACACATAGACAAATGGAAGAGGACTTGCAGAGAGAAAATAAAAGTGCAAGGAGAGGCATGATTGACATAGAGTATATCATCATTTTTAGGTGGGATTTACAATGTGGTTACATCTTAGTAAACAATAGATACAAGGCCTAGGGAAGAAACTAAAACACATTAGGTATGGTCCCTTTGAAATTATGTAGCAGGTGGGGGAAATGTTTTTCAACTAGTGTTGCCACCATATATGAGCCTTTAATCTGTTATCAATTCCAAGCATTTGAAATAACCTTGCATGCTTCACGAAGGGGAGGAACAATGGACATTTTTTCCAGAGGTTGAATACCTAGTGCTAGACATGCATAATGAGTTGGAATAGGGCACTATTTTGCAATAGAAGCTTTGTGAAACTTGCAAGGGTAAACAAAATTTGTTGAAAATTGGTTTGAAGGGTTAAGTTACCACAAAAATGGTATTTATTAGAGGACGTGAAGGACATATTTCCTCATCCTCTTCAAAAATATTTAGTTTTGAGAGACAAAAAACTCTCAAAATGAGGAGGTTTGATTCAAAATTTGATCAACTAGAAGAAGCCTAGAAGGTTGGAGGTAGGATTTATGAGAAATTTCATTGAACCAAGTCAATTGACTGATAAATAATAATTGATGGAATGAATATCAGTTATGAAATTGAATAGAATATTGAATACACTAAATCAATTAGTGTGCATATGTTGAAAACCGAGTGAGATTTGCTCATATTCGATGAGCATGTAGATTGAAGGATTGGTGGGAACCTTGTCAACAATATTAAGTTATTTACATATATATTAGTAAGGATGGAATATCTTGTGGCATTCAATAATTGGGATAAACCAAAATGGAGGCCAAACCACATTGAACTAAAGGTGCACAAGAGAAACTAAATCAAACTAACTGACTCTCAGAGATGGCCCATAACAAGGTGGACCAAATGACGAGAGGATTGGAGATTGGATTATATCATTTTAGAATTTGATTAAAGGATCACATATGACTTGGATATTTTTATTGTTCAAATCTTAAGGGAGTTCCTTTTAAAAATCCAAATGGAAACAAGCCCACTAAGTTGTTGGTGTGTGAATTCATTAATTAAAATAATGAGCCATACTCATTGAATAAGGCTCACTAAATAGTTGGTTGATAATAATTTATGGAATATAATAATGAAGGGTAGTTGGCTTATGCCCCTATAAATATTTGTGAGAGAGTATATATAAACATGAATATCATTGCATTAAGCATGTTGGGTTTTGTATTGTAACATGCATAGCTTGTGGAGTGATTCCTTCCATAGAGTAATTGATGGCATTACCCTACCTTAAGTGTTTTCTCTACAATATTTCGGTTTATTGCATTGATGGTTTACCAGAGATTCTAAGGTATATATTTCATCCACTAAGGAACATTACAAATGTTACCAAAACACTTTCTTGGGCCAAGGGGAAGATTTTTTTTATTTTTGAATATTTTCTCATGGTAGATTTTTCTCTCAACATATAAACAGATAGTAGTTGCACCACTACTATTTGAAGTAGAGTGTCCGTGCCATTTATAAATTGGGTCATAATATAAATTCTAAAAATTAGAATGTGTTGTGGCTGCAACAACCACCCTTCAATTTTTTCTATCTTGGGAAAAATTGATGGGCACCCCTATCTAAACTTCTACACACATACTATGATGACAAGGTAGGTGATCAATTATTGTAACTTGGATGAGTGTGAAGAAAAAATACTATATGATGGTATTTGATTAGTCTCGTTGATTACAATTTATGTTTTATTCTTATCCTACAACTTTCTTCTCATACAAATATATGATGCATGTATAAAATATGCACCCCCAAGACGACTATGATCTAATGTAAAAGACTATAAAAAACATGCAATTGTAAAATAGGCACCCAATTATCAATTACTAATATAATAAAACCATTGGGATAACTAGACTATAAAAAACATGTTAAAACCCTTACCTTATCAATGTCCTTTTGCCAGGTCCATCTGCCCATGCAAATTGATAAAAGTTTTCCACGATTTGCATTTCCATCGCCAAGACCTGTAGAAATCATCAAAGACAAAATTTTTATATGAGTAAATAATATATAAGCAAATAAACAGACATTTAAACATGTGAAAGTCTCTAGAAATACTAAAGTGGAATACCTTAATGAGCTTCTCTTTGTTTCGTGAATAGGTTATTCTGTACTAAACATGGCCAACCATGTGAAGGTGGAAGCTCATATGGCCCTCCCCCCGCCTCACATCGCTCTCAATTCCCCATACCCAATAAATGATTTATTTTACATATAAAACATATAAACATTCATGCAATAGTATGCAAGTCATCAATACATATAAACATATAAAAAATCATGCATAAGGAGGCAAGTCATATAAACATTCATTCATATTACTAATGATCGTCATCAAAATACAAGTCATAAATTTATACAATTAGTTAATTTTTGGTTTTGGGTTTTTTCTAAAAAAACCAACGAATTGGATATCATCATCCTCATCTGGAAATTTATTTCTTGTGCCCTGTCCTAGTGTTGGTTGTATTTCCATTCCCTCACGTACCATACTTCTGGTACATCGATGAGTAGGGCGTGGAGACAGCTGTAAATGGGCGCCAAATTCAACAACGAAAACGGTCATATTGATATGCTCAAATATTATTGAAAGAACTATTTCATTATTTCGAATAACATTACAATATTTCTCTTTACCTATCTATCTAGCCGTGACAACTGGTGTGTTCATTGCTTGCCTCGTTTGTTCCTCTTGTATTTCACCCTCATGAGCTACATGTTCTTCCATTGAAAGAAGAAAATTTATAAGTACACGGCAACAAATAAATATCTATAATCATAATAGATACTTCTATTTCTAAAGCATACATACCCGAATGGCTAGTTTGTTCCCCAATATCATGCGAGAGGTGCTCCCCACTATCAACTAGTAGTTGTTGAGTACCACTACCCTCATTGCTTCGATTTCTCTCCTGCTTAAAACAAATATAAACATTTAGTTATTGGTGATATAATCAATCATGAATAGATTTTACAAGTATACTACAATGATGGCCTTCTTGATTGTATTTACCTGCATTTGCATAATTGGGGAGATTGGCGTCTTCCCAAAGATTTTTCGATATTCATCCACACTTTGAAAACCAAGATTTAGGTCTTCCTCGGTGGCAACATATTTGAACGTATTTCCCTGCAATGTATAACATCATTAAAATTTCTTGTAATAACACAATTATTTTCTTTCTAATGTTAAATAAATATTCGCCACAATTAATCATTTAATTCTTACGATTCATGCTCTTAGTTTTCTGTAGCCACCCTGGACCAGTTTATGTTGTCCATGATTTCCCATTCTAGCCTTTGTTTCTTTGGAGGTGTCAGGAAGCCTATGAAAATTTTGAAATATGTTAGATGTCGCAATTATTATTTAAAAATAAAATAAAAAAAATTGAGCATATTTCACTAAAAATACGATATGTCTTGTACCTTGTTTTACCGGGTCGTGGTTCTTTTCCTTGTCTTTTTAGAAAATTATCCTTTTAATCCTCTATCAATGCCTTCCACTCTTTCTTTAAAACCATGGGAGGGCTACTCATACTTGAGGTTTTCTTCCAATCTTTTCCTATACTAGGCTCTGGTATATTTCAAACTCTCTCCAACTAAATGGGTGACCACATTTTTGTTGAATGTATTTCCAAACAAGTTTAACATATGGCTTATCAATTAATCTTTCAAATTTCTATCTTGGCCATACCACCTTGTGCAAATGGTGTGGCCAAAAATCTCCAATGCCTTGTCATTCAAGTTCCTATATAATACATTATTTCCTACAAAAACATTATGATCATTAATTTAAAATAATTTCGACATATCTGCTTTTCAATTACATGATAAAAATCAATCAATTAATTAATAAATACCTACAATTGTTTATATCTTTATTGGAACAAAACCCTCATCCACCATAAATGTGACATCTAGTGTTCACGTTCCTTTCACCCATGCTACTCTAGGATAATCTTCTTCACAATCGACACTAGGTTCATCTCCAACATCATGTGGAGTCCCAGTGTCTATATGGCCCTTCTCGGGCATGTCATTCTGCTCAAAATCAATATGCTTATCATTTGATTTGAGGCCAACCTCAGGAGAGTCAAAAAGCCTCACTAGTATTCTATGTTGACGTTGTGGCTGCACTGGAGAATCACTGCTACCAATAACGGTCTATGTAGGTTATCCACTCTCGGGTTTTAAAAAATCCTACAAAAGGAATACTTGACTTTATCAGATCATATAAAAAATATAAAACTAAAAATCATAAATGAATATATGTCATAGCTGATAAAATTATGTAAAGATGCCATTGACCCCATAAGAATATATCTGATATTTCATCTCTTTAATTCTTGCATTGATCTCCTCTGTCATGGGTCTTCTACTAATCAAACCAAGTAATTAAATGTTTTCCCTTTTCAGGGCCTTCCTAATAGTTTCCATTAGGTTTTTAGAATAAAATATTTTGTCCTCAAATACCTCATCATTCACATCGAGTGTGGACTACAAACATCAAACAATAAAATTAAGGAAATTAATTTTAACATTAAAGAAATTTACTTATTGTAATCATATTTAGTTACTATTAACATTTACCTTATGTGGCACAATGAGTGACTTTCCATGGTCACCCTGGATGGATGTAGCTACAGGTGACTTTCCATGGTCACCCCTAACGGATGTAGCTACAAGTGACTTTCCATGGTCACCCTGAGATAATAAATCAATCAATAAAATTTATGAAAATAATTGTAACATTAAAAAAAAATAGATATTGTAATCATATTAAAAACTATTATATAATAAAAAAAATGTTATTACATTGAATTTTACATGTTTGGATCTACCTCCAGACTGTCCAGGCATCCAGGCATGGTCACTCTGGCACAATACAAGAAGCAAGACACTTAATGAAAATGGTTCAGTTAAATGGTATATAAGATAATTAATGCAAAATAATAATAATAAGAGTGATTGATCAAAGGTTTAGTTTTAATGGTATATAAGATATTTACCCCCATAGTAGCATCCCCTCCATCTATTTGATTAAAATTGTAATCGATCAACAACTCTTCACCTACAACTATTGATTTCTTTCACATACGAATATACGATTTCTTTCACTTCCCTCAAATATACAATTTAGTTTCTTAGTTGTTTTCCCTGGTCATGTACTATTTATAAAGCCCGCAATGTTTCCAGAATCTTTTGGCCTTCCATCAATATACATAGTTTCCCCTTTGTTTTGATTGTTGTCTACTAGGTGTATATAATTTTCAGCAACTTTGTATCTCCACATACTTCACATATATCTAACCAACATCAACCAGTGATTGTATTTTTAGCATGGTTCGACATACTCCATCAATTCAATTATAGTTCCATATTTGACCTTTATGTCATCCATGGAAAATAGCCCCAATCCATGTATGGATTATGGAGAAAATACATCCTCCCATTGATGAAGAAATATGTGTCCAATTGAGGTAGCTCCTTAGTGTTTTGGTGGGAAATCCCCCTACAGACTAGCAAATAGGGTTATATTATGCATGCAGATATGACCAAAAGAAACCTACTTTCTACCTTCGTCCCCGACCTAATCCCCATTTCTTTTCAGCAAATACATGGTTAGACCAACATACCTTGTTCCGGATTTTCGATGTCAATCCTTCTTCACGCTTGATTGCTTGTTGGCAGCTATCCTCTCAATATTGACCTGCGTACAAAACAAGCAACAAAATACACATGCATTTTACCTACAGACTAATCGGTTAGAGATTCAAACATATATTTACTGAACTATGAAGAACTCATATAGTGGGACGGGAAAATCATTTCTTTATTACTAACTTTAATGAATCAACTTACAATGTCGAGACCAACCACTGCTCCACGAATCCTGATCCTGGGCTCCTCTTCAAATGTCCTCCAACTTCTTTGCTTTGTATCTCTTTTTGCACAAGGATGGCTAAAGGGTTGGGACAATGGGAATGTGCAATTGGGTAGAGTTTATTTACTCTTATTCTCCTTCTCCAAATGGGACCCCTAACCCTTCTTTTATAGGCTAGAAGAAGCTAGGTATTTGGATGAACCCTCAGCCATGCATGGCCGGGAGTTTTAGTTAACTCACCCAAAGCTGTGTGTTCCGTTGACAAATTTCCTTTTTTCATGCTTTTTTCGGTCCACGTGGGTTGTTTTAGGTCAGCTAGCGTGTACACACATGCAGTAATGGAGTAGGGCGTGTGGGCCCTTATAAAAGAGGTTTTTTAAATATTTTTTTAGCAGTGTTTTGGCAAATAAAGGATCTGAGATGGCCTGATGCCAGGTAAGCATGTATGGTGCAAATTAGGGTTATAACCAATGCCCTCTAATGTGTGAGGTCAGAAGAGCATTTGATGGCCAAAATACATTACCAATCTTTACTGATGTGCCAAACAAGTGAGCTCAGGGACTAGGAACCGGGAGGCACCGTCTGCAAAATAACAAATGTCTCACTGAGGCGAGCATACCCATGCTCGGGAAAAAATAGAATCATGGCTACCAATCAAATACACTGTATATCCATGTCAAATAACTATATAAAGTGTAGCCATGAACAATACACAATAGAGATACATATCGAAATAAAAAAGATATACATATAGAGTATCCATCTTCTAGAAGTTGATACGGCTTGATGGTTGGAGATGAGATCTTCAAAGCTCGAGAAACAACTTCAAAATATTCAAAACTCAAGGTAGGAGTGTAATATGAGTGTACGACTTCACTACCGAGAGGTCTTTGACGGCTCGTCGGTCATGAAATAGATAATATTGATGATCAGACTGAAGGCTTCATTGATTTCAAACAAGGACTTGATTGGACATTCAGGATGGATGGGTATGAGGGCAAGAGACAAATTGCAGAGGGGTCGACTCAGGCTTGGTAGAAACTTCCCTTGGAAAAAAACACGACAAATGATGAGACTTAGGCAACATGTCATTAATCATAAGTGTACGAAGCATGAGGCAACACAAACTCTCCATATGTTTGGAAGAATAACCAAATGGAGGATGACACAACTCTATGTAGCGAGAACAAATTCCTAAATTCGTATTACATCCCATAGTTTGACGAACAAATGGAAAGATGTGCTTTATCTAAGGGCGACTCATTATGCTGCCAATAAAGAAAATACTTTTCCCTTCCTCTTTTTGGGGTGTATTTGATTTTTTTGTCTTTTTCAATAATTTTGGAAAAAAGAATAAAGGAATGTTACGTTACAATGGAGGAACGAGTGTGACAAACATACAAGTTCAAGGCGCAAGGACAAGACTGATGTTCAGAATAATGATACTCGGGAAAAATCCTCCCGGGGCCAAGGGTGTTAAGACGCAAAAGAAAACTGCTACAAGGCTGGTGTATAAGGTATGTAAACACATTTAACAAAACAAACAATGGTAACGTCCTTTGATGTAAGTTTAACGAGCCCAGAGAAGGTCAGCTCGATGATTTTTCATATTTAGAGAGTCTAAAAAAACATAAAAGGAGACTCATTGGGGTACCTTTTTTGAAGATATTCTAGTCGGTTCGAAAAAGGGATAAACTAGCACTGACAAGACGTCTATTCAAAAACCATTTTAACAAGTGTGATAAGGACAAGATCACTCGGCCATTTTTTCATTTTTAAGGAGTCTGAAAAAAGCTTAACTATGGACTCCGTCAGGAATGTTCTTCTAGACCAATTTAACGAGTGTGAAAGAATAAGGTCACTTGGCAATCTTTTCAATTTTAGGGAGTCTAAAAAGAGCTTAACTATGGACTCTGTGGGGGTTCTTTTTTCATAAGTTTAGTCCCTTGGGCCTGAAAAGGGGTAAAATTATACCTGAGAGTACTCTTCTAAAGAACTGAATTTCCATAGAGTATACCTTTGTTCATACAGTTGACCTTCCAGACCGAAAAAGGGGTAAACTACCACCGGACAGATGTGACTTCAAATTTCAGTTTAACGAGCATGAAAGGCCACAAGATCGCTCGACAATCTTTTCATGTTTAGAGGGTGTGAAAAGGGCTTAAAAGAAGACCCGTAGAGGTTACTTTTCTCAGTTAATCCGGACGAGATCGAAAAGCATAAATGCAGTCTCGCTGGATATTTCTTTCCGATCTCAAAGTGAGCTTGAAAAACAACAAAGTTAGCTCATGATCGACTCTTTGTGGGTCGATGCCTGACATCTCCTTGGGGGAGCAGTATGCTCCAAAAAAAACATTGTCTATGACGCCAAGGGTTCTGGAGATATTGATAGGTATCATTTTAGTAATGGTTGCCATATTACCCTCAGCATAAACCTCATGTGTAGCTAAGGGATTGATAGGACAAGATTGATATCCCGTCATAGTCACGGTGAATTCTACCGCTTCAATTCGGCTTAACTCTAGGAGGAAGTATGATTTATGATGAAGATCTTCCCAGGGTTTGTCCAAACTAGTCATTGCTTCAATTATTTCTTCATTGGAGGGAAAGACTAAGTCTAATGAATCAGTGTGAGCGAGAGAACCCTGAGCCCAAATAGGCTCTAGAAGTGGATTGAACTCTTGTGCAGGAGTTGGATCAGTGTGGGCTGAAGTTTGCTGGACTAAAGAGTACGCTACTTCAGCTGCAGACAAGGGCATGGACATGCATGGGTGCCCTGTCCCATCCATCGTGGTCGATGGGGAAGGAAGTATCTACGGATTGTCGAAGTAAGTCGTGCGGAACGACAAAACTTGAAAAATCCCAACCTTATGGTGATTGGATATAAACTTGATATTTCCTTAAGGGGGTGGATAATCAAAGGTACCCATCAAAGATGGGCACAAAACAACCCCTACATTAACCATGCTTGGTTGAGGATTATCAATCATAGGGACCGTGGATGCCCCCAATGAAGGGTCAGGTCTGGAGAAAGACAATTGATCGATGGTCACAATCCGGCCCTCGTGTGGAAACAACAAGACCCGAAAAACTGTAGCAACCATAGCTTGCATGGCATAAGTCCAACTCCTTCCTAACAAGAGGTTATAGTCGAGGGGCGCATCGACTACTTCTACCTCGACACACATGGTCTTCCCTCCTAACTACATGGGGAAAGAGGGAATGATAACATGTGGTCGGAACGAACAACTGTCGAAAGCAGTGAGGAGAGTAGGTGACGGAGACAAAACGGGTTGGCTAATGGCCTTCTAATATGTCAATGACATAACGCATGTCGAGGCACCCTCATCAACCACCGTGCGAAAGATATTCTGAGAAAAAATTTTCGTGGGATAAGCCACTACTATATGAAACACTATGTGGTAAGACAGATTAGGTTTTAAGTCGGTTGTATCCAGCATGATTGTACCCAGATTACAAGTCTCGGTAGATCCTAAAGCAGTTAACAAGGCTTTCCTCTGGGAAGGGAAGCTTTGGAGGACCTCCAAAGCAGACATCGCATAAGGGGTTTGTTATAAATCTTCCACCACATAATAGTTCTGGGCGGCCCTTGTGTTTGGGTTGTGAGAATCTTTTTTGAACGTGCCTTTGGGGATGCGTGTCATTGTTTCGCCCAACGTCTTCTCAATCTGTAGAGGAAGATATGAGTTCGGCTTCTTTGCCCTTCTCAAAAGTGCTTAGTTTACAATAGTCATGCGCTCTAGTCGATATAAAAGAATCACCCTTCACCATATATACATTCGCGAATGTGGGGTTGTTCGAAGATGTAGAGGGTCCTTGGCTACCCCCTTCTGTGCTTGCAGAGGATTGTGTTAGATTTTGCCCATGTTGAAATGGATTGGTTAACACAACAGGCTGTTGTTGCGTCACAAACTTTTGGGATTTTGCAAGCCGAGGACATAGATGGGCCGGGTGGTCTTCCGTGCATAAGTTGCATGGATACCTGGCCTTCTGTTTCTCAGTGTTGTCCTCGCCATAATTATCGGTAGGTTTTTTATCCTCCTTACCCTTCTTTCTTTGTTTTTTCTTTCCCTCGGGCTGCTGGGTGGCCTTTGGATTAGTCAATTGCACTGTGTGTACATCCGACGTTTTGGTAGGGGGAGTATCCAAAGTAGTAGTTTGGCTGGCCATTGTGTGTTGTATAGACAAATGTTGCAACTGAGTCATTAGTTGCTCAACAGGATTTGTTTGTGCTGAAACGATAATACCATCGTCATGTGGTCCATCTCTTTGTTTGGTTTTATCAAGTATTGAGCGTGGTGCATCGGGAAAGATCTCGTATAATAAACTAGACTAAGAATAGATTAGCTCAATTTTTTGAGCTCTCATGATGGCGTCTTCTTCAGAAAATACTCCCGACGTCGGGACGTCTTTGGACAACTGTGGGACCAAAGACTTAAGAAACCACTCAAGCAGGAATGCTAGTGGGACTGGTACCTTAATTAAACTCTTTCTGCGTCTCCATTCTCGAATGTGATCAGAGATATGGTCTGCTTTACTTTGTGATAAATTGGCCAGCAATTTGGTGCCAGCGTCGTATCTCACAGGCAACTGGAAATGGTTTAGGAAAGCCATCGCTGGTTCATTGAAGGAAGAGTATCTTGAGCGGTCGAGCTCAATGTACCATTTCGTGACACTCCCAATGAAAGTATGTTGAAGCAATCGCAACTGGATGAAGTCGTCTTTCAATGAGTTAAATGAGCACTGTTATCCCCGATATCTAGGGATAACCAGGAGATCATGTCTCAAGGCCCACATGGTCCTAGACATGGAGTACGAGAGCAGATTGACCTGAGTATGGCCCTTGAGGGCCCATCTTTTCTTTTTCTCGGCCATACTTGTCCTTCCAGCAGTACTAGCCTCCATCACTACCGGCATGGGCTTGCATCAGAAAAGGCTCTTGCTCCATGAGGTAATTGGTCCGAGGTATCATGGTATGTGTCATATTTGATCATTATAAC
>JZKD02S1672838.1:685663-700395 GCA_000966675.3 Picea glauca | reverse complement strand
ATGCCGATTTATAACTTGATATGGATCATGTTTCCTGTGTTCTATATCTACTAATTTTACTTCACTCAATGATTCTGCTTCTGCCTTGGAATGACTGAAGTTTAACAAAGCAAATTTTCCTAAATAAACAGGAAAATACGGCCATGACTTCTTCTATTAAGATTTTAGTTCAAGTCCAATTCCGCCATTTCCCAACTGATAAGCTACTTCTCTACAAATTAACCTATCTGGGAGTATTTTGGGAAGTGCATGTGGTGGGATAGAACATCTGAAAACCCTAACATATGAGAAATGTTCTTCAATGAACCAATCATCAACTGTCTTAAGATTTTCTATAATGGTATGTGAAATCCGAGGAGGTTCACATCCGAAGAACATTCTGTGTAGAGGAATTATAACATAATGACATACCTCATAAAAATTATCTTTGGCATTGTCTTCCCACAGAGCCGAATGATACTTATGGACAGGCTCTGCACATGAAGGATCCCAACTCTAGTTCATCAATGGGAATGGAGTCTTAAAGAAAACTGCATCCATTATATAGGCTGACATATAAAAGGCTACTGGTTGTCCCTTTGCCCTAGCTGTTTTGTAGTTTATAACTTCTGAGGCAATGTTATCTGATAATATTTTATGCCAATTGAAACTACATCCTTCTGAACCTCTTCTAAAAATGTTGTCCAGTCTGCATTGAAATGAAAAGGATATTTTCTACCAAAGAGTCTACATAACATCATTCCTACATACACCATGTATTCATTTAATGAAGGAGTGGCATATATCCCATGTGTATCGGCCCTAAATTTGTTCTCATCCCTTTCCCATCCTTTTATCATATCAGAATATGCTTGGCCACCTTCTACACATTCTTTATGTTGAAAAGCAACTACAAATTCTTTATTAAAAGTGTGCCTATAATTTGGAGATAGTTTATACATTACTTGTATATGTTCAGGCCTGAATGAGCCGATGATAGCTCCTTGTTCATTTAGGATAGTTCTTGTCGGAACGTCCACCTTATCCAGTGCCCAGACAATCATATCTGTATATGAAACCAGTCTCGGACGTGCTGCAACCTTATGTAGACCTGATTCGATGATGTCTCGAAGATGGTTGTCTGTACCATTATCAGAATATGAAAGTTCATCCTCCATTTTCTCTGTTATTGCAGCCCATGATTTAAGATTGTGCACCACTCTAGCTGCAGAAGTGTCTGAAATGATGTCACCTTCCGGTTGTTCTTCGGTTTTCTTTGAAGCTTTTTTAGGCGCCATGATTGTATGTTCACCAACTTTGTGTTCAGTACCTTAGCAGCAGGATTTCAGAGCGATCAAAACCTCCAATTATGGAATAGCCCGAAAGAGGAGTAAAACTCTGTATTTGCTCGGATATCTGTAACAGAGAAGAATTCAACTTCAGAATAATGTAAACGTTTCAACAATTATTTTGGATATATCGTAAAATCCTCGAGATTTGTTCATATGTTACGAAATAAATGCAAAAGATATTCTCGATAATCTGCATTTAACATTTGTACCCGAGTTCTTGCGATATTTTTAAATATGATAGAAACTTACCAAATCGAAAATTATTGCATTAATGATTCATTTATTAAAAAATTAAAACCTTAATCTTTGCTTTGAAGAGTGGTTGATTAATATTAACGTTGGTTTGAAATTGAAAACACTTTCATCGGAGTTTCAGGACTTTCGATGTCAAGAAAATAAGTCATCGCAAACCCCGATCGCCAAGATTGCGATGTATTAATTTAGTTTAAAACCCATTATTATCTTAATTAATCCGGGTTAGCTTTTCGTAATTTCGTTAATCAAAAATCGGAAATCGGGAAATCGCGAATTGGGGAATCGGGATATTTGATGATATAAAACTTACTGTTCGCAGAATCACGAATTGCGATTTCCTGATGAGATTATTGTTCTTAATCATACTTAACATTAATTAAATTGACTTTAAACCTTGCTTAAGAATTAATTAAAATCGCGGATTGGAAAATCGGAGAATATGATGATAAGTTTATTTGCTCTGCGAAATCGCGAATCGCAATTTCCCGAGTTGATTAATTTAAAGTTTTAAAATCTTTTTTTTTAAGCGTGATTTGAATAGATTATGAATTAATCAAGGATTATTATATCGGGAAATCAGAGATCGGAGTTTCGCTATTTGATTTACATTGAAAATTGTTAAAACAAAACTTGCGAATCACGATATCCCGATACGAATTTAACCTTTCTTTAAGTTTTATCATTAAAGTTCATTTGCAATATTATTTGAAAAAGTGTTTGGAATATACGTTAGTTTGAATTTTAACCATTTTTTCCAAAGATGAATCACTAAGGCATTTCTAATTTGTCGTATGGGAGATATTTTTTATCTTTTAAAATAAAAAATAGAGTTTTGTTTCAACATAGGATCCAACTGGGGACATCGTCTCCCTGCGGGACGAGGAGAACATGCATATTCAGTGCCTACATTGGGTAATGGGGTGAAAAATTTATTGCTGATAAACTGTTCAAAAAATAGGGAAAGAGAATCACAAACAGTCTCTAAAATTTTTTCCAAAACTTATCATTTGTTGAAATTCAGTTATGTTCTACTTCCAAATTTTTCTTTTCATTCCAAAATTGAGTTAGTATTGAGATGTTTAGGATAATCCTTAGAAACTCAACAGATTATTGAACCCTCCAGCTTGCATCAATCGAAACAGAATTCATCAATTTTAAAACTGGGAATCTCTATTTGACTTAAGACGCATATCCAGTTTTCGAAACACTGATAACTAGAATAGATTATAGATAAGTGTGACACCCTTACAGATACCTCAGACATTGCTTCACTGCCAGTAGGCCTGTTCAGTACCCCGGTGAAGTTATCTGTCCATTTTTACTGAATTTCCTTTCACCGCTTCAGGCGCTTATTTATTTCTCAGACATTGCTTCACTGCCAGCAGGCCTGTTCAGTACCCCGGTAATGTTATCTATTTTATATTTTCAGACGAGGGAAATCATTTAAATGAATTTCCTTTCATCGTCTGTATGACTAGATGGGGGCAATCAGTTATGAATTTCCTTTCACCATCTGTCTTATATTTAGCTCAAAATTATGAATCGGGGGCAATCAGTGATACTTAATATCAGGATTGGTGATCTTTGTATAATTTTATAATCAAGGTCTACCCACTTGTTTTGATTATTCTAGGTCAATGTTTCTCAACCTTCAAAACTTCTTAAGTCAGTAGAGAAAAAGGGAAAATATTTTCAAAGGATCTTCTTTTGAGCAAGCTAAAAAGTTCGAACAAACTGTTAAACAACTTAAGATATATAGATATAATATCAAACTTAACCATTTTTAGTCAGAGAGAAAAAGATGAATATTGACCTATCTGAACTCAATCATTTGGTAAATTTCCTATTTGATACGAAATCTCTTTAATCTTTCGGGTACATGGTTCAATAACCAAATTTTATTTCAAAATAGTCTTATATTGGATTGTTGAACTCATGTATGCAACATGCGGAAAGTATGTATCTACAGACTTAAGATATAACTGCACAGGAAAGCATGGCATTCAGTCTTATGTCTTCGAAGATACGAAGAGTAGACAGGCTTCTGGCCGACTGCTCTGGCAGAAACTATCTTAGAGACACAAATTATTTCTTTTATTTAAGTTTTTTTTATTTTATAAAAAAATTTACTTTCTTTTTTACATAAGAATATATATATATATATATATATATATATATATATATATATATATATATATATATAGTCAATGTAATGCTTTAATAAGCGGGCATTAACAGGAGCGTTTAGAATCTTACCATCTAAATTTTCCAGTATAAAGGAGTTGTTACCTTCAGAAGATGAGATTTTAAAAGGTCCATACCGGATATGATCAAATTTACCGTTTTTACCGGAGTCTTCTTTTCGAGCATCCCACCTGAGGACGAGATCTCCTGGAAGAAAAATTGTGTTCTTAGATTTGCGGTCAAACAACAGCTTCATGCTATCCTGGTACTTCTGTAACTTTTCGTCTATTACATCCCTGTGCTGCTGGACTTCAATTAATTGGTTTATTCTTCTGGTGAGAGGATTTGGCTCTTCCTTCTCATCCTGCCATAGCTTCATTACAGGAAGTGATAAGTTTATGGGTAATACCACATCTGTACCATAAACCATCTGAAATGGTGAGGTACCAATAGATTTCTTCATTCCTATCCGATTTTCCCATAAAGCATATTTTAAATGTAAGTGCCAGGATTTCTTATTTTCCTTTAAGACCTTTTTAATTATGTTGATCAAACTCTTATTAGAAGATTCGGCCAATCCGTTTCCTTGTGGATAATATGCTATGGAATGTCCTAGTACAATGTTATATTTTTGACAGAAATTGATCATTGCCATGGACTTGAAAGCTTGAGCATTATCCATCACTATTTTTCTAGCACATCCGAATCTTGCCAATATGTTTTCTTCCAAAAACTCTGTAACCACCGAGTCAATGGCTTTCCTGGTAGGAATTGCCTCCACCCACTTGGTGAAGTAATCATTGGCAGTGAGAATCCATCTATGTTGGGCGCTTGAATGCGGATTTATCTCCCCTATGAAATCAAGCCCCAATTGCTGGAAAGGTGCATCTATCTTGATTGGAACTAACGACATAGCTGGTAACTTTTGCTTTCCAGTGAAAAACTGACAAGGGTTACAAGCCCTTACCTTAGCATTTACATCAGGGAAAAGCTTGGGCCAATAATAACCAGCCCTTAAAATCTTGTATGATGTAGCTCTCCAGGCGTGATGCCCTCCACAGACTCCATGAAACTGACTAATGACTTCCTCTATCTCTGATTCAACCAGGCAAACTAAGAGGAAACCAAGTGGATCTTTCCAGTATAACTTTTTGTCAGAAATGGAATATTTGATTGCATGTAATTTCAACGTTCTAGCTTTGGAAGCTGACAATTCATCTGGACATTTCAAAGTCAAAAGATAAGTTACTATGTATTTATACCAGTCAGATGAAATGAACTTATCCTCAATTTTGTTTTCAACTATTTGATCATCACTCTCATTCATATCTATCCAATCATCTTCTTCTTGAACACTGTTCATACCAAGAGCCTGAAAGTTAGATTCAGCTAGCAGTCTAGCTAAACCCTGTCCTTTAACTAATTTAGTTGGCTTCACCTCCAAGTCAAATTCCTGTATTTTTGCGAGCCATCTACCCCTCTTACCATCACTGTCTGCTTGTACTAAAATATCCTTGACAACGCTGGTAGGAACGTATGCAACGATTATTGAATGTAATACGTACGTTCTAAAAGCCTTCAGGGCTTTGACCATTGCGTAGGCTTGTTTTTCCATTATGTTGTACTTTAGCTTAGCATCTCGGAGACTCTTACTGAAAAAGGCGATGGGTTGCTCATAACCCTCCTCATTCTTTTGTAGGAGAACAACAACCAACGTATGTTCTGAAGCAAATGAAAAAATGAAAGACTCCTTAAGATAATCTGGACTAGCCAGTACCGGAGCTTCACTTATAACTTTTTTAATATGATCAAAAGATGCCCTTGCTTCTGTCGTCCACTTGAATTCACTGTTCTTTTTTAGCATATCTGTGATCAGTTTAACAATTTCAGCAAAATTAGGCACGAACCTTCTCAAAAAATTTATTTTTCCTAGAAAAGATTGAATCTCTTTAACATTTCTAGGAATGGTTAATGTTTCTATGGCCTCTACTCTTTTCGGATCAATTCTTATACCATATCGGGACACTATATGGCCTAGTAATTTGCCTTCCTACATTGCAAAATGAGATTTTTTCGGATTTAAAGAAAGACCATACTTACGACATTTCTCAAAAGTTTGTTTTAAATGAATAATGTGATCTTCATCTGATTTTGAAAATACAGTAAGATCGTCTAGATATATCACTACAAACTTATCTCTTTCACCAACAAAGGCAATATCCGTTGCTCGCTGAAATGTAGCTCCTGCATTCATTAATCCAAAGGGCATTTTATGATACATAAAAGTCCCCCAAGGAGTAGTGAATGCAGTTTTTTCTCTATCAGGTTCACAAACAACAATTTGGTTATAACCCGAAAAGCCATCAATCATTGACATCCTAGTTGCCCCTACCACTTTTTCTAGTACGTGATCCATTTTCGGTAGAGGGTAGTTATCTTTTAGAGAAGATTTGTTTAAATTTCTGAAATCAACACATAATCTAATCTCTCCATTTTTCTTTCTTACCGGTACTAAATTGGCAACCCAATCAGAATATCTCAAAGGGACAATAATTTTAGCATGCAAAAGTTTTTTAACCTCTTTTTCAATTACTGGTAACAAGATTGGATTAAATTGTCTCAGTTTTTGATTGAATGGTTTAACACCTGGTTTGAGTGGAATTTTATGTTCAATCACGAAGGTGTCATAAGTTTTTAAATCTTCATAAGACCATGCAAACACATCTTTATATTTTTTTAATAATTCAGTATATTTATTTTTATTTTCTTCTGTCAAAAATTTAGATAATTTGACATTTTTAGAATTATTTACAGTTCCTATATTACAGTCTTCAACCTCTTCTGGTTGAGGTTGTAGAGTGGATTTAGAAGGGATATCGTCTTTATTGAAAAGTCTTTCCAAAGGGATAAGACCTTTGGGGATTTGGTTATTTTTCAGAACAAGCATCCTATGATCAGCAATTTTGTCATGGAACTCTTTTACGTCTTCACCTTCTTGCATGATCCAAAAAGGATGATTTTGATTTTCTTGATCATTATAAGTTTCTGAAAACTCATCTACAGTTTCAAGGAATTTTCTGAGTTGTTCATCATCTTCAAAAACCTGCCAATGCTGTACATTATCAGGTATGGAAGGTCGGTGTCTCATTTGAATATGATATTTCAAATTGAAAGACGTTGGGGGGTCAAATGTTGAAGCGACTTTAGCTAAGGCATCGGCCTGTTGGTTTTCAGATCTAGGTACAAAATGGAAATTCACAGAAGTGAAGAAATTTTCAACTAAATCCCATACACATTTTCTATAAGTTATTAACCTAGGATGTTTTGCTTGGTACTGTCGGTTTACCTGTCTTATGATTAATTCGGCATCCCCAAATACTTCAATATTTTTTATTTTCATTTTCCATGCAGCTTCTAAACCAAGTACTAGGGCTTCATATTCACAAACATTATTAGTACAATCAATAAACCATTGGAGTCTATAAGAAAAAGGTATAATAAATTGATCATCGGGAGCAATAAGGAGTACCCCGGCTCCAGCTCCAAGATAAGAAGAAGCTCCATCAAAAAACATCTTCCAAGTACCAATACTATACACATTTTCTTTTATTTCATTTTTTTGAACTTTTTCTTCGGTATCTTTATTATCTACATCTGCATCGAAATCATCATCTAACGATAAAATACAGTTTCCTAAATCTTGGTCTGCTATATACACTGGGTGATTTGTAGGGTTTTTAGGATCACTCACAGTAAATGCCATCCGGCTTTCCCTGTATAGGCGAGTGAATTGACCTACAAAAACAGGGATCGTTAAGTAAGTCATATCTAACTGGATAGATCCTCCAAGTTTAGCACCCCAAGATCTGGATAGTAGCATTCCATATTTCGGTGGGATATCTGCTACTACCACATCCATAAGAATACTTTTAGAAGGTATCTGAGCTAAGTTAACCACTAGGTCTTTGATCATTCCTATGCATTTAACCCTCCTAGAATCAAAAGAGTACAAATCACCATATGGTCTAGTGACTTCAAGACCAAGTTTGTCCATCATGGCTTTGGGCATTACATTATGTGAAGCTCCAGAATCTAACATACAATTGTGTAGGAGGTGTTCAAAAACAGTAAGCGTGATATAAAAAGGAGCTACAGTATCTTTGGGACCTTCTACATGCGGACCGAAAGATATGATAGGTCTATCATCTTCTAAGTTAATAGAGTCCGCTTGACTTTCCTTTTCAGAAGAATTTATCATTTTAGCTATTTGTTTCCGGTAAACCGGATTCTTGGCTAATTATACAAGTGGAATAGGAATTTTAATTTTGCTTATTTCATTTTCTAAGTTAAAATTACCTATGGCCTTGTCATTTTCAATTTGTGGAGCTTCGATAATCTTTTTCTCAGTTTTTTGCTGTGGCGCAACCCTTTTTTCTTTTACAGGTTTTTGAATATTTACAGGGGTTGGAGTATTTACAGGATCTAATTGTACAGGATTATCTGTTATATCTCTGTTTGCAGGCTGTTTATCTGCAACTTTTGGATCTCCCTCATTATTATCGTTTCTAAGCAAAATCCTTTTTGCTTGAACGTTAGGAAGATTTTTGTTTCTCGACCTTAGATTATATCTTCCTTGCAAATCAGTGATGATGTCGTCTGCAACACTTTGATATGCATAATCATCAGTTGCACTGTCATTAATTGTATCTTCTGATTTTCTTTCCCTTATCAACGATGCCTCATAGTCTTGTCTAGACACATAAGGATACCTGTTATCATCGCCAAGACATTCAATTTCTTTGTCCAACTGCTCAAATCCACCAAAGTCTTCCTCTCCGATATAATCTTCAGTTTTAAAATGTGCTTGGACTTTCTGATCTTCGTTTTTTATAGTCTTATGTGGTCCTTGTGGCTCAGGTTTTTTTCGGAAATCCTTTCGGGGAAAATTATCCCTTCTAGGTTTTTCTAATTCCATTTTAGAAATTTTGTTAGAGAGTTGTTGGATGACCCTAGCCATCTCCTCTATTTTGTCTCCAGTAGATTTTCCTGACCCCGAAGGTCCAGCTTGTTCTTTAAATTTTCTAGTTTCGTTATTAACATTTTCTGTTTTCGCTTTTAACTTTCCAGATGCCATCATATTTGATTCAATTTCTACAGCATCATCTTGCATCTTAGGAAGATCTACTGACCGTCTCTCTCTCAACAATAAAGCAAAGTCGGGATCGAAAGCTCCAACATATGTTACTTTAGCCGCAGGTTGTGAAGGCTTTACTTCAGCTGGAATTTTGTTATATAGTTCATTAAATCTTTGTGTAAATTCCAATACTGATTCAAAATTTTTCTTTTTCAGAGCTCCGAATTCTGTTAGATAGTAGAGGTGATCTTTTCTCTCACCCCACTGTCTGCTAAACGCATTTTCAAGCTCTTGATAGGATCCTAATGATCCATCCGACAACGATCTAAACCACGTTCTTACCTGTCCTTCAAAGGTTTGAACAAGTAATCTGGAATAGACATCTTCATGTTCTATTCCCAGAATGTCCGCGAATTGGTCAAAGAAATTGATATGTTCTTGAGCGGTTAGGTCACCTTCCCCTGTAAATTTGGGGAGTCTCTTCATATAATTTTCGGCTAAATCATGAAGGGCGGCAAGAAGAACTAAGGGAGCATACCTAGCGGCCACTTTGGCAAAAATTCCAGGGACTGGTATCTGATTCCCTCCTCCTCCTCCACCTCCGCCACCTCCTCCAACATTTAATCCTACCATAGTTGTGTTTGGGACTGAAGTTGTGACAGTGTGTGGGGGAGATTCTGTGGAGACAGGGGATGGTACTTCGGGAAAAGAAAATGTGTCGAAAGAGGGTGGAAGCGAAAGTGATCGCTCTGGAGTTTCAGAAGAATTTGATTTTGTAAAATCAGAGTGATCAATGTTAAACGTTGATAAAAGATTTTGTTTAAAAGATTTTATTGATTTTAAAATTTTCTCCGGATTTGAGACTGGCGAGGTCTGCTTGGTATCCAGATTTTTTCTGGTGTTTTTTCGGCTACTAGCCAGTTTATTAAATGTGGAGTCGCCAAGTGAAAGATAAGTTTTATCCTTATATGGTTTTCTGCTCTTGTTCACTATCAAGAAAAGAAAGTGTCAATGTCGTTCTACCCAGGGAATTAATTCGTTACTTCAAGTCCCCAGCAAGGGCGCCAAAAAGATGTTGTTCCAGAGTTTGTGTTTTAAGGCTGTAAAACACACCGTCTAGGCATCCAAAATTGATAATACTTACAAAATAATGAAACAAAGAAAACTAGATCAGATTCAGTTTCTCAACTGTCTCTGTCTTTCTTCCCTTTGTTCCTGGATGGTTATGTCACATTCAATCGCTGCCCACGATCGTTCTAACTTGGTTCTATTTGTTGCAGTTTGTAAGATGGTGTTAAATAGGTTCAATGCAATGCTGGTTTGATCTTGTAAACCGTGTTCTATGTTTGGTTGTCTTCCGTTAGGGACTGTCATGGGTGATTGATGTTTTTATATTTTTATAAAAGGGATTTTTTATAAATTTATTACTTCAGACATTCAGGTAAGATATTGACAAAACAACTTTAAAACTTAAAACATGAAAATAAAGACACAAGCAAGGCCAATTCCTGGTTTAGTGACAATTATTAAATTGTTAACAATGAAACATAACACAGAGAAATATAAGGCTATAATATGATAAGAATCTTATATTTCCATTACAATAAAGAAAGGAACGCAGGTTTTCTAACAAAAGAAAGTATTAAGGAACAGAAGGTTACAGGTCTTAAAATTATTGAAATAATTCCAGAGGAAAAACTGTAACACATTCAACATCCAAACCAATCTGATTCTATAAACAACAATTGCTTATAATTCCAAATTGATTCACTTGCTAGAAATGCACATTAAGAAGAATATTTGACAAATGAAACTAGAGTAAGGCAGAAACATAGTCACTGAATGACAAGATCCAGAATCTTGTTGTGAATGATATTCTGATAAACTTTAAAGCTGGTCGTACCAAATGTCCTTTTCCCCAAAATTTCTGAAGCCATGTTTCAGCCTCACGAAATTATATTTATACATTTATGTCCAAAATTTTCGTTGGTAACTAACCAACTCCCTAATCTCTCGGTTGCAATAGACTAATGTCAAACGTTTATAATTTATTACAAAATACTAAAAATAGAAATATTTATAAAGTTTTAGCTCTGAGTAGAAAAACTATCTTTATCTGCTTCAGTTGCTTGAACATGTCTTTCTAAAAAGTTCACCAAAGCCTTAGGAGCCTCAGGTATCTCGTTAGCTTCAAAGGAGAAGAAGATTCTTTGTAATTCTGGCAACTGGTTTGCAATTTCTTTCTCTGTCGATTTAACTTTTTCCAGTTTTGAACTGGAAGTTATCATTAGCTTCTCGATTTCGGCCATATTAACTATTTTGATATTTGAAATTTCAGCTTTTTTCTCTTCCAGTTCCTCTTTTACCTTCAGTTGATACCTGTTAATGTCAATCTCTCCTAATGAATTGGAGAGTCCTCCTGTCCCGATAAGTGTTGATTCTTTTTCAATGAAATAAAAAATCTTTTGGCAATCTTCATTGACATTTTTTGTGATCTTTTAATAACCTTCCAAGTTTGTTTCCCAAACTTTTATCATTGTATCTCCTTTCAACTGCTCTACAATAGACAATTTTTGTGATTTTCCAATTTCCTCCTTCTGTAAAGCAGTGAGTATCTTTTGGAAGGAATTTCTTACTGCTTTAGCTTCCATTTCTTTTAACACGGCCTCGTCCAAGGATATTTTAGATTCATGAAAATAACTCTGGATGGTTTCCAGATTGCAAAATATCTTTTATTGTTCTTCCTGGATATTAGCACATATCTCAGCTGCTTTAGTCTTGAATTGATCTATTCCAATCACTTGGTTAGCAATTGAAATGATCTTGTCTTGCAACAATTTATTTTCATTTACCAGTGCCTGCACTTGTTCTTGGGTAGTTTGGATCATATGCTTTGCTTCAGTTAAATTTTCATTTAACTTTTGAATTTCCTGTATATCTTTGAGCCTGGCTTGCTCAAGACCTTTTTGTATACCCCATTCAATTAATTTTTCATTTTCTTTCTGTCTGTCCTGTAGCTGTGTAATTTCCTGATCTTTCTGCTCCATCATGGTGATTAAATTTCCTATAGAGTACATATTTGTCGATGCTACGGCCCCCAAAGTCCCTGCTAGTTCTGTAGAAAATTCAGTTTCTTTAAGATTTTTTCCATCAATAATAATTTTGTGTTTTTTAACTGTCCTCTCACCTACAGGATGTAATTCTTGTTTCAACACAGCTTTCCTTTTCTTGCTAAAAAAATAATCTGATGATGGTATTTCATCTCTACTAATCGGTTCTAAGTCACTCATGTACAGAGCTCCCTCGTGAGGATTTCCAAAAGTAGCTTGTAATGGAGTTAATACCGTTATGGGACTCCCAAGTTCCCTTGAAGCTGTTCCCCCAACTATTTCTGGAATATCATCAAGGTGTATGAGATTTGTTTCTACTCCTTTTCCTTTTTTTGTTCGTATTTCTTTGTTCTGTGAACTTTCTGTATTTTCAGGAGGCATCTCAGAGTCTTTCAATTTACCTTTGTCCCTTGTATTATATTGAATAATAGTTTCGAAACCAGGAGGAATGGTTTCTATCTCTTGCTCTGATGTTGACACTTCTCCTTGTAAAATCTTTGGTAGACACTGTCTTCTATTCCTTTGGAAAGATGCAAACCCCACCTGTGCATCAGGTGACAAGGTCTGCACCTTGCTTTGAACTTCATCATATGACTTAACATTCTTGAAAATATCATCATAAAAAGAATCTTCATGATCATATGCTTTCAACCCACATTGTGCAACATGCCGATTTATAACTTGATATGGATCATGTGTCATGTGTTCTATATCTACTAATTTTACTTCACTCAATGATTCTGCTTCTGCCTTTGAATGACTGAAGTTTAACAAAGCAAATTTTTCTAAATAAACAGGAAAATACGGCCATGACTTCTTCTGTTGATCTTTTAGTTCAAGTCCAATTCCGCCATTTACCAACTGATAAGCTAATTCTCTACAAACTAACCTATCTGGGAGTATTTTGGGAAGTGCATGTGGTGGGATAGAACATCCGAAAACCCTAACATATGAGAAATGTTCTTCAATGAACCAATCGGCAACTGTCTTAAGATTTTCTATAATGGTATGTGAAATCTGAGGAGGTTCACATCCGAAGAACATTCTGTGTAGAGGAATTATAACATAATGACATACCTCATAAAAATTATCTTTGGCATTGTCTTCCCACAGAGCCGAATGATACTTATGGACAGGCTCTGCACAGGAAGGATCCCAACTCCAGTTCATCAATGGGAATGGAGTCTTAAAGCAAACTGCATCCATTATATAGGATGACATATAAAAGGCTACTGGCTGTCCCTTTGCCCTAGCTGTTTTGTAGTTTATAACTTCTGAGGCAATGTTATCTGATAATATTTTATGCCAATTGAAACTACGTCCTTCTGAAACCTCTTCTAAAAATGGTGTCCAGTCTGCATTGAAATGAAAAGGATCTTTTCTACCAAAGAGTCTACATAACATCATTCCTACATACACCATGTATTCATTTAATGAAGCAGTGGCATATATCCCATGTGTATTGGCCCTAAATTTGTTCTCATCCCTTTCCCATCCTTTTATCATATCAGAATATGCTTGGCCACCTTCTACACATTCTTTATGTTGAAAAGCAGCTACAAATTCTTTATTAAAAGTGTGCCTATAATTTGGAGATAGTTTATACATTACTTGTATATGTTTAGGCCTGAATGAGCCGATGATAGCTCCTTGTTCATTTAGGATAGTTCTTGTTGGAACGTCCACCTTATCCAGTGCCCAGACAATCATATCTGTATATGAAACCAGTCTCGGACGTGCTGCAACCTTATGTAGACCTGATTCGGCAATGTCTCGGAGATGGTTGTCAATACCATTATCAGAATATGAAAGTTCATCCTCCATTTTCTCTGCTATTGCAGCCCATGATTTAAGATTGTGCACCACTCCAGCTACAGAAGTTTCTGAAATGATGTCACCTTCCGGATGTTCTTCGGTTTTCTTTGAAGCTTTTTTAGGCGCCATGATTGTATGTTCACCAACTTTGTGTTCAGTACCTCAGCAACAAGATTTCAGAGCGAGCAAAACCGCCAATTATGGAATATCCCAAAAGAGGAGTAAAACTCTGTATTTGCTCGGATATCTGTAACAAAGAAGAATTCAACTTCAGAATAATGTAAATGTTTCAACAATTATTTTGGATATATCGTAAAATCCTCGAGATTTGTTCATATGTTACGAAATAAATGCAAAAGATATTCTCGATAATCTGCATTTAACATTTGTACCCGAGTTCTTGCGATATTTTTAAATATGATAGAAACTTACCAAATCGAAAATTATTGCATTAATGATTCATTTATTAAAAATTTAAAACCTTAATCTTTGCTTTGAAGAGTGGTTGATTAATATTAACGTTGGTTTGAAATTGAAAACACTTTCATCGGAGTTTCGGGACTTTCGATGTCAAGAAAATAAGTCATCGCAAACTGTTATCCACATTTTTGGTTATCGAGATGATATTATGATCATGTCATGATAATGGAAGATCAAACTCTTCATTAAGAACAATTTCCAAAAGAAGGTTACACTTATCATTTTCTCAAAATCATATTTTGGGAAAAGTTTGCAGGCTGCATATATACTCTCCTGCGAGAATCTTTATTTCCGCAGGCTGCTTTCAGTTGGATTGCGAACTTCTCGCACTGTGTCCAAGGCCAGGGTGCAAACTTGTTTCTAAAGAAGGAAAATGAATAAGTTCTCGATCCTTCTAGAAGGAATCTTCTAGAAGGATGAGTT
>JZKD02S1672838.1:640965-685653 GCA_000966675.3 Picea glauca | reverse complement strand
TACTCCATCCATTTCTCTTAGTTCCATTCAATAG
Source organism: Picea glauca (assembly GCA_000966675.3). NCBI lineage: Eukaryota > Viridiplantae > Streptophyta > Pinopsida > Pinales > Pinaceae > Picea > Picea glauca. The sequence goes on along the minus strand of JZKD02S1672838.1, from coordinate 685,619 downwards.
TTAGATCTAGGGAAAGAGTAGTATTCTGTCACGTTTTGTTCCAGATCCAGGTGGATCTTGGGGAGATTGGTTTGTGTCCGCACTCACGAATTTATCCATAAACACAAACCCCGATCGCCAAGATTGCGATGTATTAATTTAGTTTAAAACCCATTATTATCTTAATTAATCCGGCTTAGCTTTTCGTAATTTCGTTAATCAAAAATCGGAAATCGGGAAATCGCGGATCGAGGAATCGAGATATTTGATGATATAAAACTTATTGTTCGCAGAATCACGAATTGCGATTTCCCGATGAGATTATTGTTCTTAATCATACTTAACATTAATTAAATTGACTTTAAACCTTGCTTAAGAATTAATTAAAATCACGGATCGGAAAATTGGAGAATATGATGATAAGTTTATTTGTTCTGCGAAATCGCGAATCGCAATTTCCCGAGTTGATTAATTTAAAGTTTTAAAATCCTTTTTTTTAAGCGTGATTTGAATAGATTATGAATTAATCAAGGATTAATATATCGGTAAATCGGAGATCGGAGTTTCGCTATTTGATTTACATTGAAAATTGTTAAAACAAAACTTGCGAATCACGATATCCCGATACGAATTTAACCTTTCTTTAAGTTTTATCATTAAAGTTCATTTGCAATATTATTTGAAAAAGTGTTTGGAATATACGTTCGTTTGAATTTTAACCATTTTTTCCAAAGATGAATCACTAAGGCATTTCTAATTTGTCATATGGGAGATATTTTTTATCTTTTAAAATAAAAAATAGAGTTCTGTTTCAACACCTCCTTCAACAATAAAAAATTTCATGCGTCTACGGAATCTTCTCCTTACCTTTTCATCTCTAGTTGATCTAGAACCGTTAGATCTAGTTGCCCCTTTGTTTTGATTGTTGTCTACTAGGTGTATATAATTTGTAGCAACTTTGTATCTCCACATACTTCACATGTATCTAACCAACATCAACCAGTGATTGTATTTTTAGCATGGTTCGACATACTCCATCAATTCAATTATAGTTCCATATTTGACCTTTATGTCATCCATGGAAAATATCCCCAATCCATGTATGGACGATGGAGAAATGCAATACATCCTTCCATTGATGAAGAAATATGTGTCCAATTGAGGTAGTTCCTTAGGTACCCATAATTGCACTAGATGTCTATACACGAAGGGAAAATCAATTTCATCTATGCTCTCATCATCATAATCACATGACCCTCCTTTGGCAATAAAAAATTTCATGTGTCTATGGAATCTTCTCCTTACCTTTTCAACTCTAGTTGATCTAGAACTATTAGATCTAGTACAATATGTCTCACTTTCTACCTCTCCTAGTATATCTTGATCCTCAGTCGAGGAAGATAGATCTGATAGGTACCTATTTGGTGGTACCTACACTCAATAAAATGAGAAGATAAGTTAGCAAACTAAGTATTTTGGAAGAGATGATGATTGTTTACTTGAAAGTCATGAAATGTGAACTACATTAAAATAGCATGGTTTAATTAGATATGAAAAAATAAATATGAGCATCAAATCAAGCATGGTGTATAGAAATTTTATGAATCCTACTGTTGATGTTTAGATTCAAACTTAATACTTTCCTCCAATCCCACCGATTTTTCTGTTGGAGGCTTCTTCTTCAACCAAGTTTTCTAGTAGTTCTAGTCTACTACGGATTTTGAAGGATAACGAAGGTCATATTCAAGTTTTAATCATATGAAAATCCAAGTAGTAGTTGAAGACATACTTAGAATCCAATTAACTTTTCAACAACATCCAACCTTGGTCCAACATCATCTCACATCAAACGATTCTCCTCCAATTTTTTCAGGGTAAGGGTAATGGAAAGTGATTTTTTTGTTTTTCTCTATGATGACTTAAGAATTGGTCTCCATACAGTTGTTCATAGTATGTGCTATCCCAAATCTCTATGTGGATATAAAAGGGATATATTTGAGGAGCTCCCCCAAGGTTTACTATCCCAATTGGTCTACTAGGAATATCTCCCACATTAAATGTATAGATCCATTGCCAACTTGTCAACATGCTATGTTCAATGTAGAGTGTTCTACGGATCCAACAAGAGGCCACAACATAGATTTGGTCCAACTTATCCAAAAATGTAGAAGCCAAGGGGCCTCAACATAGAGTTGGTCCAACTCATCCCAAGAGGCCACAACATAGAGTTGGTCCAATTCTTGTACTATAGGATACACTTTATGTAATGTCCCCGACCACCAACCCCTGCCGGGTAACGCTACCCAAACAACCTTAAACTTTCCTTTACTGCTCTAATACCATTCCTATGACATTCTCGACCTTAAACAACAAGACAAGCCATGCCACCTAGTAACTTTGTGGAAATAATCACATATAAAACTTAACTGGAAGATAGAGATAACATCTAGTATTCACACATATAAATATATATCTATATAATGCAATTAAACAGAATCAACATTTAACACATGCATGCAACACACACACACACACACACACACACACATATATATACACATACAAGCATTACTAATGAATTTAAAACAAATAACACAAAATTACTCCTACCATACAGACTCCTGTGGAATTGATAGTAATTCATACATGCAATGGAACATATGATAACATTGCAAGAATCACAAACATGCATAACATACATGTTTAAGCACGGAAATGATACTTATCTTTTAACTAGAGTAAAACCACCAACTGTGTGCAAAACTTCCATGAACCTCCCAGCCTTAGACCACACTTCTCATCACTCTTAGTAGTGGGTCACCCCCCAGCTGGGACTAAACTCCATCAAGCAAGGGATTCCTTGGCTAGGTAAGGTCAATAGGAAAGTCACACAGTTTAAGAAGAAGGATTCTCTCCCAGGAGCCACTTATCTCCACATGCTTGTCCCACCCCAGGAATATACACCTTCATTGTCACATAGTCCATCAGTTGCTCCACCTCCCTTACCTTAGGCTTCAGAAACAGGCCAGACCAAAATTCTCATAGCTATGTAGCAACTATGAGACTCCCTACAGAAGAATTCACCTTCTCATCACACTCTCTCACTTGGGAAGAGTTGCTCACAGGCCTGACAACCTTCTTCTTCAACCACGGGCTTGGAAACCTGCTTCTTCAAACCACGATAACTAAATTGGGTAAGGCAAGGGATGATTCAGTAAATTACAGAGGTGCCAAAATGGTCACGGTTTCAGCAATGGAGGAATTGGTTGGTGCCTTGCTTGCTCAATGCATGAGTGAGTGCATGCACATGAGTGCCCCCCCAGCAAGAATCCCCCCTTAAGAATATATGTTCCTGAGCCGACACTTGTCACTCATGAAGCATGTTCCTTCCCTTTGGAAGTTGCTTTTCCTCCCCAAGGAACTTAGGATAAAAACATATCATTCTAAACAACTTTTGGAATAACAATAAATTATTATTCTCTTGGACTTAAGCCGCTAGACTTAGCCCCTCTTTCCAACCTCTTAGCCCCCTCTCCCTTACCCATCCTAGTGGATCTTAGTCCCCCATACTCTTTCTTCATGGTCGGTGTACACGCAACGATGTTTTTATATTAATAATATGAATATTTACATGTACAAAAGAGGTCCTGGCCTTTAACACCTAGGCTCTTTGGCCTACTAACACATAATCCTACTAGCTTATAATTGTTTGGCTCACCAGCCTACACAACATGTTTACAATTAATAATACAATTGGGACTTGTCCTAGGGGTATTACACTTTAGGATTCAATTATTGTAGATAATTATCTTGTACATCAATATCTCTTTCATCAATTTCCCCAAGTGGTATTATTTCTTCCTTTAGGTATACCATCTTATTTGTGCTCAAACTAGGTGGAATAATGCCATATAAATGTGTGGGAAAAGTATTCATAGATTATTTTGTCCCATTATAGAAGGATTGATAAGAGGGTATGACATCTTGTTTCTTCCTTGTTTGCATGTTAAGTTCATTTTCTATTGTGCAATCCTTGAATATAGTATGTTGGTTGTAGAAAATCTCTTGTACAATACTAGTTTGTAGATTGCTACCATTTAGGCTATCAATATCATCAAATATACATACTCTTTTCTTTTTTGAAAAAGGATTAATTGAGTTATTTTCATGATATTGAGGAGAAGGTACTCGGGGAAAATCTTTCCTGATTTTGTAAGTTATCCTCGTTGTCTAATGGAAAATCAAACCTTGCAACATTCAAGAAGGAAAATCAAACAATAGAGAATCAAACCTTGCAACATTCAAATGCATCATAACAACAAAGAAAACATTATATAGATAATTCCATGAACATATAAAAGATCTCCAACAAATTTTTCAAGGAATGATGGCTTCTCCATTAACATGAAAAACAGTTTATAGTGTTTAAGAAAAAGCCTTCCCCTCATTTTGGTCGGGTCATAGAAAGATTATTTATAAGATCTCCACTACATGTACATACCTAGGGGTACAATTTAGAAGTCCTATATTCAACCCGAAGCATGCTTCCCATTGTTGGATTAGTAATGGGTACACTTTTTGTGCTTGTGTGACAATGTGTCCTTGTAAACTTTCATGACATACCCTCAAAGATGCACCTATTTGACACAATTATCAAACTCACCGTTTTTTATTATTTTGAGGTTTGGTGATCCAATTTACAATGAGTTAATTGGGATTTGTTGGAGATAGTCCAATTTATCATCCTTCAACATCGAAAAATAGTATAATTGGGATTTGTTGGAGATAGTCCAATTTATCATCCTCCAACATCGAAAAATAGTATATGATTGACATGGAAACCTGTAATGTACCCAACCACCCCGGGATGGGCTACGCTACCTCAAAACGTGTTTATGAACTGAATTTGGATTCTAATAAATTTTTAATTAATCAAGAGGCACGAAATATTCACATGTAGATATCAAGACCCATGCTATAGTATAAAGAATGTTTAAATATTCCATGCATATAAATAACCAGCAATCAGACACATAAAAATTGCACATCTCAAAGATATTAATCAATACACAACAGAAATAAATGTATAAGTACAGAAACACATGACATAGAGCACTTATCTTTAATGAAATGAATCACCAACTGGATGCGGACCAAGGATGTTCCACCCAACCATAGAAACTATTGTTCCAATTCTCAACAATAATGGCACCCCCGAGCCAGGGCTATGAATCCACAAGGATGGTTCCAAGGTGTCACTCAACTTCCCAACCCAGTCAACACTCAATCTCTCACAAGATTCTCAATGCACACAACAATCCAGTGTACACCAACTCTCTTTTATCCATCCTGCACATCCCAATAGAATGGAACCCCTTCTTTGCCATGCAATCCCTTAGGCTATCCACCTCCTTCCAGGGCTCTGGTGCATCTAGTCAATAATATCCATGTTGGGACTCTCAAGATTCACAACTGTGAGAAAAATGTAACACATGCCAAATCATCTCAGACATTCAAGCATTAATTCACTGTTAGAATACACCATCAGTCATTACATCCAACAAAACCATGGCTCCTCTCCAACAATTCTTTTTTATTTCCCAAGACAAGATCAAAATGAATGAGGAATGAAAAGTGGGTGAAAGAATGAATGGAGAGATCATAATGAAGGGTCTAAATGATGAACAATGAAAGAGTAAGTGAGAGAATGAACCCCCCAAATAGACCAAAGATGGGTTTATATATTTCTTGGAATTAAAGAACAACATGGGCTTCCCACAAGATGCTCATGTAACTAATATTCTCCACTAAAACAAAAATGGGTAAATAAAATATAAAATAAATACTTAGCATCTCAATCCCCCTCTCTTGTGGAATCAAATCCCCCTATAACTCTTTTCCTTGTTCGTCTAGCAGCCAGTGATGTATTTATTATTAATAATGATCAAAACATTACATTTCCTAGGCACAATAGCCACTTTTAATTGTTTGGGCACTCTGTCCTTTCATAAATTAAAAAAATACATTATTTAATATGGGGCTCAAAACCAGGGTATTGCATCCCCCCCCCCCTATTTTGGAACTGTCCTCAATGCATCTACAAAACATAATTCATAATTTCAAAATTTATTCAAATTTGCGAGTGCTCTGCCCGCATGGCATCTTCAGGCTCCCAAGTAGCATCTTTAGGACTGTATCAAGTCAACTAGATGTTTACTAGCTCTATAACTTGATTCCAGAGCATTTTGACTTTTCTGTCTAATATCTGCATTGGTTGAACCTAAAAGTCTCCCTCTGTCTCTACCTGAATCAAATTCCAATCAATATTAGTATCATGTAAATATTTTTTTTAGAAAAGAAACATGAAATATATTATGCACATTCATGGAAGTAGGGAATGCAAGCATGTATGCAACTGGCCCTATTCTGTCCAATATCTCAAATGGACCATAGAATCTGGATGCTAGCTTTGTAAAAGTACCCAGCTTCACAGAGCTCTTCTTGGGCTTCACTTTTAAAAGCACACACTCCCCCACTTTAAATTCTCTAGCTGTCATGTTCTTATTTGCATAAATTTTATGTCTATCTTGAGATGCCTTTAAATTATGCTTAATTCTAACCATCAGGTCTTCCATATCCTTGAGAAATTATGGTCGAAGTACCACTCTATTTGTTGGGTTGTTCCAACTAACTGGAGTATTGCATTTCCTACCATACAAAGCTTCAAATGGGCTCATTTTCAATGAAGCTCGATACCCATTATTATAGGCAAACTCAACCAAGTGCAAGTAATCTTCCCACTTAGATGGTTTATCCATCACATACATCCTCAACATGTCTTCAATTACTTGGTTGACTCTTTTTGTCTGCCCATATGAATGTGGATGGTATGTTGTGTTAAAGTTTAGATTTCTACCAAGTCCTTTAAACAATCCCCTCCAGAAATTTGAAGTAAACTTTGTGTCTCTGTCTGAAACAATTTCCTTAGGTATCCCATGCAACTTAGCAATCTCCCTCATGTAAATTTATGCAATATTAGTTGTTGTATGAGTCATTTTTACATGAACAAAATGAGCATCCTTTGTCAAATTATCAACCACTACCATGATTGAATCATGTTGTCTTGTTGTCCTGGGAAATTTATTTATAAAATCAATGGTTACCACTTCCCATTTCTTCTATGGAAGTGGTAATGGATGTAGAAAACCTGTTGGGTGCCTATGCTAATCCTTCACTTTCTAACATTCCATACATATGGGAATGTAATCGACAACATCTTTTTTAATTCCTAGCCAAAATAATTGGCTTCTTACTACTGCAATTGTTTTCTGGTAACAGGGATGTCCAACATATGGAACATTATGCATTTCTTTTAATACCAAATTTCTAAGTTCTTCGAAACTAGGAACATAAATTCTATTTTTATCCATAAGTAATCCATCTTCCTTCATCTCATATTCTTTAATTTTATGTTGTACATTTTCTTATTGTAAGCTTTCTTCTACCTGTAAGTAATGTTGATCTATAACAACAAGATCTAAAATTATGCTATTGAAATCTTATTGATGCATACTAATGGTTGTAGCATGCATGAGATTTACTCTTCTACTAAGTGCATCAATAACTTTATTTTATTTTCCTTTGATATGCTTGATGTCAAAGTCGTATTCACTTAAAAATTCCAAACATCTCGTTTTCCTGGCATTCAAAGTTGGTTTTTCAAAAAGATATTTCAGACCACTATGGCTTGTTCTTAATTCAAATCTCTTCCCCATTAGATAATGCCTCCTCATATTCAATGCATGAACAATGGCAGCAAGTTCCAAGTCATGTGTGGCATAGTTTCTCTTATGTTCCTTAAGCTTTCTGGAATCATAACCAATGACATGTCCATTTTGAGTGAGGAATCCACCAAGTCCTTCCTTGCATGCATCTGTACATACCACAAAACTTTCATTTGGGTCAGGAATCTTTAAAACAAGTGCAATAGTAAGTAATTCTTTCAACAAATTAAAGTTCTCTTCACACTTAGCTCTCCATTCAAATTTAATTCCATTCTTTTGCAAAGAAGTGATGGGATGAACAATCTTAGAGAACCCTCCCATAAATATTTTGTAGTAACCATCTAATCCCATAAAAGATATGACTTCTAAAACATTTCTGGGTGTTGGCCATCCCCTAATGGATTCAATCTTTTCTGGATCCATTGTTATACCTTGTTCTTAAATAATGTGTCCCAAGTAATGGATTTGTTCTTGGTAAAAAGAACACTTACTAATCTTGGCATACAACTGATGTTCCCTCAACACTTGCAATACCAATATTAGGTGATGTTCATGCTCTTCCTATGACTTAGAATAGATAAGTATGTCATACAAGAATACTATGATAAACTTATCCAAATAATTTATGAATATGTCATTCATTAAGCACATAAAGATAGTTGGTGCATTGGATAGTCCAAATGGCACCACTACAAATTCATAATGCCCATACCTGGTTCTAAAGGTTGTCTTATGGATGTCTTATTCCTTGATTCTTACCTGACGGTATCTTGATCTCAAGTCTATCTTCGAAAACATATTTTCCCCTCGTAGTTGATCAAAGAGGTCATCAATTCTGGGTAGAGGATATTTTTTCTTCATGGTGGATTTATTGAGCTGTCAAAATTCAATACATAGCCTCAATGTTCAATCCTTATTTTTCAAAAAGAGTACTGGTGCTCCCCAAGGTGAAACACTTGGACGTATGTACCCTTTTTTCAACAATTCTTCCAACTGCATTTGTAATTATTTTGATTCTAGGGTACTCATTCTATAAGGTGTTTTTGATACCGGGGCAACTCCTGGCACTAAATCAATAGAAAAATATGTCTCCCTCTTTGGTGGCAACCCTGGTATTTCTTGGAATTCATCTTCAAATTCTTGTAGTACCGAAACTTCTTCAAGGCTTGGCCCTTCTGTATTTTTTCACTCCTCCACATGGGCTACATACAGTTGACATCCTTTTATGAAAATATCTTCAGTTGTAAGGCTGAAATCTCCGTTATAGAAATGGGTCTTGGAACTCCTTTCACAATGCTATACTTTCCTTCTTCATCAAGACATGTAAATGTCTTGTTATGACAATATAGGATAGCATGATGTTTGTCCAACCAATCCATTCCAATTAGAATACAATAAGACCCAAATGTTATAATATTTATATCAACATTATTATTCACTCCATTCAAACTTGTGGAACAACCTCTAATCATCTCAATGATCTTTCTTTTGGTTTCAGTGGCTAGCTGAACCAAACTTGATTTTTCAAGCTTACTTTTCTCAAAATGTAATCTATCCACTATTTTAGGATCAATGTAACAATGAATTTCTCTTGAATCAATTAAAATAACAATAGGATGATTAATGATCTTATCTTCCACCTCGATCATAATGGATTGGTACTTTGCTTTTCGATTATCTAAGGCTGCATATATTCTTCCCATGTCTTCTACTGTTGTAGCATCTTGGATGTTGTGCATGGTCTTCACTTTTTCTTTTTTGTGAGGGAAATCCTTGTACAGCTGATCTTCTTTGCATCCCCAACATTTGATTGGTGGTATTCCCATTTTTCCCAAGGAGTCTTCTCTCTTGGATTCATCCTTAGCAGGTTGATCTGGCTGATTTTTATTGGGATATTTCTATTGAAAGGAGGTTTAAATCCTTTCTTTCTCTGATCAAACTTCTCCTTCTTCTTATCCTTCCAATATTTTTGCAAAGACTCTCTTCCCTTTCCTTGATCATATAGGTACTTATCCTTTTTTATGGTCTCATTCAAAGTCATGGGTTCATCACATTGAATCTTCTCTTTATAAAATGAAGGCAGTCCACTCAAAAACCTTTTTATTTTCAGTTTCTCATCTTTTATAAATCCCACATACTTTAGCAAAGAAATTTTTTTCATACTCTACCATGGTCATGCTTCCAGCCTGATTCCAAAGAACTCCTACATTTTTTTGTCATAGAAGTGCTCAGAAAGGAACTCCTTCTAAAAATATTTCTTGAATTTATTCCAAGTGATCCTGCTCTCATTTATTTTCTCAACTTGCTTGAGTTGATCCCACCAGATAGCAACTTTTCCATGTAGATGGTAAGTAGAAATTTTGGATTCTAGGTTTGGTGAGTAGTTATGCAATTGAAAATACCTCATGAGTCCAAGAAACCATACTTCAACATCATCTTCCCTTTCTCTTTCACCATCAAAGGACGGTGGATTAAGCTTCCTCAACTCTCCTTGCAAACTTTCCAATTCATGTCTTGTTCTTTGGTGCCTAACAGAAGACACCTCTAGACTACTTATGGAATATTCAGATGCATAAAATTTCCTTGTTGAGTAAGGAGGTGAGTGGTGTATATCAGTTCTTCTAGCACTTCTTGAATAACCAACTCTTTTGTAGTTATCTCTTCTTTCGTGATATCTTCCCTCTTCCTCCTATTTTGTGTTTGAGCCATTCTTTGTTTGCCTTTACAATTGATTTAAGCTTTGCATCACTTGAGAATTTATTTGATTTTTTTCTCTTATCAGTCGCTCATTGTCTTCTTTGTAGCTATGTACTTCTATTCTCAAGCTTCTCATAGTCTCTATCAATGTTTCTTGCTCCCCTCTACCCTTGTGCCCATTTGATTATGTCTTTGGATTACCAACACTGATATTTGTCCTTTGGCCTCTTTATCATGGATGGAAGCTCCCTCTCCTTCTTCCATTTCTTAAATATGTAGTCTTATACTGAAATGATATGTTTATACCCCCTAATTCTGCAAAATGTGCAAGCAACCATTTTGTTAGAATTATGCCTATTATAAAACTTTTTCCAAACAATGCTACAAGTCCTTTTTTCTGCTCAATTCAAGAAGAAATATATTATCATTCTCCAAATTATAACAATCCAATGTTATTCTCCTCTTAATAATATTTCCAACGACTGTACTCTTTCCCCAATCTAATATTTGAGATGAAAGTTATGGATTTCCAAAAAAATCACTTTAACCCTTTTTTTTTTTGCAACAAGATCTTGTCGAATTATTCCATAGCCCCTTTAAATTGGCACAAAATTTGAATTTTTCATAGGTTATTCCATCAAACCACTTTCCTTGTGACCATGGCTCTAAAACACAGGCTTATCCACTCTAAGTGGCATTCCTTTAGCAGTTTTCCCTTATTCTTCTACACAGGAGCTTATTCGAACACAATGTTTGAGGACTTGGTTACTTCTAGTTCCTTTGTGCCTATAATTGAGCCCTTTACCTTATCATGAGACCGGTGCTGGGACCAAGTCCTCTAGACTTCAACCTTTAGGCTATTGTCCCATTTCAATATTCGAACTCTCCCGTAGTAAACTTTGTCAAACACATATATTCACTCCATTGGTAGATCGAACGGTCAATATTTAGTCTCCCATTAATTGGATGGTCTTAGCTCATTTGGAGGCTTCATGAGATCAACAACTGTGACTTAATCAGGCACTGGGATGGATGATTCTTATTCATTTTGGACTTCCTCGCTCTGAGACTCTAGAATATTACAACTCTTGAGTGGTTCAACTCCCCCGAAGTGATACCCACCGAAGCACTTACCCTATCCTTCCACTGTTAAATCAGACGGTCATGAGAACTCCCAAAGAGTCTTAGATATATGGACCATGTGAATTCACTACTCTGGGACTCTAGGACATTACAACTCTCGAGTTTTTCAACTTCCCTAGAGTGATACCTATCGAGTGGTCATAAAGTGATGATGACCGCTTATCATCGATTAACCCCTCCACTTGCGCTATCCTTTCACTAGCTTAATCCAGTGACTGAGAAAAGTCCTGAAGGAATCTTAGATCGACAGTCTGCATGAATTCATGACTTTGGCCTTCGACACTTTTACTGGTAGAGATGTTGGACAACCCAAGAGGCCATAATCCTAGAGATGACATGGCATGCTAATGTCACCTGTGGTGAGATGGACCCATGGTATGTGTGCCACGTGTCACTAAAAAATGAATAGGTTGGGGTCCAAAACGGTACTAAATCCAGGCGACCCATGTCCCCACACGACACCCCTACCACATGGCATACAACACGTCATCAATCAAATGGATGGTCCACATTCCTCCACTCTAGATTTGATGGCTTGTGTGGTTTCGAGACTATGTATTTACACTCCATGGCTTTGGCACTTTGAAACTTTGACAGTTCGGGGCTTCGACACTTCAATAATATCCTAAGTGGAAAAGTTCCAAAGTACCAAAACTTTGCTATCCTTCCACTCTAGATCTACAACTCACATTACTCTCAAACTTCCTATCATATCAGACGGCCAACGAAACTTCATGAATTTGCATGTTTTCATGCTTCTTCCATGTCTCCAAAAATCATCGAAGCGACAAAGTTCTAGAGTTTTCCATCTCCCGCTTGGATTTGATTAACGACTGACGATCGACTAGTTTGATCTGGCATTCCTCATTCACCCAACTCCTGATCTAAAAATATAGAACTCCTTGATTCAATGGCTATGATCGCTCCCGAATTCAAAAGGGAACGGTCATGATTCCACGATCCTTTACAAAGGATATCTATCTGCACGACGCTCTGGATTCTGCGCAATCTATGCAACGTTATCTCTCCTTATCTTTAAGATATCGTAGACAAATTCTTTCTTAAGCATCATACCATGTACAACAATTCCAACCCATACAAGTTTGGTGTTTCAACCAAAATCTCTGATACCAATTTGTAACATACCCAACCACCCCCAGGTCGGGCTACGCTACCTCAAAGCTCATTTATGAACTAAATTCAGATTCTAATAAAATTTTAATTAGTCTAGAGGCATGAAATATTCACATGCAGAGATCAAGATTCATGCTACAGTATAAATAATTTTTAAACATACCATGCATAACCATAACCAACAATTAGGCACATAAAAAATGCACATATTAGAGATATTAATCAATACACAACAAAAATAAATGTATAAGCAGAGAAACACATGACATAGATCACTTATCTTTAATAAAATGAATCACCAACTAGTTGCAGACCAAGGACGTTCCACCCAACCATAAACATTGTTGTTCCAAGTCTCAACAATAATGTCACCCTTGATCTAGGGATATGAATCCACAAGGACGGTTCCAAGGTGTCACTCAACTTCCCAACCCAATCAACACTCAAGCTCTCACAAGATTATCAACACACACAACAATCTAGTGTACACCCGCCCTCTTATATCCAGTCTGCACAACCCAAGAGAATGGACCCCCTTCTTTTCCATGCAGTCCCTCAGGCTATCCACCTCCTTTCAAGGATCCAATGAATATGGTCAAGAATCTCCATGCTGGGACTCTCAGGATTCAGAGTTGTGAGAAAAAATTAATACATGGAAAAGCATCTCAGACATGCAGGCATTAATTCATGGCTGGAATACACCAATATTCATTACATCCAACAAAACCATGGCTCCTCTCCAACAATTCGTTTTTCTTTCCCAAGCCAAGATCAAAATGAATGAGGATTGAAAAGTGGGTGAAAGAATGAATGGAGAGATCAGAATGAAGGGTATGGACGATGAACAATGAAAGAGTGAGTGAGAGAATGAACCCCCCAAACAAACCAAAGATGGGTTTATATATTTCTTGGAATTAGAGAACCACGTGGCTTTCCCCCAAGAAGCTCATGTAATTGACATTCTCCATTAAAAAAAAATGGGTATATAAAATATAAAATAAATACTTATCCCCTCAAACCCCCTCTCTTATGGAATCATATCCCCCTATAACTCGTGTCCTTGTCCGTCTAGTAGCCATTGATGTATTTATTATCAATAATGATCAAAACATTACATTTCCTAGGCACACTGGCCTCTTTTAATTGTTTGGGCACTCTGGCATTTCATAAATTAAAAAAATACACTATTTAATATGGGGCTCAAAACCAGAGTATTACATTCCTAATTTTGTAAGTTATCCTCATTATCTAATGGGGTATTACATTCCTAATTTTGTAAGTTATCCTCATTGTCTAATGGTAAACCAGACCTTGCAACATCCAAGAAGGAAAATCAAACAATAGAGAATCAAACCTTGCAACATTCAAATGCATCATAACAACAAAGAAAACTTTCTATAGCTAATTCCATGAACATATAAAAGATCTCCAACAAATTTTTCAAGGAATGATGGCTTCTCCATTAACATGAAAAACAATTTATAGTGTTTAAGCAAAAGTCTTCCCCTCATTTTGGTTAGGGCATAGAAAGATTATTTATAAGATCTCCACTACATGTACATACCTAGGGGTCCAATTTACAAGTCTTATATTCAACCCAAGGCATGCTTCCCATTGCTTGATTAGTAAGGAGTACATTTTTTGTGCTTGTGTGACAATGTGTCCTTGTAAACTTTCATGACATAACCTCAAAGATGCCCCTATTTGACACAATTATCAAACTCACAGTTTTTTATTATTTTGAGGTTTGGTGACCCAATTTACGATGAGCTAGTTGGGCATGGTTGGAGAGATCCCAATTTATCATGCTCCAACATCGAAAAATAGTATATGATTGACATGGAAACTCCACTATGTTCTCAAAGATGATTATGTCCAATGTTGAAGATATTTCTGCATATTTTAACTCATTGGAAATTCCAAATTCCTACCATAAAGTTGACACAAACTCAATTTGATTGCACATCCTTACAATATTCACCCTCAAGATGGAATTTATTTTCAAGGTAAGAATTTAAGCTCCAACCTTTGTATTTTTTTGAAAATAGTTGAGAAAGATTTATGTTTCACTCAAATCATATTCCCTAGCACTTAGCTTTAGTGGGATTAGTTGAATACCCATTGAAACATTTTAGAGGAAGTTTCATTCATAATCTATCCTTCTCTCTAAGTCTCCCACTAAAACTTGTAAAATATCCTCCCAAGATAGCTACCATTCAAAGTGATTCTATCAATCCCAAGGTAGAAACAATATATGAATCTTTAATTTTGCCTAATCTACACTTGCATATAAAATAATGGACGACTTCCCTAAGTTTAATGGGGATAATTCTATTGTGACTGAAGACCACATTGTTTCTTTCCAATATTATGTATATTATCTTGTTTTTGAACATGATGGCATATTTATGTTGAAGTTTTTACACTCTTTGGAAGAAGATGCTAGAGCATGGTTTAGGAACTTGACAATAAAGGTCATTTCAACCTAGCAACAATTCCTTGAGTTTTTCTTGCATCATTGGGGTGGTAATAAGGAATGATATTGTTTTTTGAAGGATTTTAAATCAAATGAAGAATGCGTGAAAGAAACAATATCATCAGAAAAATATAGAATAAAGTTCAAAGGAAATGGAGTAAGAATCATGATATCTCTAGACCCCAAGGAAGTCAAATCTTGGTGGATGAAGAAGTAGACATTAGAAAATTATACCAAGTTATACAAGGAATAAATGAGGATGTCAAACCTAATGCTAGAGGAGAACTACATTTAGGAACACCCTTTTTTGTGGGATAGAATTTATATATTGAAATTTATGAATGGAAGATGGAGAATTATGAGTCTAGAGAAAAGGATTGTTCAACCATTGAGGCTATACCTGGGGACAACTTCAAAGATTTCTTCTCAAAAAAATCCATACCAATTGTCTTTGAAATAAATATTACACAATATCCCAACCTAATCCCCATAGGCTCAAAGTCAACTAATTCCCCCCATTAAGATTTAAAGAACGAAAATCACCTGCCATACATGTTGTTGGAGTGTCTAAATTGTTGGAGAACAAGGTAAACTATAAATATTGGTACAATAATTTACATTATATTTTTTATGTTGGTGGAGTACTCACAATCATTAACTATATACCTAGACCACAACAAGATTTGGAGGAAGAAAATTTATAGCAGTTGCTCAAATAAAAAAATTCAAGAATGGATTCAACCCTAAGAGACATATTGATGATTGTCACTTGCAGATGTTGGAGGGTGTCCACCTTTTTCATTTCTCCTTCAACACATTCTCAAATTGTTTCCTTCCATCCTTGAATAATTCTTTCATGTCATAACATTTTAGTTGTCTTTTATGAAAGCAAGATTCTCTCGTGCTACTAGCACCCACTAGGAAGAAATCCACACCAACATTATTTTCAACATAATCTTGTTCTCACACTGACAATGATGCCAATGTTAAAACTAGGGTTTTAACTACATTTCACAAAGGATTACTGATTTTGGAGAGACATTTTTAGCAACAAGAGGAGATACATTATTGATTTTGATGGCATCCCACAGGTTTGGCCAGATCATTGGGCTCCTCTGCCTATATCAATGTCCAATTGAAATCTGGACCCTTGAATATCTCCACCGATCTACCTCTATCAGACGGGGTTTCGTTCCGCTGCCTCTATCAAAAGGAGTTTTTCTCTCTGAACCTGCCCTAGATATCGAACAATGTATGTTGGGGAATCAAGATTGGTTTTTCTCCTTACTCCTCAGACAAGGTTTTTCTCTGGGTTTTGCTCAGCTATAGTGGGCGCTCGATCATCACCATATTTTTCTTTGTAATATTGAATGGGCGTGTGCGGGTTGATTATAAGTTTGACATTTGTTTTGTTTTTTGATTATTTTTTGAATTTAATTAATATATATATATATATATATATATATATATATGAAATTAATTAATATTAATTAACCTTTGTCAAAACTGGTACGGACAAGGGGAATCTGACTATTTAATTAAAACAAAGCATTGTTATGGTCCCTGCGGATGCTAACACAATGTGATTTATGCTTAATGCTCTACATGTCAAAGTAAAGAAATTCAACCAAGCGTGGGTAAACGATGGGAGTAAGTATGAATCTATTAAGGTAGACAGATGCTTCATCATCTAATTAGTGATTCCCTTGAATGGATTAATGAGATTCCTATTATCCCAAGCCACTATATAGAAAAATGACAACCAAGGGAACGAGCTTGGAAAAAATAGCGGGGAAAGAAGACCCTGTTGAGCTTGACTCTAGTCTGACTTTGTGAAATGACTTGAGAGCTGTAGAATAAGTGGGACTTGTTTTCAATGCAAATGAAATACCACCACATTTAATGTTGTTTTACTTATTTCTTGGGGTAGAGATGGGGAATTGCACATATTTTAAAATATAATGCACATTTCCTCAAAGTGAGATCATTGATGGAAATGGTCAAGAGCTTATTCTTCACGCACTCGATGGCAATGAGTTTAGGAAACAAGCACAAATTGAAAAAATTTCAACGTTGGCACATGGTATATGGTTGATATGCATGATTTATTACCCCCACTTGACCATAGAAATTTCCTCAAGACAACCATCCCCTATGCATAAGAACCTATAATAGTACCCACATTCTTCTTAGAGGCAAAAAGTTACCTCTAAAGTGTCTTTGTTGTGGTTTGAGTTCATGTTAATGGCTAATGAGCCTTAGATATCCATTTATGGTGTAAGGCCCTTATTTTCCTCCATTGATTATGGTCAAGGCTCTAAGACCCATCCTTACTATGAAAAAACTCCTAATCACACCCATATTCCACTTGTATGCCAAATGTCCACTTTAAAGGGTCTATGTTGTGGTTGAAGGCCTTGATTGTGGCACATTAGATCAATAATATTAATTTGTGGAATAATTCCCTAGATTTCTCCCCCGAACCATAGTATGAGACCCACCTGTCATGCAAAAAACCTTCTAATGGCACCCATATCCCACTCTAAGGATATTGACCTCCCATAGAGGGCATGTTTTGTGGTGTGTATCCTTGTGCATGGCCATTGGTCCCTAGAATATTGTTCTAGGTCCTATGGGCCTCCCCGACCATTATCAAGGTCTTTAGATCCATCCCTATTGTCTAAGGAAGTATAATAGAAACCATATTCCACTTGAAGGATAAATATCCCCTTTAGAGAGGCCATGTGCTGGTTTGAAGCCTTGTTCTAGAAGCTTCATTTGGAGCTCAAATTCCTTTTTTTCCTTCCCTTACAATGGTTAACTCCCTAAAACCTATTCCTCATATGCAAAACCTCATGAGAGCACCCATATTATGATCGGATTCCAACTATCTCCATTAGAGGGACTATGTACTGGTTTGAGATATCGATCATGGCTTAAAGATTCATTTTCTCTTTTTCTAAAAATAAAAAATTATTTATATAGAAACAAAAACAAATTCATAAGATGAACTTAATGAAATTTCTATTCCATTATAAAATGAAAATCGCATTCTTCAAGTTCTCAAAAAACTATATAATTAAAATCAAGTATATTTGCATACTGCACTTCCACACGATTAAAGTCACATTAGTAATGTACATTTAATTTCTTTCCCTTTATAAAATAATCCTTGAGATTTTCCTTTACTCTTATTCATTTTAAATTCTTTCCACCCCTCTAAAAATGGATCCACGATAACTAAATGTGAGTTGGAAGGTGGGAGGTTAGAGTTCTTAGAAAGAACCAGTGCTTTATCTGAATTGCATGTATTAGTTTTATGATGTATTTTTGTTCCACCTAGAGGAGTGTTAGATATCACAACCTCCCTCAAGGAGGAGAGTCTTGTATCCAAATATTCTACTTTATCCCTCGAGTGAGAAAGGAGTGGATTCCCCAATCGGTACTTTTGGGACATGATTTACCTAATTTTGATCAAGGTTAGTATCTGACCTTGATTCCTCTATAAAATTCTGTCTCTTTGGTTTTGATTTGGTTCTTTTTTCCTATGAGGATGAACTCGAACATGGGAACAAGTGGCTTGTAAATGTCTTCTAAGATGATATATCCTACACTTGAATGATATGTTCTCATAATCCAAGACATGTGTGTATTTAAAATTCTTCCATGTGAGAATCTTTTTGTTTGAAAGACCATTACAAAGGTTTATCTCAACACAAATGTGTGAATATGTGCATAAAACCACTACAAATTTCATCAGATCTCATTTTACGTAAGTTCCTAAAGCATTCCCATTATCCTAAAAATTTGATAAATACTAGAAAAAATTATGGAAAAAATAGACCTTTCTAACTAGGTAAAGAACATAAAAATAAATCTAGAAGTAAAAACTTATAGAAAAATTAGTAACATAATATTTTTTAATGTGAAACTCAAAACACATGTTATTAGTATGTACATGTTTCTAAAGTGTGTGCATGTTCTATAATGCATGTGCTTTATTTGAAATTCATTTAATTTATGTGCTTTATTTGAAATTAATTTTTTGGGCTCCTCACCTCACCAATTTGTTTGCATACTTAGTTGCTTGGGATTTATCTTACTTGGTTGCTTGGGATTTAGCTTCTACATAGGCCTCAATGGTTTGGGCTACAAAAACAATGAAACCTTCATTATTATGGATATATTTCAATATAGTCATTTCTCACATTATTTTTTAATAGGTTACACAAATCTATCACTAAAGTAACTAGACACACAATGTATAGACCCCAATATGTAGATCCAAAATATAAATTTTTATGGTCTTTACCCATTTTAGAAAAACTTATATTCTTCAATAGTAGACACCGAGATCTATAATAAAAAATAAATAAATAATAATTTTATTGTGTTAAGGACATAAATCCCTCACTAATGTCTGTCCTTGTCATTTCATGGCAATGCTCACTTTCTTAATATAAAAAAATATAAAATTAACATTATATTTTTTGAAAAAACACCGGTGGAGAACAACAAACTATTCTATGCAATTATTGTACAATTCTTTTTCAAGGAATTCC
Source organism: Picea glauca (assembly GCA_000966675.3). NCBI lineage: Eukaryota > Viridiplantae > Streptophyta > Pinopsida > Pinales > Pinaceae > Picea > Picea glauca. Next base: position 665,844 of record JZKD02S1672838.1, on the reverse strand, counting down.
ATCATTTGGATACTACCATAAGGGTAGTGGCTCTTGGTTGCATGACCAAGAGAAAGGGGGTCTCATCACAAGATGACCTTCTCATTTCCAGGAAATTTTTGTGGATGACACAACCACTAGCTGGTCACCAAGCTAGGGTGGTGGCCATCAACTCTTCCCTTGCAACATGAAGAAAGAAAAAGCTAGAAAGAAGAAAATAAAGCTAAAAAGAATAAATGGCAATCAGTGGGCTTGGAAACAATTGCATCCATGATAAGGTGCAACTCACCCTTGACAAAGGAACATGGTATTTCATGATTATTCTCGGTGAAAGTAAGTGAATTGTTTCCTTTTCATTGCAAATGTTTATGGTGATGGTTTATCTTGCTCATACACGATTATGAAATTGCATGACTTATTTAACGCTTGAAGTATGAAAGTTGAAGTTCTAATTTTCTTGATTTTTTATTTTTCTAAGCTTCATAAATTGATCTAATAACTAGTGAATCCCTAGGGCCCTAAAGTGTTATCTCCCTTGAGGTCTTCATCTAGCTATTGTGCTTAAGTTACTTTTCATCCAAAAAATCTTGTCCCTTGTAGTGATTCTTTTCTCGTCCTAAAGAGAAAGAGGTACCATGTTGGGGTGATAGTGACAAGGCTACCTTCGTTTCATGTTTGAGTCTGGAAAACCTCCCATACCATCATTGTATTCTTCTAGTATAACCATGTCAAATTTCAGTCCATACAAGCGCAAATTGAAAAAACTTCAACGTTGGCCTCATCCACATGTCAGTTATAAGCGGGGTCAAGTACATGAGCAAGAGCGCCTTATTTTTGGATTTTCATAGAAAAACCAAATAATATTTGATTATCAAATTATTTTTTTGACTCATGTTTGAGTTCGGAAACCCTCCAATACCGTCAATGCATGTGTGTTGTCCCAGCACACCAAATTTCAATCTATAAAAGCACAAATTGAAAACATTTCAACATTGGCCCCATTCACATTAATTATTCTATAATCTAGTTTTTGTATTTTCGAATTGTTTGTGTGAGTCATTTTTTAGTCCAACAACCCTCCCATACCATCAATGCATGCATTTATTCTAACCATGTCAAATTTCAGTCCACACAAGCACAAATTGGAAAATTTTCAACATTGACCCCATTCACATTAATTATTCTATAGACTTGTTGTTTGTCAAATTATTTGTTTGAGTCATATTTGAGTCCAAAAACCCTCCCATACCGTCAACTCTTTCATCTAGTCTAGCCATGTCAAATTTAAGTCCATACAAGCACAAATTGGAAAAAGTTCAACATTGGCCCCATTCACATTAATTATTCTATAGGATTTTTCTTTGATTGTGGAATTGATCATGTAAGTCATGTTTGAGTATGGAAACCCTCTCATACTGTCATTATATGTGTCTAGTCTAACCATGTCAAATTTCAGTCCATACAAGCACAAATTGAAAAACTTTCAACGTTGGCCCCACCCACATGTCAGTTATAAGCAGGGTTAAGTACATGAGCAGGGATGCCTTATTGTTGGCTTTTGATAGAATAACAAAAGAATATTTGATTTTGAAATTGTTTTCTTGACTCATGTTTGAGTATGGAAACCCACCCATACTGTCAATATATGTGTGTTGTCCTATCATGTCAAATTTCAATCCATAAAATCACAAATTGAAAAAATTTCAACATTGGCCCCATTCACATAATTATTCTACAGGCTTGTTGTTTTATTGTCAAATTTTTTGTGTGAGTCATGTTTGATTCCAACAACCCTCCCATACCTTAAATGCATGCATCTAGTCTAACCATGTCAAATTTCATTCCATAATTTATCACTCTGTAATTTTCCTTGGCTAAGGAGGAAAATCATGGAGGTAACCTCTAACCAGCATTAGGATCAGAAGCTAGCCCTTCCAATTGAGAGAGGGATATCTCTATGCACTCAATCACTTGATTGAGTGCATATTGAGATTTCCATCGGGCATGGAGTCAGGATCTGAGCTCAAGGATCTACTAGATACTTGGTTAATAGAACAGAGGTTAATCAAAGGTGAGATAGAAAACACTTCCTTAGACAATTTAAATGTCACTGTATATGGGATATGAATAGATAAAACATTAAAACTAAAATAGAGCATCAGTCTAAGATGAATTCTAAGGTAGTTTTCAGAGGAAAAAAGGTTGAATATCTGAACATGTACAACAAAGCATTAAACTGTAAATGAATTATGTAGCACCTAATCTTGCTCAAATATCAGAAGATATAACATTTAAATGAATTCAAAGAGAAAGGATAACATATACCATGAGAAAACACACATAAGGAAACATCTTAACATGAATCTTTAAGGCCAAAGCTCTAGTACTTCTGATCCAGGAAACATTCTATTAATCTCATAAAAAGATTACAACATGCAGTCACCAAGATCTTTCTCACACCACTACAACCCCTTATTCCATCATTTTCCTTGCAATATATAGAAATCCATATCATAATAACTCAAAAGAGTCGAATTCATGAAGGTTCTCTATCTTTAGATAAGTTACAACTAACCCAAAACAAACTGCTAACAAATTGTTAACAAACTGCTTCAAACTAGGAATTGGTTTTTGACTTGCTAAATATGTACAAATCGTGATTAAATACATCAACTACATGAAAAAAATTTATTCCTTCGAATCCCCATGCTCATATAACATGTGTACTTCACCTGGAAGTTGATTGGATGTTGATCTGGAGGTCTAGTGTACTTTCACAATGTGAGGAGACTGCTTGCTGCAAAAAACTAGGAACTTTCGCAGTGAAATATCCTTTTTGATGTTTCTCCCAAATGGTGAACTAGGTTGGGCTAATGTTATTCCATTCAGTTAATATGATTATGATGCTTCTCCACAAAAAAATTGCATCAAAACCCAATTCACATATTTTGAGAAAATCCAAAGCTGGATGTAGGTGACAGTGGTTCGTTTCTTGAAAAAATTGAAGTATTTTGACCTAAAATTAAGTGACTTTATTCATCTTACCCTGATGCATATCCTATCCAAATTTTAGGGTAAATGGGCACATGGTTTAAAAGTTATGAATAAAGTACACTTCCGCAGCATACTTTTGTAGCAAAACCATTGCTTCAGCACTTTCATAGAGTGAGCTCGCTGTGAAAGTTTTTGTCTTCACTATTTTGAACATTTAAACCTTTACTTGCTATCTGGAGGCCATATAATGGTCTTGTCTAATGAATATGATGATCAACAATGCCTTTTTTCATTTCTTTGTTCTCCTGTTGCAGGTGGGCAATGACATGATTTTCCTTCTTTAACTGGCTTTCAAGCTCTACGATTGTCTTATCCTCTTTTTCTCATGGAGACTGATATTTATTAGGCTCTGTAGCTGCATGTTGGAAAATATTTTCAATGATATATGTACCTAAGGGATCTAGCCGGATCCTAATACATGCCATAGAAAACCAATAAACTCTTTTGATGACCCATATGACATGATTTGACCCTTGAATGATAGAAAGGAACTTTATGGACATGTGATCAATTGGAATGCTTATGACTAAACCTTACTCATAACCACTCATTCTCTTATATCATGATGTTACCCATCATACCTCTTGAATATGAAAATATTACTTTAAACTTATTTTGCTCAAATGACCAAAGACTCACACATGTGGCTACAAGGCTTAGTCTCTAACTAAACTTGACCAATGACTGAGATTTAATAAATGATCTCATGAAGACATATGCATTCACATTGATACTAGACACATCTTGGTATTTAAAATACCAAGGCATGTTTCTAAAACCCTAAAACACATACTTGACTAGACTTTGACCTTATTTACACATTAATGGACACTAACACCATACAAGCACAAATTGAAAAAATTTCAACGTTGGCCCCATTCACATGTCAGTTATAAGCGGGGTCAAGTACATCAGTAGGCGCGCCTTATTTTTGTCTTTTGATAGAATAAACAAAGAATATTTGATTTTCAAATTGTTTGTTTGAGTCATGTTTGAGTCTAAAAACCCTCACGTACTGTCCATGCATGTGTGTTTCCCTAGCATGTCAAATTTCAGTCCATAAAAGCACAAATTGAAAAAATTTCAACATTGGCCCCATTCACATTTATTAATCTATAGACTTTTTGTTTTATTTTCTAATTGTTTGTGTGCGTCATGTTTGATTCCAATAACCCTCATGTTTTGTCAATGCATGCATCGAGTCTAACCATGCCAAATTTTAGTCCATACAAGCACAAATTGGAAAAAATTCAACATTAGTCCCATTCACATTAATTATTCTATAGGCTTGTTGTTTGATTGTCCAATTGTTTGTGTGAGTGATGTTTGAGTCTAGAAACCCTCCCATACTGTCATTGTATGTGTCTATTCTAACCATGTCAAATTTTAGTTCATATAACCACAAATTGAAAATATTTCAACGTTGGCCCATTCACTTGTAAGTTATAAGTGGGGTCAAGTACATGAGCAGGCACGCCTTATTTTTAGATTTTGATAGAATAACCAAAGAATATTTGATTATCTAATTGTTTTTTAGACTCATGTTTGAGTCTGAAAACCCTCCCATACTGTCAATGCATGTGTGGTGTCCTAGCATGTCAAATTCCAGTCCATACAAGCACAATTTGCAGGAAGGTAAAATCCGACGACAAGGCCAATTTTCATGACTTCTTTCATGGTTTGGTCTTTTTTCTATGTGTGCAAGTTGTGTGTTTAGGAACCATATTTCCATTGTTTTGAATATGCTCATCACCTCACCTTCACATATAATTTCTCAAATTGGCATATAATAAACCCGAATGAGCTTCTCTTGGTTTAGAGAATAATTAATTCTCTACTGAACAGGGGAAACCATGTGAAGGTGGAAGCTGTAATTATGCCCCCCCCCCCCCTCCTCACATCACCACATCACTCTAAATTCCCCCATACCTAATTTGACGTAATAAATAACATGTAACACACTACATACAAAAATGGAATAAAACTTTAAAAAAACGTAATTAACCTATATAAGTAAACACTTAAAAAACAATAAATCATATAAATATTGAATATATAATTAATATAATAAATCATAGAAAACATATAATCGCTTACCTTATACATTTCAACATTTAAATATCATTCATATTCTTCTTCATCCAAATCAACATCTGTATCATGATCTAGTTAAGAATCGATAATGTTGAAAGGATCGTTCATATCAACATCATCATCAACGTCATTTTTGCTATCATCGTTGATATCATCAATGAGAACATTGTCTGCTACATTTGGATGATCAACTTCTTCAGCTTCTTCATCTGACACATTTGCAGCCACCTGCTCCTGATCTGCATCAGCATCTTCTTATTCCATATTATCTTCTTCCTCTACATGATTATACTTTACTAGTCTTCTTCTTGGATCATATCTAACAACGTATGACCAATTTGCTTTACCTGGTACCTTTGAGTAAAATATTTCTCACATTGACTTGGAAGAACATAAGGCTATGTACCCAATTCAAATTCCCTTGTATTAACCATGGTAAATCCATTAGCATGCTCAATAATAGTTCTTTCAGGATCATGTTCATGCATCTGTAGCCTGTACCATTTGACCTCAAACAAAACTATTTTAAAGGAATTAAAATCACACTGAATTATATCCTCCAAATACCCATAGTACCTATTTTCAGTTTCTTCTGAATGCATGTCACTTCTAGAGGAAACATTAGTGACCTTAAACATTGCATTTATCCCGCAATCTGAGGATTTCATCTTATCATCCAACTTTTTTATACGAAATTTACAACCATTACACAACATAGCCTTGTGGTGTTTCAACTGCAACATGAACAACAAGTAAAAAATGCATTGCCAATTAGTAAACGTCATATAATATGGACTTAGTAAATATATATTTCAAAAAATAAGCAAACCAAATACATTGATATAATGGGAGATAACTATAAAAATGTGGGTGAATATACTTTCCTTTTTATCTTTTAAACCAAAGGATAAATCAATTTCCCTTTGTGTAAGATCAAGAAATTCATGTCAATAATAATGAACTATTTTAATCATCTTACTGACCCCTTCCCATGATAACCTACCATAGTATTCTTCACATCGTTCAATCCAATACTCTATCCAATCAAGATTGTTTGCAATGTATAAATTTAGAGCATCCCACTCTCGACCAACTATATGAAAAAATAACAATTCAATATCAATAATTAGCTATCATTGGAAAATTTTAATATAGTTGATGGAATAAAAATAAATTAATGAGTATAATAATATAAAATTGAAAAATTAAATGTATAATATATTAAATCTACAACATCTATTGAAAAATTAAATGTATAAAGTATTAAATCTACAACATCTAATTACCTTTCATGATCTTCATTCTACCTTTCCCCAATAGGACCTTCCCTTCAAATTTGTTGATGAAATCGAGATGTCAAATGCGAGGCACATTCATATTTTCTGCTCATTTAGGAAGATATTGACTAATATACACCATGAATTGATATACCATATATCCCTCCACCATAGAACCCTTAGGACGTTCTCTTTCTCTAACAAAAGACGTCAATGACGTCAACTACCTCTCCACCATCCACATCGACCTTGTGTGTACTCGTCCACATAATTCAATCTCCTCAACTTGGTGTATGAGTTAGTGTTCTTGTGCATTGAAAAATGTTGGAGGTAGATACTTCTGCATTTCACACATTAGTTGGGGAATTTCTCTCTTCCAATACCTTATATCTTCTTTATGGATTTCTTTAGTTGAAATCCACCTACAAATGATGCAAGACAATAACAGGTTTGAACAATATCAAGGCATATACAAAATTGCAGATAAAACACAATAAGTCAATAAATTCTTCTACAAAGCACTGAAGAAACATTTTCCATATAAAACTGCATTACTTACCTCATCTATTTTCCAAGATAATATATAACTTGTTTTACATTGTTGTCAAAGTTGTTTGGGAGAGATAGAGGTAGAACATATTGTAACAAAATGCAAATAATTAATATTTATTTCCAAATAAGAGAAAAAAAAATTCTAAAAAGATGTATACCAATATGTTAATATACCTAATAATTACCTTAATGAATGTATTCCATTCATGTGTTTTAACCCCACCAAAATCACCTTTTTTCATTAAGATATTTTGTATGTTCGACGAAAACCCCGTCGGAAGCCTAATTTTCTGAATGACCTCTTTTACAACATTGCTTTGTTGCTCTGTCAATAACCATGGAAGACTAATATTTTGTTCTCAACCATCACCATTAGAACTAATAATCACACTTTTCAATGCGTGATTGGCTTCTTGAATGTCACTACAAATCTTTCCAATTCTTTCTTTGTCGGTCCTTCCATCTAAGATTCACCATAACAATTATGTTATATTCTTCCTGATATGCATTATATCAAACAGATGAACTATTTGTAGGTGCTCGTAGTAGGGAAACTTACTAAATTGTATGGGGTAACTTTTCGTTCCTCGTCGAATCCCATTCATACCTTAACGTCATTCATGAAACATAAACAAAATCACATTAACACTAATTAATCAATATAGCTAGGTATCACGCTAAAAACAATTCATTGAAAAAAAATTCATAAGATTTATATATATGATACATAAATAATTTGCATACCTTGACGATTTCTATTATATTCCAACTTCCATAGGTGAGGTGTCATTCTTCGTGGTTTTTTTCCATTCTCTTCTTTACCATTGATTTTTTCTTTCTCGTTAGTTCGATTACTATGGTTCTTAGGCAGAAAGTTCCTATACTCATCAAACACCTCCTTTCCTAAACTTCTTGAACACCGAGATTTTATCCTAGGACCACAAACTAGACATGCAAATTTACCCTTTGTTTGAATACCTACAATATATATGAATTAATGTAGCAAATTAGGATTACAATTTTTAAAAATGCATGATATTTTCAAAAATATATATATAATATTAAAGTGCAATGGAAATTTGCATACCACAAAAATGTGTTAACCCGAGAGCATCATAAATTGTCCATGCAAGTATTCCATGGAATTGAAATCATTTTTGCCCCATTGGTCTACAGATGTCATACATAGTGATGTCAGCCATAACTTCAACAACTCATCGATAAGAGGCTCAATATATACATTCATATCTTTAACTTGGTAATTACCTAATTGGTTCAACATACATTAATTATATTTGGTTATACGTCCTTATATATAAATCATGCACAAAACAAAGACATGAAGTATTATGTCATACTTTCAAGTAAATAAAGGCAAGTTAATTAAATACCTGGAAAAATCATTGCCCACATTGTGTGCTCTCTCTTTATCGACATCCAAGGAGGAAGGTTATTGTTTATAACAAAAACGGGCCACATTGAGTAAGTAGAATGAAGCTCTCCAAATGGATTGACACCATCAGTTGCCAATGAAAGTCTAACATTATGAGGTTATTCTTTAATAATTAGTCATTTTTCTTCGATGTTATTCAATGCAGAACCATCTGCAAGCATTCAAAGAACATCGTCTTCATTTCTATTCTTTGCATGGAAATCCATAAACTATGCTATACTTTGGCACCTTAACAGCCATTGGAAACGTTGAATTATGGGAATATAACGAAGAACTTTGTGAGGCACCTTTTTTGTTGCTTGATCGGTTCGATATCTACTTATTTGACATTGTACACCTTCATTTTCTTATGCATATTGTCCATAGTATATGATATGATCATTAGGACATGCATCAATAGCTTGATACTTCATTCCAATTTCTTTCATAATCACAAATATTTCTCGATATGTGTGTGGAAAAATATTTGACGGTGGTAATAGAACTGCACCTAACAATATACACCATTCAAAAAAAAAAGTCAATTTAAACAATATTTATCATAAATAGTGCATCCCTACCTTACAAATTAATTAACAATAACAATATAGAAAAATAGTCAACCTTTATGTACATGTCAGCATGACATAAATAATACATTACATACCTTAGGATATGTGTGAGATAGGTGTTTGATGAACCATTCAAAACCTTCAAGTTCACCAACAAAAATATAGTAGATAAAAGAATTGTTGTTGAGCCTTCATAAAGAGGTTGTCGTGACTTCTCGAGTAGAGGATAAACATCATGAATATCATCATGGTTGTCCTCGTCCATTGGAGAAAATGTGTCTTGGATCAATCTATGTACTCATCTTCTTGATTTGTATCAATAATGTTGTCTTCGTCTGTATCATCATTAACAACTCGATCTTCAATATTTTGATCTCCATGTTTCTCACCTTGTAAAGTAGTATTCCTACTACCACTTTCCAAATAACTCTCTGGCGGTCGACATTTTGGGGGCATTGTCTTTATATTTACAAACAATGTATTAAAATTAGTGTGTATAGAACATATATTAAAACGATAAAACATTTGACAAATACATGGCATGATCATTATTACAAAGAATACATTATATATTGAATAATGTCTTACCAAGGGATGATGTTCATAACCCCCTTCAGCATGCCCCTTCTCACTACAATTTTTTTCAGCTGTTGTTATTAAAATGTTGCGTGTTTGCAATCCCCTACAATCATTGCAATGAAAATAACATTTTCCATCGCCCTTCTCCTCCAATGTCGCTCTAAACGTAGCAAGCCTCCTTGCATTTTCATTCATAGTATATTAATTTGACACGATAATTACCTATAAGAACCAATTAAATATTTAAAAAAATAAATTTTGTTATAACATTAGAATTAAAATTTCATATACCTCGAGGTCCAATCACACGAAATATATGTTGAAATGCTAAATTTTGAAAAATTTATTAAAAAAATAATAATTTTGTTCAAACATTGAAAAAATTCATATACTTTGACGTTCAATCACACAAAATATATGTAGCAATGCTAAATTTCAAAAAAAAAAATTGGTTAAAACATTCATGTTAAAAAAATTTGAAATTAAAATTTCTTAACATAGTTGTATATTAAAAGAGACAGAAAAATTAAAAATACTAACCTTGCAAGTCTAAAATCTGAGTTATATAGATCAATAATTAGATGTGTTAAACCAATACGTGACAGAAAAAATCACGACTCAAACAATCACCAACAAAATTGTCACAACTATAGAAAATTTGTCAAAATTTGTCTTAAAGACATGTATTTATAGATCTATGATCGTCGATATAGCGATGAAAATAAATGATTTGACCCCGAAAAAAATTCAATACCCATTGCACTGGACGTGTGGTTCGAACGTGTGGCACAAGTGTCTCTATAGCGATGAATATTCATGGATATAGAGACTTTTTTCTGAATCTGTCACTATAGTGACGAACATCGGGGCCAAACAAACAAACAAAAAATTAAATGCATTTTTCCAAGAATTACATAAATGTGGAAATATTTTGTCGCATTTTGAGCCCATATGTACTGGTGTCCCAACGTGTTCATTTTCCCAACTAGTGTGACTCTTGGGTGCCAGAGAAACCTCAAATTCCATCTCCTTGAGGACTTGGGCAAGATTTTTTGTGCCCTTCTAGATGAAGACCTTACATCCTTCCCCACCTCAAGTCATTGTCATCCCTAGCAACATCCACAAGATCTACGATCTCCAAGTATACCCAAACTAGTGCCCCCATCACAACTAATTTTTCTAGAAACCTCGAGTTTCATGCCAATTGGAAACCCCAAATTCTACCAAAGTGGAAATCCCAAGTTTCCCTACAAAGTGGAAAGCCCAAGTTTCCACAAACTAACCAAATTGTACTACACCCAACTCTGCACGACCTATTGCCTGGGTTAATACGGTCGTTTCACCAAACTATAAGGATGAAATTCACCCAACTCTATTGCACTATCTCATTGTAATGTTGTTACCTTGTTGTTGTTTGGACCAATTCATGCAGTAGTGGAATGGCCAGTCCAACCATCACACTCCTTGATTCTGCACACCTTCATTCACAAACCAGTCACTTCCTTCCACAATTCGATTCATTTGCAGACATCCTAAAATCAAGGCAAGGTCACCCTCACCTTCCTACACTATGAAGTCACCCTAAAACAAAGTCACCTGCAAAAACTTGACTCGACTATCTACTTCATGGCATAGTTAGCCAATCTTCTACACATAGTTTGCATCGTGTCCAAGTTTGTGAAGAGTAAAGGGAAATCATTGTGTATCTGCACACCCAACCAACTATTTCCTTGTGATTGAAACTGCAATCAAATCCACAAGTCTAGATTCCTTGGATAAATTCTCCCCATATTCATGTCTTCAGATATAATATGTCCCATATGCACTAAGAACTGCACATTCAAACTTCCTTTTCCCCATTACTTCATCACTTGACCATTGTTGGTGAAAAGTTGTTGACCAGGATTCTCGAAGGTTACCAACAAAGGTATCATTGTAGTCTAGTTGCGCTGGCATATTCAAACTTCCGCAAGGGAAGGAGGTCTCACACAAAGCACAACCAAGACTTTTTGTAATAAAGTGAATTATAGAGGACACATCATCAAATCTATCACATATTAGTATAGATCCATACTCGGGTGTAAAGAGATCATTGCATAAGGATCCTTAAACCGACAAAGATAGGGAACATTTTGTGTTGCACAATCTTAAAGTGAATACATGCATTACATAAGTTGTTAAAAAAATAATGGAATTAGTAAATACACAACACATGACAGATTACATAGAAGTATATCAATCATTCATCCATAACACAACAAAATTTTATATGTTTGGATACTCATTTCTTTATTATGATATCTCAGACTAGTGAAATTAGAGTAGATCATTCATATCACAGCTTACATAACAAAATGAGAATAAGTTGTTTCCTTGATAGATAGATACTAGCGAAACAATCTCTTTCAAACTAGTACAATATCGAAATATTATCAAAACACTACAACAAGACTCATGTCAATTCTAAGAGTCCCAACAACAACAATAATAACCAATTGATAGTCAACAAAATCAACCCTTTCCCATTACAATTTACCTAATTTATAGTATTCCCTTGGTTGTTTCTTGATTTCGTTGCTACGCTTTCTTGATTATGCATCCTTCTAGCATGCACTCGAAGCTTCTAGGATTTCCTACTTCTTCCTTTAGCTGGCGCATCACTCTTTTTCCTTGTTGGTGCTCAAATAGTTAGCTTTTTTCCACGTGGAGTCCTCACTACTATTCTATATTGTTACTCAACACCTTTATGCGTCTACAAAACTGGTTCTTCAAAACGGAGGGCCCAATATGCCCCGAATACAATCCTTGACTCATCCTGAGTAAAATTTTCATCTCTTTTCTCTTTTCTCCCCCAAATGGAGGGCCCAAATCTGGTATGATCTATAGAACTTTCTCGCAGAAGTTTTCATATTGATCAACTTTGTCTAACCATTTCCTTGTCATAATAGAGCTCCTGCGAAAAAATCTTGTGTCGTCATTATGTCAGGCGTTGTTACTTTGGTAACCATCAATGTCTTCTACTATGATTCTGCAACAGAATCCAAGTGTTTGAATGTAACCTTAGTCGCATGGAATATTGGTATATAGTCCCTGAGTGGTGTCGTAGCCTCCCACTGAGTGTCATACAATAGATATCTTCTTCTTATGGATTACCTGACCATGTCTACTTTCTCACCTTCTTGTCATTTGTTGGCATCGACAATAGGATTTTATTCCCACAAAAACCGATATGTTCACATTTGTTTTTTGCATCCAACGATTAACAAATGCTTGCAGAGCATCCAATGGAAACATTGAGTTCCTTCCAAGCAACCTGAACTAGACTGTGACTTCCATAACATACCTGAGAGTTGTACTTTAGCATGGGGTAGCTTGGTTTCAGGCTGACTAGAAGGATGTCCAACATCTTATCTTCCTCCTCCACCTTACCAGGGACAAGTACCAGTGACCAAAGGATTGAATTATGTGTCTTTAGTTGTTATTTTCAACTGGTGATCTGATACAATTGCACCTTAGGGAGGAGTATTGAATGTCCCTCTTTCCTTGGGATTGAGCTAATGGTGTTTGACAGGTACATTTCTTTCATGATGTGATGGTGAACACCTTCCCCTGACATCTGTAACCTATATGGTTGGTTTTCTTCTCCCTTATGGAGCTCTTGATCAGGTGGTTCATCATCAGTGACCTTCGGCATCGACACAACCTGTAGTTTTTTGGGCTAACTCTTGCAGGATGGGATTTCTCTTTGGTTTTGAAGTCCTTATAAATGAACTTGACTCTGGTCAATGAAGATAGTTGAAAGGTTGAAAGGATTTTTATCACACAATGGAATCTGTAAATGTCTTAGGGTTCACGTGACTATGTGTGCCTTGGACATGGTTTTGAGCCTTTCTCAGTGATAAATAATAGTGAGAAAATTATTGGGACATGAGGCCAACTTTCATATAGTACATCGAACAGTTCCCAACTATTATTTCAGAGTGTGAAAGTATCCATCATCCATATGCAATATATTCCCTTGCATCTTTGTGTGTCCTTGCAATGTTTTCCCACATGGTGTTGACTCCTGTGAAAGGATCCCTATGTCGAAGGCAGCAGGATGCTCCAAAGAGTCCTAGAGAGAAAAGGAATGCGTAGAGGCCATACATGGAAAGTTTCATGACAACCATCAATATCGACTCAATACCTATAATGCAGAAAAATCCATGACGTCAAATGGGTAACCAAATGCGTAACTGGAAAGTTGGTAACCAAACACTAGAGGAATTCAAAAAAGTACTGACCAGGTGAGTGGCTAACCAAAAAAAGGTGGACATGTGTTAAACTTTTAGTGACGGTAACAGGTAGAGATGAAATTACGGGGAAAAAGGTACAAATAGATTTTAACAACCCACGTGATGACACTAGGGCACAGAATGTGAATTTTCAATAGCATTAAGTAAGAAAGAATGTGATTGTGACCTCCCTGGCCACAAAGTGAATATTTGGACTGGATTACTTGGAAAGGAAAATAAATCATTAAAACACGTAAACATAGAACACGTCACCATGTATTGATAGAAAGTGAAACGAATACAGAAATGGAAATCCTACTTACTAACACACACCCGAAACTAGGAGTGTAATGGAACTAAAATTATGTTGCAGATAGGTAGGGCTTCAGGCATGATCCATTCACCTAGCTAGGTCGAAGAATTCCATTGATTTGTGTTAATTTGATAGCTCTAGAATCACATATTTCTACAATGATAAAAGGTCTAAGAGAACAAAATCATATTTATGATACTTGTTGTCATATAAGAGCACAAAATCACCCTAGACAAATGATTTACTCTTTATATGGCGTTCATGCCAGTCCTTCTTTTGGGCTTTCTCCACAGTCTGGTGAAAATCTGCTAATAACCTAGCTTCCTCAAGTTCCATCAGTTCCTCCACCCACACAACAACAAATTCATCATCGGTCATTTTGGTAGCTTGTAAAATGAATATACGTGGGTTTAGAAACTTAGTTGGAACCACCTCTTCTCAACCATATACCAGTTGAAACGAGGTGTACCTATTTAATCTCTTGGTGGTAGTCTGATATGCACATAACACAATGAAAATTCCCATAACACAGCGAAAATTCTTTCATCCCAGTCATCATGATTTTCACAACAAACTTTATTCAACCCATATCCATTATTTTATTAAATGATTCCACTATTTTGTTAGCATGTGGATGATAGGGACTTCTCTTATGATGCTAAATAAAATAATTTATAGTCAGGGTCGTTATAGTTTCACTGTGAAAGTGGAATTCTTGTTCACTGGTCAAGCTCTGAGCACAACCAAACCTGGTAATGACATTCTCAAAAATAAATCATGTTGTGGTGGTCATAGAACAATCCCGAACAACCTCTACTTCATCCCAATGAGTGAGTTAGTCCATTGTGTTAATGATATATCTAGCCTTGGAATGCTTATATGTAGGATTTATCAGACCAATGAAATCAACAACCCATTTTTCAAAATCTTGTAGTGCACAAATAGGGTGAAGTGGAAACTCATTGCAGCAGGATGGTTTTCCCACCCTCTGATAGACATCGCAAGCCTGATCCTATTCCTTATCATATTTAAACATCATCGGTAACCAAATTCATGCCTATATCATTTTTTGAGCGGTTTCCTTTCCGCCAACGTGTCCTCCCGCAACTCCACCATGAAATTCCCATAGGATATCATGTCTTTCATGGTATAACACACAACATCACAATATATTATCCAATCCCAATTTGTAGAGTTGGTCTGCAATCAGTTGATAATCTACTACACAGACCACTAGGTTCCTCTTATGGGTTGCGGAATATCATTCCAGCATAGTACACGTAGTAAAAAATAAGTCAATATTAGATAGATAATCAAGAATAGCCTCAATACAAAATATATATGCATCCGGAAGTTGATCATCTATAGGTCCGCCACTTTATCCATACTCTAATCTTGACAAGTGATCTCGCCCCACATTGATTTTGTCATGATTGACAATAACTTCAAATGAGAAGTCCTAAAACAATAGAAACCACCTACAAATACAACCTTCTAACATAGGTTTGTTCACCAAATACTTTAAAGCAGAATGGTCAGTAAAAAACTTAAAATGGCTTCCAAGTGAATAATTCCTAAACTTTTGTAAAGCATACACCATAGCCAAACCTTCCCTTTCAGTTGTGGTGTATTTGCATTCATCTTGTGAAAGTTTGAAACTGACAAAGCATATAGGATGGTCCAAGCTTCCTTCCCTTGGTTGTGTAAGAATAACACCAAGCATAATTGTAGAGGCATCAATATGTACATGAAATTCAACCTACCGGTTAGGATAAGTCAAAATAGGTGTAATGCTCAATTTATCTTTTAGCAGGTCGAATGCATTATCACGGTCCCGAGTCCACCAAAACCCTTCTTATTTCTTGAGAAGTTGTTCCAGGGGTTTTTTGTGCTTGCATAACCCTTGATAAATTGGCAGTAATATCCAATATGGTCCAGGGCCGTGCGCAACTTCTTGATAGAGGTAGGGGGAGGCATATTAAGAATAACTACAATTTTTGCAGGGTCGACTAACACTCCTTCCCGACAAACAATATGTCCTAATAGATTCCCAAATGGTACACATAAAATACATTTGTGTAGATTAAGGGAAATATATAACTGTCTACAATGATCCAACATTAATCATAATAGCCCAATGTGATCTTTAAGTAAGTTGTATACAGCCCAATCATCTAGGTAGACCTCCAGGAACTTATGAATGAAATCGCAGAATGTTGCAATGACTATCTGAGAAAACATTGTTGGGGCATTCTTGAGCCCAAAAGGAATAACATTGTAGGCAAATTATCCTCACTCATTAGTGAAGGTAGTCTTCTTCTTATCGTCCTCGGTTATTCGAACTTGGTGATATCCAGAAAATTCGTCTGTAAAAGAATATGCCTCATTTCCTACTACTTGATCCAATACCTCGTCGCTAAAGGGGGTAGGAAAGGGTTCATGTACAAAAGAAGCATTCATTCTTCCATAATCCACAAAAAATTGTATATCATTCATACCTTTCTTGGTTTGTATCACTATAGGACTGATTCATTCAACCTTACTAACAAGGAAAATAAGCCCAGTTGTGAGCATCTTATCAATCTCCTTCTTCACTTTCTCTTTAAATTTGGGATTTAGCCAATATGGCCTATGCTTGAATGGTATTGAATCAGGATTTAAATCTATCCTCATTTACCCTAAAATTCCCTTAATACCTTTTAATTCTAAAGAAAAAAAAAAATAGGAAACAGATCCTCATATTCTCACAACAGATCTTGTATCTCTATCATGGTTTATTCATCCCAATAGTCCCCAATCGAGGCTAGCTTAGGGTGCTCATTAGTTCATATATTGACTTTACTCAACTTCAATGGTTTTGTATAGGAACCCTGAACATCATCTAGGATAGTATCTTTAACTCCCCTAGACCCTTCAGATTCCTGAAATGTCAGATGCCTAAGCTCCTCTAGGTCATCGAGATATTCTGGATTTCTCTCGATAGTAAAACAAACCATAGGTAGTCATGCAAGAGATGGGTAAAGAATATCATGATTGAGGGAATAATGTTCAAGACAGATAGTAGGAGGATGTATAGACTTAATATTTTCATAAAATAGTATTTCCTTTATCTTTTGTAAAGTAATAGTGATTTCAGGGGACTTACCTAAGAATAAGTCTTGACAAGATTGTCGTTGAATAACTTCCTAGCAAGTCATTTGGCATCGAGCTTCCTCATGTATGTACCAAGTAGTTGGGATCTATCCCAAGGAATGAATAAAATCATGCACCCACAATTAAGAAGGTAGTTTCACAACTTCCCATACTTGAATACAGTGTCCAACATGCTCACTTAGATCTCAAATCCCATCATATAATTCCAAATTTGGCTGGTCCAAACTCAGCGAAGTAATTTATGAAGAGGAAATAAAGTGACACTAGATGGCACACTTTTCTTCACCCCAGGAAGATAAAGTATGCTTATGTGTGGCCCCCCATCTAGCTGAAGAGGGTCATAATGCAATATCCAATATAAGAAGTATTTGTTTTGGCGCAACCTTAGCCTCTACTTCAACTAGAAAAATATCCAAATTGGAAGTTCCATCGTACACAGGGTGTTCTATAACCTCATGTCCAATCCATCTTGATTCTCTGATAGTCACGCAACGTCGTGAAAATTTCTCATATCTTCCCTATTTCCAATGGTCAATAAATACCTCTTAATCTTCACCTACAAATTGAATATTGCACCAAATTACCGAACCATCTGCAATCGAGTTAATATAGTCTTCTCACTGTCCGAAAATCAGATTATAGAGATATCTAAGTAATCCTATTCCATATTCCCCTATACCATATTTGTATGGTGGGGACCCTGATGTAGTTCTAATGGTTGGGTGACCTTCATACCATCTGCTTCAAAAGACATGATTTATTTGTTAAGGTTGATAACAAAAAAGTTCTCATAATCCCAATCAATACCCAATAAATATGGGTAGGCATCCTTCTTCCCCATTATTTCTATAAACTTCGAATTGACCATTGTCTCGACTCCATCTAAGTCCACTTCAACATTCTACAACTTCCCAACAGGATATATACAATATTGATTGGTCATCCGCAATTGAATTGGTGAATAGACCAACTTGGTATTACCCATGGATTTCCAAGTCTTGTTCAGTAATATGTTGATGTCAGACTCCATATTGAGCATAAAATCACTAATCTCATAGCCATCAATGTGAGTATTCAGTCTAAATTCCCTTCTTGATTGTTGCTTCCTTTTCAGTACTCTACCTGTAGTTCTCTCTAAAAGGTTAGCAACAACCAACTCTTATGGGTTCTCTTCAAGCTCTAAATCCCCCTTGAGTTTGGTCTACAACTCCTTGAGAGTTGTTCGTCATCTAGAATGTCATAAAGTAAGTGGAGCCACAACTCAATAGTCTGTCGGGATCTCACTGGAAGATCCTTATGTGAAACTGAACTTTCTGCAAGTGCAGGTTGAAGATCACGGCTTAAATATGCAGTTATTGGTATTGCAGGATTAGGAATCCATTAGAATATCTCAACAGTGTCCTTAAAGAATTGTTTTTTCCTAAGGGGGTCATATCTAACATCTTCTGGTACCACCTTGCGGATATTAACTTGAGTCGAATTGACAACATCACCACCAATCCTTGTTCCTCCTCTAGTAATAATATTCATAATGTGTGTCTTTTCTCCAACGAGAGGTCGGGGTTCTAAATTGATCAAATTAACACATCTTTTCCTTACATGACCCTCCTACTTTGCAATCAACTCAGGACAATCATCGATTGCATGAGTGTTGTTTCTACAGTGGAAACACCAAGAACGTCTCGTAAGAGGATAGTATCGAGTGACATGTCCCTTCTCATTACAATTCTAACATCGCGATGGCCCTCTTCCTCTATTTCATCCACCTCTGAAGCCTCCACCACCCCTACATCCTCATATAAAAGCTTGAGGAAATTCATCAACCTTGAATGTAGATCGATCTAGTCTATACACAAGCGCATCTAGAGCATGACGTTGTTTAGGGGTGTGATTAAGGGGCCCACAAAACTCATAGTAAAGTGTGTTCGAGACAGGGGTGTATTTTTGGAGGATTGGGAAATGTTGAGGGTGTTTCCCATGACTTCGGAAGATTTCACAATAGTCATTATTCTGAGAACCTTTATGGTTTGGGAAGGCATGGTACTATACAGGACCATATAAAGATGCAGCCGTTGTAACTTTCACAACTCTACTCGATGGTCTCACTAGTGGGGGAGCCATAGGTTGTGGAGGCGGTCTTGCACCCCACATTCTGGTACATTTCATCATTGTAGGCCCCTCTACTGAAGATATCTCTACCTATACTGAAGAAAATTGTGTTGGAATAAATGTACAAAGTTGGAAAGAAGTGTTGGAATAATAGGCTTTTCTAGTTCATCTGATCCAAAAATACTTAGATGTTAATTTATTTCTTAAGTACACATAAACATCCAACTTGATTCAAAAAATATGATCGTCTTGACTTTTTGAAAAATAATATGAATTCACTTACTTGTCCAAAACCTCATTAATGATGAATAATTTGCAAGAAACTGAGTGAAATAGAAACAATAAAAACAAGGCACATTACACAAGTTGTTAACAGAGTTCACCCATGTTGAGATACGTCTCCAGGTCTGCTTCCAAATGAGAGACCACTTTGTTAATGCTCAAATGCTTGATACAATAATGAATCTAACTTGTGTTCTTACAATGAACTTCTTATCTGATGCTCAAACTCAAAAACAGATGGAACCATTGAATTACTCTCAAAATTCTAAGAAAAATGAGTATAAACACCCTATACTTTCCTCAAAGAACACTATGGCACACAAAACGATGCACTAGCAAAATCTTACTACCCTTGGGCACAAATTTTGATGCATACACCTCTACAAATTGGAACACCTTTTCATGTATCCAACAAAAACAATGTGTGTGGCGCATTAGTTTAGGCATTGATTTGAATAGGGGAGTTCGGGGGGTCGAACCCCACCCGACCCTCCTATATACCTAGATTGGCACAGTTTATGAACTTAAATATGATTCCATTGGCATTATTTAACAACCAATATACATGGCGTGTTGGTTAAGTGATTGGGCCATCGGCCCAGAGGTCATGGGTTTGACCCTGACCGATGCCCATTTGTGGTATATTATGTTTAATTTCTTTAAATATAGAACCTTTTCTTAACCATAAAAAGTGGCTTGGTATCCCAATTGGTTTGGGCTTGTAGTTAAGTCATTGATCTAACTGACGGAGGTTATGGATTTGAAATCGTCGAGCCCCAAAATATTTTGATACTCTTAACCAATATTGGCCAATCAGAGAGTGCCACATGGCACTCTTTGATTTGTCCATGCCACCTCAACCGTACACCTATCACCATGCCGTGTCATTTGTACGATGTCACATGTCATATGCCATGTCATTGTATGGCCTTCCATGTGTCACCCTTTCAGTGGTGCCACGTGGACCATATGGTTTCCATGTCATCATACAGATGACATGTTTCACATTTGTATTCATTCAACTAGGTTCCAATTTATCCATTTCCCGGTGACACATGACACTCTATCATGCTACCACATCACCATGCTGACATCATCATGACATTATCCTCTGCCAACTCATTTGTATGGATGATCACCATTTGTCAACTTGTGGGCCTACCACATAGCATCCCCAATTTTCCTTATGCCTTGTTTTTCCAAAAAATTTAAAATCCATAAGTTTTTCATACGAAATTTGTTTGAGGTGATTCATGTGTCATTGGAAAGCTCTCATCGAGCTCTACACAATGAAGTCATTTTCAAGAGCATTTGAGATGATTAATTTTTTAGCGTTCTTAGATCCACTTGGATCATGCCACCCCATTGGAAGCCTTTTGGACCACCAAAAGTATGGATTACTCAACAACTAAGTGAGGATAAATCTCCTTCACTTTATCGATCTCGATCTATCTTTCTTTGCTTGGTTTTATCCCTTTAAGACCAAATTGAAGATACTCCACATCACCCTTTGTGAAAACCTGATTCTTCTCAAGGATAAAATTTTCCTATAGCTCATCTAAGTACTCAGGAGAAAAATCATCAACTATCAGAACCTGAACACCTTCATCTTTATCCATAACCATAAGAGGCTCATAAAGTTTCAAATTCTCGACATTTACTACTGAATACATCTGCATATAATATGGTATATCTAAACGAAAGGAATTAGTACCAATATTCTCTAGAATATTAAATGGACCATACTAGATTGGTTTGATCTTTTTATTTTCACCCTTCATTATGGCCTTGCTGATATGTAACCATACTTGATCACCAACTTGGAACTAATGATCAACCTGATGCTTATCATGTCTCACCTTGTACTTGACTTGGATTTTCTCCAATTGTTCCTATATTGCCTAATGTACCTATTGGATCCTTAGAATGAATCTCTTATCTTTGTCAACATCATCTTGTCCATCCTCTTTGATCACTTCTCAGAAATAAAAATACATAGGTGATTTAGGCAAGTATCCCAAACATACCTCAAAAGGAGATCTCAGAGTAGAAGAATACATGGCACAATTATAGGAATGTTGTACATAGTGCAATTGTTCATCCCATAACTTAGGATATTTACTACAATATCCTCAAAGTAAATGTACCATTTTCCTATTCACCACCTCTATCTATTCATCTGTATGTGGATCAAAAGTCATGTTATTATTTAATTTAGTGTCCATCAACTCCCACAAACTAGAACAAAACTTCCCCAAGAATTGAGAGTCTTGATCATGTATAATAGATGTAGGCATCCCAAAATGAACCCAAACATTAGCAAAGAACAAATGTCTTTCTTTTCAGCTGTGACTTTCTTCTTGCAAGGCATTAAGATACACATCTTACTGAACCTATCAACTATGACATACAAGTAATCATGACCTGTTCTGGACATCGAAAAACTCCCTATAAAATCCATAGACACACTTTCCCATGGTTGAGAAGGTACTGAAAGTGGTGTATATAACCCCAAATTTTTGTTGCTATTCTTACTTGTGGAACACAACACACATTATTTTACATACTTGGAAACGGTTTCATTCATTCGAGGCCAATAACAATATATTTGCAACTGTGCCACTCTCTTTCTTATCCCAAAGTCACTAGAAATTAGCGATGTATGGGCTTCCCTGATTACACTTTATCTTTCATCCCTAAGTATGAAAATATTTCCAAGATGATATAATAAATTATCATGCACATGATAATTCAATTCTTCATGTAGATTTCCATGAGTTATTGCTTCATATACATCTTTAAAATCATTATATCTAGCATATTGTTCAACAAACTTTTCATGAGCTAAAGAATTATGCTTTATTATTGTAGATGCATTGACTACCAGTCTTGCTAACATATCTGCAACCTTATTATGAATACCCTTCTTATACTTAATTACCAAATGACATTGTTCTAAGAAACCCATACACCTAAAGTGTCGTGATTGTTGTAGCTTGGTTTGTGATTGAAAATAATGTAATGGTTGATGATTTGTATGAATTATTTGTTGGGTATGTGTTATATTCTTTGCATGTGTGTGTGTGTGTGTGTGTGTGGGCATGTCAGATTCGACAACTGCGTCTGACAATCCCTCTAGTAGTTCTCTTTGTGTCATGTTCTTCGGGCTCTTTCCTAGGGGGGTCCTAGGGGGGGGCAAGTATGACCCCCCTGGTTATGCGCATCGTTCGGGGTAGCGCCCCGAAATTTGTTTTTGGGCGGTTTTTGCTATTTTTAGCGATTTTCTAAATTAATCCTAGATTAAGGGATTAGGGTTTTGGTATCTACGGAATACCTAAAAACATTGTATATATTCTATGGTGAATGGTGAAATTCAAGATAATGAATATAAGAAAGGTTTTCTTGGTTGAGGGTTTTCGGTATAAAAATCTCTGTGTACTCTGTGTATGAGCCATTTATTAAATTTTGTTTTACTTAAGAATCTATATGCATTTCTTTACTTCACAGGTTTAAAACTTACATGTGGTATCAGAGCTCATTTTTGGCTTCAGAGGGATGCCTTTGTTGTTGAGGGTTTGGATTGGTCTTGATAGATCAAGTTTATCTTGGGTCTGTGATAAACCTGGGTTTAGTGGGATATTTTGCAGTGGTGATTTGAGTGCAGAAAGAGGAATGGAAATCTCTTCTAGAATCGAGATAGAGAAGTTCAATGGTAAAAACTTTGAGCTATGTAAGCTGAAGATGGAGGACCTTCTTGTATACAAATAACGATGGATCATTGTGGATCCTAGTACACAACCTAATGGTACACCGTCTACTAGAACACAAGATATTGGTACACAACCTACTAGTACACAAACTACTAGTACACCACCTATTGGTATGTCGAAGGAAGATTGGGAGAAGTTGGAAAGAAGAGAAAGGAGTATTATTCGACTCTGCCTAGAAGATTCGGTGTTGTTGAATGTCTCAGGAGAATCTAAGCAAAGGAACTATGGGATAAGTTAGGGAATTTGTATCAATCAAAGTCCCTGTTAAAAAAGTTTTTTCTTCGAAAGAAGTTGTATCATCTTAGGATGGAAGATGGAGATTCTATGACAGAACATCTAAATGCCTTTAAGACTCTGGTAAGTCAAATTGTCTCTGTTAATATTACAATTGTAGAAGAAGATAAGTGTATTACTTTGTTATGTTCTTTGCTAGACTCTTGGGATAATCTGGTTGTAGAAATAGGTAGTACCACTCAATCTACATTGAAGTATGAGGATGTAGTTGCATCCTTGTTATCTGAAGAGATGAGGCAGAAAAGCATGGATGGCCATAGCACAGATGGTTTATTTGTAAGAGGTTGTACCCAAGACAGGAATCCTAGTAAGTCTTCGGGGGGGAGATCTAAATCTATAGGTAGATCTAAGTCTCCAGGAAATTATTTGAGGAAATGTTGGAAGTGTGGTAAAACAGGGCATTATAATGAAGATTGCAAGTCTAAGAAGGTTGAAAAACCAAAGGGATCTGATAGTACCTCTTCCATAGATACAACAACCTCCATTGAAGAAGGAGGTGATGTTTACTTGGAATCTACAGGTACACATGCATACCATGATGTATGGTTGATAGACTCAGGTGCATCATACCACATGACTCCTCCCAGGGAGTGGTTCTTTGAATATGAAAAATATGATGGTGGTGATGTATTCCTAGGAGATTAATCAAAAGCAAAAATCATGGGATGTGGAAGGGTTAAGTTGTTGCTAAAAGATGGAAGGATTAGAACACTCCCTGGGGTTCTTCACATTCCAAAACTAGCCAGGAGCCTAATATCTGTAAGCAAGTTGGATGATGCAGGAGTAAATATTGTATTTGGAAAGAACACTTGCAAGATGGTACGAGGATAAATGGTGTTGATGAGGGGAGTTTGGTGTGGAACTCTATACAATTTGTTGGGAAGAACTTATACTAATGGTTGTAATAGTTCTATTTTCCCTGAGCAGAGAAATGAAGGAGACAAGACCAATACTATCCCATAAAAGAACACCATGTTGTGGCATCAAAGACTGGGGCATATTGGAGAAAAGGGCCTTTGAACACTACACCGTAAAGGTATGGTTGAAGGTATGTCTAATTGCACTCTGGATTTTGATTTATGTGAACATTGCATATATGGTCAACAGAATCGAGTAAGATTCCCATCTGGTGCTACAAGAGAAAA
>JZKD02S1672838.1:615598-640915 GCA_000966675.3 Picea glauca | reverse complement strand
AAGGAACACATGGATTTATTTTCTCAGAAAGAAATCTGAGGTATTTGATAAATTTAAAGAGTTTAAGGCTTTGGTAGAAAATCAGACAGAGAAGAAAATAAAGGTATTGAGAACATATCACGGTGGAGAATTCTATGGAAATGAATTTGAAGAATTCTGTAAGAAGTGTGGTATAGCAAGGCAGAAGACTACTCCATACACTCCTCGGAAAAATGGAGTTGCAGACAGGATGAACAAGACATTGATGGAAAAAGCAAGGAGCATGCTCAGCAGTGCTGAGTTAGGACAAGAATTCTGGGCAGAGGCGGTGGGTACAGCATGTTACCTAGTCAATCGATCACCTTCATCAGTGTTGGATGATAAAACTCCACACGAGGTATGGTCTGGAAAGAAACCCTCTCTTCAACATCTTAGAGTGTTTGGTTGTGATNCTTATGTACATGTTCCAAAGGAAAATAGGAGTAAGCTGGATAAAAAGGTTGAAAAGTGTATCTTTATTGGTTATAAAGATGGTGTGAAAGGTTATAAGCTTTGGAACCTAGAAACCAAGAAGACTGTTTACAGTCGAGATGTTGTTTTCAGAGAGGTAAAAGATGTGTCCAAAAAGAAATTCCTACCAATGCAAGACGAACCTGAGAAAATAGAGCTTGAGTTGGATGATGCAAAATTTGAATCATCTGAAGAAGAGAAAGCATAATAAGAAGAAGAATAACCTCATACCCTAGTGTTGAGGAGATCAATGAGAGATAAAAAGAAACCAGAAAGGTATAGTCCACCTGATTTCCATTCCAATTTTTATTTATCTATTACTGATGATGATCCGAGAACTGTGAGGGAAGCAGTGAATTCAGAGGATAGTAAACTCTGGAAGAAGGCCATGGTTGAAGAACTGGATGCCTTGGATAAGAATGAGGCATGGGATATAGTTGAGTTGTCAGCTGGAAGAAAATTTGTTGGTAGTAAATGGTTTTTTAAGAAGAATTTTAATGCACAAGGTAAAGTGGAGAAACACAAATCTCGGTTAGTAGCAAAAGGTTATTCCCAGGCAGAGGGAATTGACTTTGGTGAGATTTTTCTCCTATTGCTAAGTTAAATTCTATTAGATTTATTTTATCTATTGATGTTGCTTTTGATCTTGAAGTGGAACAGATGGATGTGAAGAAAGCATTCCTACATGGGGATCTGAAAGAAGAAATCTACATGAAGTAGCTAGAAGGCTTTGTAGTGAAGGGAAATAAATATCTGGTATGTAAGCTAAAGAAGTCATTATATGGTCTGAAGCAATCACCTAGGATGTGGTACCAAAAGTTTGATACATACATCCTTGAATTGGGATTTGTGAGAAGCAGGGTTGATCACTATGTATATTCCAAGCAGGTTGGTAATCACTTCATGTATGTAGTGTTGTATGTTGATGACATGTTGTTGGTAGGAAATAACATGGATGTTATCAAGGAGGTGAAATCGCAACTATCCTCCAAATTTGACATGAAGGATCTTGGTGTTGCTAACTTCATTATGGGAATGGCGATTAAAAGAGATCGTGCAAACAAGAAACTCTGGTTGAATCAGAGAAAATATGTTGAGACGATATTGCAGAGGTTTAATATGCATGGAAGTAAACCGGTCAAAGTTCATATTTCTATAGGTGTAAAGTTATTTGCAAATCAGTGTCCCAAGACATGGGAAGAAGAAGAGGACATGTCCCATGTTATGTATGCCATTGTAGTTGGCAGTTTGATGTATGCAATGGTTTGTACTAGACCGGACATTGCACATGCAATGGGAGTTTTGAGCAGATATATGTCAAAACCATGGAAGGAGCATTGGACAGTGGTAAAGAGGGTCTTCAGGTATCTTCGTGTCACTACCAGTTATGGATTGTGCTACCAAGGAAGACCAGGATTAGACAGAGTGGTGGGCATACATGGCTTTGTTGATGCAGACTGGGTTGGAGATCTGGATTGCCGAAGATCTACAAGTGGGTATGTGTTTAACCTATTTGGAGGAGCAATCAGTTGGATGAGAAAAATACAGGTTGTAGTGGCACTCTCAACTACAGAAGATGAATACATGGCAGCCACTCATGCAAGCAAGGAAGTAGTATGGTTACAAAGATTGTGTTCAGGTATTGGGTTGGTACAACAAACAGTGAGATTAGATTGTGACAGTCAGAGTGCAATATTCCTGGCAAAGAACCCAGCTTATCATTCGAAGACAAATCATATTGATGTTTAGTATCACTTTGTGAGAGACATGGCTGAGGAAAAGAAGGTGTTGTTGGAAAAGGTTGACACTTTGAAGAATGTTGCAGATTCATTGACAAAATCTGTGAGCATAGAAAATTTATCCTAGTGTAGAGTAACAATGGGCATTGTTGCCCTAGATTGTTGACTATATAATCCCCTGGACCCCTCGATGAAAATAAAACAACAAGTGGGAGAATGTTGGGTATGTGTTATATTATTTGCATGTGTGTGTGTGGGCGCGTCAAATTTGACAACTGCGTCTGATGATCCCTCTAGTATTTCTCTTTGTGTCATGTGTGTCAGGTGCTTTCCTAGGGAGGTCCCGGGGGGGGGTAGGTATGTCCCCCCTTTATTATGCGCAGCGTTCAGGGCAGTGCCTCGAAAAAAAATTTGGGGCGGTTTTTACTATTTTTAGCGGATTTTGCTATTTTTAGTGGTTTTCTAAATTAATCCTGGATTAAGGGATTAGGGTTTTGGTATCTACAAAATACCTAAAAGAATTGTATATATTGTATGGTGAATGGTGAAATTCGAGATAATGAATATAAGAAAGGTTTTCCCCATTGAGGGTTTCCAGTATAAAAAAATTTGTGTACTCTGTGTATGAGCCATTGATTAAATTATGTTTTTTTAAAGAATCTATATGCATTGATTTACTTCACAGGTTTAAAACTTACATTATTGTCTCCTTCCCCATTAAGTAATACATCCATTTTTTCACATTTTGTACCAAATCATACAATTCCTTATCATATGTTGGATAGTTAGTTACTACTTGAGTAAAAGTCTCAGAATGATAACAAATAAGTTTACCTTGTTGTATCAAGAATGCTCCCATGACATATCCACTAGCATCAATTTGTATATCAAATGCATGGTGTAGATATGGCAGATACAAAATTGGTGTGGTACTTATCTTCTCTTTCAATGTCTCGAAGGGTTTCTACTACTTGCCTCCCCACTGAAATACCTATTTCACACTAGTTAATGTATGGAAAGGAGCTTCTATGAAAGATAAATTAGCAATGAATTTCTTCAAGTATTGTACTTCTCCTAAGAAGATCCTGACTTTTGTGGAAGTGTTTGGATTGTGAAAATTCACAATGACTTCCACCTTTGGGGGATATATTTTCAACTGACCATTCCCTACAATATAACCCAAGTACACTAGAGAGGTTTTGACAAATTCACATTTAGACATATTTACGCACAAATTCTCTCTTTTCAAAAGTTAAAATACTTTCCCAACATGCATTACATGATCTTCCCATGTTTGGCTAGAGAACAAAATATCATCTAAGTAGACAATGACAAAATCATCTAGAAAAGGCGTGAATACATCATTCATTACCCTCATAAATGTCGCAGGAGCATTGCATAAACCAAATGGCATAACCGACCATTAAAACAACCCATGTTTTGTCTTGAAATCATTTTTCCACACATCACTTTATGCAACTATGATATAATGGTAACCATTTCTCAAATCTAACTTAGTGAACTAGACAACATTTTTCAACTAATCCAATAAATCATCAATTCTAGGAAGAGGATATCTATTCTTTACCATGATCTTGTTCAATGCTTGAAAGTCAATACACATCCTCCATGTACAGTGTTTCTTTGGAACCAACACAATAGAAGATCCACATGAAGAGGAACTTGGCCTTATGATTCCATTATTGAGAAACTCTTGAACTTGTTTATTTATCTCTTCACTTTCTATCATCGATGACCTGTACATACCAATGTTAGGAAGAGGAGCATCCTACTACAATTAAATTTCATGGTCAACCTCCCTCTTAGGAGGAAACCCTGTAGGTTACTGAAATAGCTCATCATAATTAGAAATAATATTTACCAATTCATGCTTATGAACTAGATCACATCTTGAAAAAGCATCTAATATATCTTTGTCTTTTTGCTTTACCATCATGAGAACAAAAGATTTACTAGAACTTACAAGTCTCTTTATTTTTCTTCTACCCACTAAAGAAATATTAGTTTTAATATGGTGAGCTCTAACAATATATTCAATCCCTTCCTTAAGAACGTGATATTTTTTTTCTTCGCGAGAAAATATGGCTTTCATGTCAAATAAATATGGACTACACAAGACTATGCCGAAAATGTCAAGTGGCACTACATCCAACTCAACCTTGTTTACGATTAAAATTGCAACGAGGAATTTTGCACGCAAAGTATTTCTAAAGCCCTATTATTTAAACTATGCTAATAATATAATACTAGTAGGTGGGACCCCCTTGTAGACTGGTGGCTCGGAGATAGTCATATCACACATTTTATGTTGTTGTTTCGATATTGTTTACAGGGTCCTATATGGTTGACAATGCAGTCATGGTTTCATTTTTGGATAAAGTAACAGGTGGATGATGCATTTTATGGGATGTTTCTACAATTCAAAGCATTATTTTTATGTTATGATTGGCATATATTTATAGATGATATGTTTAATCATGTCACAAATTACCATGATTTATTACCTGGCCACACATGCACAAGAAATATGTTAGTAATGACATAACCAAGACAAAGAAAAGAAACTTATGGGAAAAAATCCTAAAAAGAAAGGATCTATGTTTGAGTTATGTTAAGGATTATATGAAAATGGAAAGGAAAAGGTTGTTAGTATTAGTCCAAACTATTATGTGGTTGGTTAGTGGCTATGTGATTTTCATTTGAGTTATTTTGGGGCACATATAATATTGCAAGGCATATGGTATGGCATGAAAACTTAGCAAAGGTTAACGTGAATATTTTGGGTGGCGCATTGGGCAAGGAATAATCGTTGCAGCTTTTTGGAAATTGATTACATGGTTAATGCATTGGTGATTGTTGGTTGTCTTGTACTTAGGAATTGAATAGGATGGGAGATGGAAGCGATGTGCAGTAAATGCTTGTTACTCCATACTCCCCCCATCAGATCGTCACCCTAGTATTGTTCTTGTTGCATTCGGTTTGTTGGTGGTTAAGGTCCGCATTTCAGGCTTCTAAAGAAAACGCTCGGCCAACTTGCCCTTTTAAGCTCTATGTTACATGTATGGTTATTTTTCACCCCATCCATGAATTATACACTGTGTATGAAAAAAAAAAAGCTCGAATTGCAAGAAAAATATTTGGTTTTTGTTGAGTTGTGCATTCGTTGGTTGCTCTGTTGGTTAAAATCGTGGTGGATCTCTGTGGATAATAAGTGGATTGGCCATATATTGCTTTGTGTTTTAATGGTGGAGGGTTTTCCCTCTATGTATTCTTGCATGTTGCTTCCTCACAGTCATGAGGGTAACCCTATCCATTCGTGTTCTGAATGCCATTTGGTTTATGTGTATTTTTCATACCAGAGTCATGGTCATGGGTTCAATGTCTTGGCACCAAAGTATCTTAGGAATTGGTCTTAGGGTGGCCATGGTGTTGATATATACTGTATGGTTATGGATTAATATGAGTTATGCCTCGGTGTTATGCATCCTCACCGATGTTGTTGTAAAATGGTTTGGCTCTTAAAGAAATAAATAGAGGTTATACCTATGTGTGTTCTTGGTAACCGTCACTGTCTAGTGGACATTCACTGCTCCTCTACAAACGTAAGTGCACTATGTGAATTGGTTTTTCTACCCTACCCGTTGTTGTTTCCTATGTGGCTAACTATTGTTCTATTTTCCTAGACCGGGAGTTATAAGGAAACCATGTGAATTCTACCGTGTTGTATCGAAGGGGTCTTTGCCTCCGGTTGATATGCCTCTAAGGACCTCTAGTTCTCTGTGTTATTGATGATTGAGCACGCTCTTGATTGTATTTTTGTATTTGTTGTGACAGAGCCCGATTTAAATCTCCAATTGTTCTTGCTCCTATTGGGAATATTTTTTGTTGTCAAGGATTTGTTATCAAGTGGCGTGGTTACAAAATGTTTCATTGAGTCCCTATCTCGTCTTCCTATGATGAAATTGGTTGAAAAGTTGTGATTGGGAATGAATAATAATATGCAGTCAAGGGCTGCCTCTTTTTCGTTGTACTCCTGATCACTGTATTCTTACAGCATTGTCTTGATTTCAAATCGAAGATTCATGTGTGTTTCACTAGGCCCGATCAAGGTTATAAATAGTTATGGAAATGGTGGTTGTGTGTATTTAGTTATGTTCACTGTGTATATATTATGGAATCATCGTGCATATTGTAAATAATTGCATCGACAGTGATGAAGCTCGGGAATTATATTGATTGTGGTTTCGTTGCAAAAACTTATTGGTTGATATGATGAAGACTGCATGTAATCGGGCATGTTCTGGAAGTCTGCTCAATTTGGAAGGGACCTGTGCATATGTTTTAAATTGGTCAATCGTGAATTGATAGACATGGTATGATATTTTTATAGTGATGCTTATGGGATAGAGGTGGAGTAATGTTGTTTTGTATTTTATTTTAATTCTTAAAAGGAAAAAAAAAGGAATCAAAGACCAAGAATTTTCTTAACAATACTGTTGAAAGTTGTTTCGATTATGAGTATGATTGCAGACTGATCTAATTAAGAAGTTTTGAGGAATTTAAATGTTGAACAATGAACAGTTTTGGTACACAGTAATTATTGAATTGTTGTTGGTATTTTTTCTATTGAGTACAGAGTTATGTTTATTGTTGCTTGATTGGTTTTATGAACAATATTCATTATTTCCCTACCATTCTCTCACTTTTTCGGACATTACAAGTCCACTCACCTTCCCAGATTCACTATTCACTCCCTGTTCTTAAAATTAAATTATAGTTAAATGAAAAATTTGTATTATAACAGTTGAAGGATGGCACAGGGATGAGTTACAGTTGATATGTTTTGTTATCACAATACAGTTGATTGCCTGATGATTTGTTGAGGAGTAATCATGATCTACCCCCCTTTGCTTTACCACTTTTAGCTCAATACAATCCCTCATATATCCCAGAACCCTTATTCACACCCTGCTCATTGACAAGTATTAAATGATTTTTATGGATTGGATTGCATGATTATGATGTGTTGTTGAGACAAACTTTGTTTCATATTTAAAGAGATGTCATGTATGGTTTGTTGAAGAAACTAGTTTCTAATAAATAATGCGTACATGAATGAGATTCTTCAACAGAGGTAGCCATGGTCGGGGTAATAGGGGAAGAGGAAATTGGAACAGGAGCCCTAGAAGGCCAAGGTTTTCTATACATTTTGATGCATACTCACAAGAGTTGAACCAACTATTCCAAGATGTATTTTTTAATTGGATTGGACAAGGAGTGGTCCAACCTAGGCCAGAAAGGCCTCCTTTCCAAGCCCCGCATGTCCCTGGTATCCCAGTTCCCCCTCATGTCTCATTACAACCTGAAGTCCCTGAAAATGATGGATGGAAAGAGATTGTCAACACGACAGTCTCCTAACATCGCGGCTAGCCCAATTTGTCTCTACCTGCTCCTCCTCCACTGGTTAACCCAATTGTCCAAGATTCCCCTGTACACTCACCAGTACAGTCTTTCCACGTAAGCAAGAGGTTAAAAACCAAAGCCCACCATGCACCTGATAAAGGAAAAGTTGATGTTGCCCCCTCCTATCCCTCAAATGACTCTGGAAAATAGGTTTCATCCCACATGCATTTGAGAGATGATTGCTCGCATGTTATTAGTGAGATCGGGCCTAAAGGCTCCCCATATCTTAAGGAAAATTAAGAGAAATCAAAGGGAGACAGTAGAAACAAGTGGAAAATTTCCTCCCAGAGTGGCAAATATGGGTTTTGAGTGTTTTTATTTATTGATTGTTGAGAACATTTGACTTCTGAAGTTTTTGAACACACTATTTTTTGGATATGTTGGATATTATATTTTTTAGCTTTGGTTTCAAATATCATTTATATTAATTTTCAAATTATGAGAGTGATAATGGGAGCCACAAGGAGGGATGTGTTTGATTGATTAACTAGTTGTGTTTATGTTTGTTAAGAAACTAAAGGGAGTCACAAGGGGTTCCACCTACTAGTTATTATTTATTAAAGACCCTTATTATTATTTTACTAATTTCTACCTAAACTAAAAGTTGGTTGAGTTTTAGTTAAATTAACTAAAGAGGTAGTTCGACTACTTCAACTAATTTTGATTGCTTAAAGGCAAAAAGAAATAGAGGAAGAAGAGGAGAATAAAAGGAGAAGATATACTAAGGTCTGCGCTTGATTTTTATTGAGATAGCTCAATTTTCATTCATTCTTTAATTCATTGAAAGGCTAATTCTCTTTTATGACAACAAGGTCCTATTGTAGACAACAAGATTCAAGGTTGAATTACATCATTCAAACACTTGTTTTTCAGAAGTGTTGATCTATCTTTGATAGTTTGTGTAGACTTGTCTATTTGTGATTAAAGGATATTGTGCAGAGTCGAGTGGGCAACAATATGTGGCAAGTTGATCCAGCTTTTAAAGTTCAGTTTTTTATTTTATGTCAGAAGTCCTTTTGTATGGTTTTCATCGAGGACATCTAAGTTTGACTTTGGTTCAAACTTTCCCAGGGAATTTTGTAAAGAGAATGATTCTTTTGATAAATTGGAATGAAATAAGTGATTTCTTTATGTCTCATCTGTGTTAATTATTGACTTGGTATTTTTACTTCTGTCTCTACATTTATTTTTACATCTATTATATTCATAAAATTACATAAACATTGATTTTTTCAACAATCTTTTAATTATGAGAAAATCAGCCTAAGCCCTTGTAACCCATACTTGTGGATTAGGAAACAAATTTTGAGGCTATAAACATAGGGTGATATTCATGTCTATCTTGCTTTAACCAAGCGAGATCTGAAAATTCTTGAGTAAGATCATTTCATATCTTTTCCTCAACATTTATTTGGCGACCATACTAGGGAGATCTTCCATATCTCTCTGGTTGATTTTTATGATTGATTATCATCGAATATATGTATTTTTCTGATATTGATTCTTTGACTGTTTCATTTCTTAATGATTGTACCTGTTGCAAGGCAGCCTAATATTGAGCCCAGTCTTCAAGATTAGACTAGCATTGATTTAAACTTGTTTAACTCCATTTTATACATTTATAATACTCGAGTTGAGCTTAATCGTTCATGGGAAACAACTAAACAAGACATAAGTGCCCAAGAACGTTGGGAAGGTAAGAATAGACAGCTGAGGATTCGGCCATAGATTTCTTTTTCCTTCAAATTTGATCTTATTTTCATGTCCTTAAACCCTCGTGTTTCTAGGAGAAGAAGAGGCTTATCACCTTAAATTAATCCTATCTCTGAAATAGGAAGAAGGAACTTTGTGTTATCAACCCAACAAAGTCCTCTAAGGAGAACCTTTTCTAATTCATCCAATTCATCTTTCTCTCCCTTACCTATTATCCACAAGATGGCATATAGTGGTGGCTCTAGTGGCAATGGAGGTGATTCTTCATCTCAATATTCATCTTCGTCAGTGATTGATAGCTTGTATAGTCACCAAGTCCATGTCCAATCTACCACAAACCCCACCAAAGGCATGAAAAAGTATGGCATTTTTTAGTTTGAAGAAGATGCTACAACCACACCGTGACATGTTTCCTCTCCTCTTAACCTGACACCTGCTACTCATCCACTTCCTAAATTCAAAGAGAATCTCCCTAGGTTTTCATGGAATAACACTATCACTACAAATGAACACTTGGTGTCATTTTCTAATTCCTGTCATAACATAGGATCCAATGACAACGATACTTGTATGTGCTTATTTTTCAATTCCCTTGAAGGGAAAGCTGCGGCCGATTTCTTCGATCTCCCTCCTAATATTGTATCTACTTGGGAGGAGTTAGTATATTGGTTCAAATCCACCTATGGAAAATCCAAAATCCTAGCCGAGAAGTTATGGGAATACAATAACATCGCTTATAAGGATGGTGAGACCATCAAGTCCTTCAACTTGTATTTCACCATATTATACAATCAAATCCTTGAACTCATTTGACCTCATAACCAATCCTCTTTCATGCATTATTATAATGAATGTCCTTTCCCCTACCATCGTAGGATTGAGAAAAAGGCCATTGATAACCTCGGTTCCTCTCTTCATACTTATTTAGAGTATGAAGAACAACTTGAAAGAACAGGTCTTCCTCAGGGAGATTCAGTTAAATAGACAGACATGTCCACCCTCTTATAGATTTTAAAAGACATGAATAATCATATGATAGCATATGAGAGAAAGGGAAATGTCTCCCCTCTTACCCCTAGAGCTTCATCCTCTTCTGCACCCCCCTTTAGAAATCCAAATGAAAATAATTTTCAGATTAAAGCTATCATGCCTCGTAGTTGGTGTAACTTTTATGAGGAAAACCATGAGGAAAATACATGTGAGGTAAAGAAGAGTGTCAGAGATAAAATATTTGGTAAGAGACTTGAAACTACCATCGTTGTCCTAGATTTTGCAGAGCCATAAGATGTCATGATCATCAATACTAGGAATAAATCCTATGCTCCCAAAGGTAAATATGGTCCTCCCTGCAATTCTTCTAACTCGAGCTCATCCTCAACAGCTGCTACTGTTCAGGTTCTTAAGGATCCTAATAGTCAAGGAACTACCTCCCCTCACCCCTCTTTCAAATACAATATTCTAAATCAGTTGGCCAACATTAAAGAAGATGCAACCCTTTTGGACATGGTTGTTGTCCCTGAACAATAGAAGCATCTAAAACAATTCATGGAAGTAAAATATTCCATTGTAGCCAACCTCTCTGAAGAGGTATATGAAGAGGATTAGTCTATAAATAAAGTAGGTGTACATCACTTTAGACACCCTGTAAAAAATCCACATTTTTATATTTATGTAAAGATTATGGATAAGATTGCCCATTGTTGCCTCATTGATGGAAGTTCGAGCCCAAGTGTAATGTTGAATATTATTATGGAAGAGATAGGATTTTCTTGTACAAATGAAAATGCCAAAATCATGCTCCCTTATAATAGTCTACAACAAATGACCATAGGTGAAATCAAGGACGTGACTTTGGTTTTCTGCGCACACCCTGAAATAAGGACAACCCTTAATATTCAGGTAATCGATATGCCAGTAAGTAACTACTCAATCATTTTAGGAATATATTGGAAAGCTTTAATGGATGGATACCTCTCACTCGACAGGACACACTTATCCGTTCTTCAGAATGGTAAAATCACCATAGTCCTTAGAGAGGGAAGAATTTCAACTTACATAAAAAGTGGTCCACAGCCTAATGTGAATTATATCGAAGAGGACCTAGGGGTGTATTTCATCTTTATCGAGGAGGATAACACTCCCTTTGAACAAATCAACTTAGACGATGGTATGTGGCATATGCACTTTGATGGTTCATGCTCCAATGAAGGAAATAGAGTTGGTCTTATCTTGTACTCTCCTGTGGGGAAAATTCATAATTTTTCTTATAGGTTAGAGTTTATTTGCACAAAAAGTGTCACTGAATTCGAAGCTTTATTATTAGGCATTGAAAACGCCTATAATCTGGGTTGTGGTCACCTTACAGTTTTTGGGGATTCTGAGCTTGTTCTGAACCTTGTACGTAAGATATACTCTCCTAGAAACAAGTTGATGAAATGCTACACCCAAACTATTTGGGCACTTATCTCGAACCTACTATCTTTCAACATTACTCATGTTAAGAGGGAATTGAACTCAATGGTTGATCGATTAGTTTTTTTTGCAACCTCTCCTAATCGGAAACTTCTGCCACAAAGACCTGATTGTACTTTTCAATCTCTATATCATCTACATATCCCTCACAATATAGAATCATGGTAGATCTTCCCTAGTGATGAGAGCATCTGTGCTTTTATTCAAAATGAATCTTATAATCCTAACGAAATTATATGAATGGAAGATAACAAGATTCCTAAGGGCTTGACTCCTCTAGAAAGTTCATTTTCATCGAGTGATGTAATTGACAAAGAGAAACATAAATAATAGGAGTCTAAAAGGAAGGTGGGTAACACCATTTCCTTGAACATTGAACACCCGAATCCCCAAAGAATGTTAAAATAGGTGCCCAATGTTCTGATGAAGAAAAACTGAAGTTTGTCAGACTGCTTGGTGAATTTCAAGATGTTTTTGCTTGGTCTTATGAGGATCTTCATGGTTTTGATCTTTCTCTTATACAACATGCCATTCCTATCAAGGAGGGCATAAAACTAGTTAGGCAAAAACAAAGACCTATCAACCCCGCACTGGAAGAAATTATTCGAAAGGAGTTGGAAAAACTCTTGAAGGTTGGGATTATATTTTCGGTTAAGTATTCAGAATGGGTTTCTAATTTGGTTCTCGTTTGGAAAACAAATGGTCAAATCAGATTATGCGTAGATTTTTGCGCATTGAATTGGGCTAGCATAAAAGATCACTTTCCTCTCCCTAACATGAAAATGATTTTGCAGCAAGTTACAGGGTCGTAGATGATATCCTTACTTGACGGTTTCTCTAGTTACAATCAAATCAAGGTAAAAAGGGGAGATAAATATAAAACCACCTTTATTACTCATTGGGGCAATTTTTCTTATGAACGTATGCCTTTTGGATTATCCAATGCAGGTGCCACTTTTCAAAGAGCTATGCAAATAGTTTTTGACGATTTGATTGGCAAGATCATTCAAATCTATCTTGATGACTTAACTGTGTACTCTAAGAACCAATCAGATCATTTTGGTCATCTTAAAAAATTTCTCATGCGATGCAAGAAATTTGGCATTTCTCTAAATCCTTCTAAGTCTATTTTTGGCATTACCAAGGGAAAGCTCCTTGGACACATTGTCTATGATTCAGGAATAAGCATTGATCCTGAAAGGATTTTTTCTATCCTAAATATGCTTTCTCCCACTTCCAAGAAAGAGGTTCAAGATTTTATGGGGGTTATTAACTTTGTCCGTAGTTTTGTTCCTGATTTTGTTGTAATGGTCAAACCAATTCATAATATTCTTAAGCAATATCGTTCCTTCTCTTGGACAGATGATGTCAAATATGATTTTGTAGGGATCAAGAAAGCAATCAGCTCTGCACCGGTTTTGGCAAAGCTGGATTTTGAAAAAGAATTTATGATATATACTAATGCCACAGAGGAAGCAGTTTCTGCTATCCTCATGCAAGGTGATGACCAAGGTAATGAAAAACCAGTGGCTTACATGAGTCAAATCTTGTCTGATGATGAATTTAAATATTCTTTTATTGAAAAACATGCTTTCACTCTTGTTAAAGTTGCTGAAAAATTTCGCCACTTCATATTAGGTAAGCATATGTTGGTAAAAGTCCCTTTACCTATTGTCAAGTTTTTTCTCTCAGAGACTTATATTTCAGGGAATATTTCACATTGGCTTGCCAAGATCTAGGAGCACGATTTAACTATCGTGACTTCTACCACCATCAATGGACATGACTTAGCCCTTCACTTAGCTCAGCATGTTGAAACTAGTGAAGAAATTAATGAACATGATAGTTCTCTATCAGCACTATTCTACATTGATAATCAGATCCTTCCTGTGTCTGAACATCCTTGGTATAAGAATTTGTTTTAGTATTTGAAAAACCAAAGATGTCCAGATAACTTAGACACTCATCAAAGAAGAAGGCTTCATCTTGAATCTGCTAGATACATCATTATAGGAGACTTCTTGTTTAGAATATGTGTTGATGGTATGTTGTTTCATTGTGTAAACAACGAGGAAGCACAAAAAATGTTACAAGAAACTCATGGTTCTTCAAATTCTGTTATTCACGTAGGAGGTCATTGTTCTGCTAAAACCACTGGTTTTAAGATATTTAGAAAAGGATACTATTGGCCTCCAATATTTAGTGACTCTTATGTTTTTTTGAGATCTTGTGACAAGATCCAAAAATGTGTTGGGAAAGAATGTCTTTCATCCATGCCATTACAACCTGTCCTCCTGGACTTTCCTTTTTCAAAGTGGGGATTGGATTTTATTGGTCCTATTAATCCTCCATCTTCATCAAGACAAATCTTTGTTTTGACAGCCACGGACTATTTTACAAAATGGGTTGAAGTTGTCTTGCTTAAACATTCGATAGATGACCAGGTGATTTATTTCCTTGAAAATAACATCTTTTATAGATTTGGTCTTCCTTTGGAAATCATTACATGAGAAAATTGTCTCTCTTTTATTTCTCCTAAGTTGACCCAATTTTTAGCTAAGGTGGGAGTTAAACATTTCACCTCATCAACTTATTATCCCCGGGGAAATGGACAGGCCGAGTATACTAACAAGAATCTAGTGAGAATCATCAAAAGGCTCATTGAAGATAAGCCGCGTCAGTGGCACACTCTCCTCACTTACGCCCTTTGGGAAGATCGAACCACCACCAAGGTAAGCACTGGTTGCACCCCTTTCTAGCTTGTTTATGGTCAAGAAGCCATTTTTCCTACTGAGTTGGAACTTTCCTCCTTAAGGTTAATGATACAGGTCGAAGAATTAAATTCTTCTGATGTTTCACAAAGGATGAATTCCCTCCTGGATTTAGAGGAGCAAAGGACGTTTGCCTTGGGTAATGTAAAAAGGAGACAATAGACTGTAAAGAAGTAATTCAACAAGAGTGTCAAAACTATTAAATTCAAAGTCAATGAGAAAGTATTGTTGTGGGATTCAACTCATGCTGATAGGGGAAGACACTCAAATTTTCAAAAATTATGGATGGGTCCTTTCAAGATCACTTTTGTCCTAGGTGCAAACTCTTACATTCTAAATGATTTACAAGAGCAATTGTTTTCCTACAGCACTAACGGTTCTCACTTAAAACACTACGTGGAACCAACTTGAAGAGTTTAACGTTGTTGGATTGTTCTATATTTTAGTTTTCAATTCTTCTTTCATTTTAGTAGTTTTCATTTATGCTATTTCAATTCTGCTTTTACAATAGTTTTCAATTTTGCTTTCATTTTAGTAGTTTTCCCTTATGTTGTTTGTATTTTTTTCATTCCATTTATGTTGTTTTCAATTTTGCAATTTCATTTCTGTTATGACATTTCTTTCTTTTGTTCCTTTGATATCTATTTTTGGTCAAGAATAAAATGTTGGATCAGTTCTGCCACAGCAACACTCCTGCAAAGTATCGTTAGTCAATAATAATCAAGATTACACGGTTGTTATGATGTTCCCCCTGAAGGCATCATTGAATTGTAGACTATCACACATTGTTATGTGACTCGGAGATATTCATATCACACATTTTATGTTGTTGTTTCGATGTTGTTTACAGGGTCCTATATGGTTGACAATGAAATCATGGTTTCATTTTTGGATAAAGTAACAGGTAGATGATGCATTTTATGGGATGTTTCTGCAATTCAAAGCATTGTTTTTATGTTATGATTAGCATATATTTATAGTTTGTATGTTTAATCATCTCACAAATCACCATGATTTATTAAATGGCCACACATACACAAGAAATATGTTAGTATTGACATAACCAAGACAAAAAAAAGAAACTTATGGAAAAAAATCCTAAAAAGAAAGGATATATGTTTGAGATATGTTAAGGATTATATGAAAATGGAAAGGAAAAAGGATGTTAGTATTAGTCCTAACTATTATGTGGTTTGTTAGTGGCTATGCAATTTTCATTTGAGTTACTTTTGGGCACATATAATATTGCAAGGCATATGGTATGGCATGAAAACTTGGCAAGGTTAACGTGAATGTTTTGGGTGGCGCATTGGGCAAGGAATAATCATCGCAGTTTTTTGGAAATTGATTACATGGTTAATGCATTGGTGATTGTTGGTTGTCTTTTACTTCAGAATTGAATAGGATGGGAGATGGAAGTGACTTACATTAAATGCATGTCACTCCATACTCCCCCCATCAGGTTTTTACCCTAGTATTGTTCTTGTTGCATTCGGTCTATTGGTGGTTAAGCTCCGCATTTCAGTCTTGGAAAGAAAATGCTTGGTCAGCTCTCCCTTTTAAGCTCTATGTTACAGGTATGGATATTTTTCACCCCATCCATGAATTACGCTTTATGTATGAATAAAAAATGGCTCAGTAATGCTTGGGTTTTTATTTTCCTGAGAATTTCAACTGTGTAAATGCGTGATTTTTCTCTATGGAATGAATTTGTAATGGTTCGGATTGCAATCAAAAGATTTAGTTTCTGTTGAGTTGTGCATTCGTTGGTTGCTCTGTTGATTAAAATCGTGGTGGGTCTTTGTGGATAATAAGTGGATTGGCCATATATCGCTCTGTGTTTTAATGGTGGAGGGTTTTCGCTCTGTGTATTCTTTCCTGTTGTTTCCTCACAGTCATGAGGGTAACCCTATCCAGTCGTGTTCAGAATGGCATTTGTTTGTTGTGTATTTTTCATACCAGATTCATGGTCATGGGCTCAGTGTCTTGGCCCCAAATTATATCGATAATTGGTCTTAGAGTGGCCATAGTGTTGATATATATCATATGGTTATGGATTAATATGAATTATGCCTCGGTGTTATGCATCCTCATCGATGTTGTTGTCAAATGGTTCAGCTCTTAAGGAAATAAACAGAGGTTATACTTGGATGTGTTCTTGGTAACCGTCATTGTCCATTGGACATTCACCGCTCCTATGCAAATGTAAGCACACTATCTGCATCGGGTTTTCTACCCTACCCATCGTTGTTTCCTCTGTGGCTAACTGTTGTTCTATTTTCCCAAACCGGGAGTTATAAGGAAACCATGTGGCTTCTACCGTGTTGTATCGAAGGGGTCTTTGCCTCTGGTTGACATGCCTCTAAGGACCTCTAGCTCTCTATGCTATTGATGATTGAGCATGCTCTTGATTGTCTCCTTGTATTTGTTGTGACAAAGCCCGATTTAAATCTCCAACTGTTCTTGCTCCTGTCGGTCATATTTTTGGTTGTAAAGGATTTGTTATCAAGTGGAGTGGTTACAGAATGTTTCATCGAGTCCCTATCTCATATTCCTATGATGAAATTGGTTGAAAAGTTGTGATTGGGAATGATTAATATTATGCAGTCAAGGGCTGCCTCTTTTCGTTGTACTCCCGATCACTGTATTCTTACAACATTGTCTTGATTGCAAATTGGAGATTCTTGTGTGTTTCACTAGGCCCGGTCAGGGTTATAAATAGTTATGGAAATGGTGATTGTGTGTATTTCGTTATGTTCATTGTGTATCTATTATGGAATCATTGTGCATATTGTAAATAATTGCATCGACAGTGATGAAGCTCGGGTTTTATACTGACTGTGGTTCCTTTGCAAAAACTTATTGGTTGATATGATGAAGAGTGTATGCAATCGGGCATGTTCTAGAACTTTGTTCGATTTGGAAGGGACCTGTGCATATATTTTAAATTGGTTGATCATGAATTGATAGAAAAGGTATGATATTTTTATAGTGATTCTTATGGGATAAAGGTGGATCAATGTTGTTGTGTGTTTTCTTTTAATTCTTAAAAGGAAAAAAAAAAGATTAAAGACCAAGCATTTTATTAACAAGACTGTTGAAAGTTGTTTCGATTATGAGTATGATTGCAGACTGGTCTAATTGAGAAGTTTTGAGGAATTTAAATGTTGAACACTGGACAGTTTTGGTACACAGTAATTATTGAATTGGTGTTGGTATTTTTTTGTATTGAGTACAGAGTTATGTTTATTGTTGCTTTATTGGTTTTATGAACAATATTCGTTATTTCCCTACCATTCTCTCACTTTTCCGCACATTACAAGTCCCCTCACCTTCCCAGATTCACTATTCACTCCATGTTCTTAAAATTAAATTGTAGTTAAATGAAAACTATGTATTATAACAGTTGAAGGATGGCACAAGGATGAGTTACAGTTGATATGTTTTTTTATCACAATACAGTTGATTGTTTGATGATTTGTTGAGAAGTAATCATGATATACCCCCCTTAATTTTACCACTTATCACTCAATACAATCCCTCATATATCC
The DNA here is from genome assembly GCA_000966675.3 of Picea glauca. Taxonomy (NCBI): domain Eukaryota; kingdom Viridiplantae; phylum Streptophyta; class Pinopsida; order Pinales; family Pinaceae; genus Picea; species Picea glauca. Next base: position 622,696 of record JZKD02S1672838.1, on the reverse strand, counting down.
TAGAACCCTTATTCACCCCCTACTAATTGAAAAGTATTAAATGATTTTTATGGATTGGATTGCATGAGTCTGATGTGTTGCTGAGCGAAACTTTGTTTCATATTTAAATAAATGTCATGTATGTTTTGTTGAAGAAACTAATTTCTAATAAATAATGCATACAGGAATGAGTTTTTTCAGCAGAGGTAGCCATGGCCGAGGTAACAAAGGAAGAGGAAATTGGAATAGGAGCCCTAGAAGGCCAAGGTTTTCTATACATTTTGATGCAGTCACAAGAGTTGAAACAACTATTCCAGGCTGTATTTTTTAACTGGATCCCAGTTCCCCCTCATGTCTTGTTACAACCTAAAGTCTCTAGAAATGAAGAATGGCAAGAGATTGTCCACTCGATAGTCTCCCAACATCATGGTTGCCCAATTTGCCTCTACCTACTCCTCCTCCACCGGTTAACCCAATTTTCCAAGCTGCCCCTATACACTCACCAGTACAGTCTTACCACACAAGCAAGAGGTTAAAAACTGAAGCCCGTCATGCACCTAATAAAGGAAAATTCATTGTTTCCCCCTCCTCTCCCTCAAATGACTCTGCCAAATCTGTTTCATCCTGCATGCATTTGAGAGATAATTGTTCTCATGTCATCAGTGAGATCATGCCTAAAGGCTCCACACAGCCTAGGGAAAATTCAAAGAAATCAAAGGGAGACAATAGCAACAAGGGGAAAATTGCCTCCCATAGTGGAAATATGGTTTTTGAGTGTTTTATTTATTGATTGTTGAGAACAGTTGACTTCTAAAGTTTTTGGAGAGCACACTATTTTTTAGATATGTTGGATATTAAATTTTTTGGATATGGTTTCAAATATCATTGATATTAATTTTCAAATTATGAGAGTGATGATGGGAGCCACAAGGAGGGATGTGTTTGATTGATTAACTAGATGTGTTTATGCTTGTTAAGAAACTAAAGGAAGTCACAAGGGGTCCCACCTACTCGTTATTATTTATTAAAGACCCTTATTATTATTTTACTAATTTCCCCCTAAACTAAAAGTTGGTTGAGTTTTAGTTAACTTAAATAAAGAGGTAGTTTGACTACTTCAACTAATTTTGATTGCTTAAAGGCAAAAAGAAACGGAGGAACAAGAGGAGAATAGAAGGAGAAGATATACTAAGGTCTTCTCTTGAGTTTTATTGAGATAGTTCAGTTTTCATTCATTCTTTAATTCATTGAAAGCCTAATTATTTTTATGACAACAGTGTCCTATTGTAGACAACAAGATTCAAGGCTGAATTACATCATTCAGACACTTTTTTTTTAGAGGTGTTGATCTATCTTTCATAGTTTGTGTAGACTTGTCTATTTGTGAATTAAATTTCATGACTAATAAAGGATATTGTGCAAAGTCGAGTGGGAAGCAATATGTGGCAAGTTGATCCAGATTTTAAAGTTTATCTTTTTACTTTCTGTCAAAGGTCCTTTTGTATGGTTTTCATCGGGGACATCTAAGTTTGAGTTTGGTCCAAACTTCCTCAGGGAATTTTGTAAAGAGAACGATTCTTTTGATAAATTGGAATGAAATAAGCGATTTCTTTATGTCTCATCTATGTTAATTATTGACTTGGTATATTTACTTCTGTCTCTACATTTATTTATGCATCTGTTATATTCATAAAATTACATAAACATTGATTTTTTCAGCAATCTTTTAATTATAAGAAAATCATCCTAAGCCCTTGTAACCAATACTTGTGGATTAGGAAACAAATTTTGAGGCTATAAACATAGGGTGATATTCATGTCTATCTTTCTTTAGCCAAGAGAGATCTGAAAATTCTTGAGTAAGATCATTTCATATCTTTTCCTCAAAAAACCTCATCAATGAACTTGGAAGTAATTGCAAATTTGATTTTACACAGTCGAGTTACTTGCAATTTAGTATCTTCACACACCCAACGTAATGGATATGTTTTCACATGAGGTGTAGTATTTAAACCCAACTTCTTAACAATCTACTCATATATTAAATCATCTTGAGATCCACTATCAAACAAAGTATCTATCTTTGTATGATTCACTATGACCCTTACATGGAAAAGTTCACTTTGTTTCTTTTGATTAGGAACACTTTCCAATTTAGTAGATTGAACTGAATAAATAGAACTAGCAGTAGATATACCTTTACTTCCCATTGATGTAATTTTAGTTTCATCTCCTGAATATGATCCCAGATCTTGTTGATTTGTTGCAACAATTTTTTGTTTCCCCTTATCCCAAGACTTATTTGGTCACAACTCTGGATGCAACTTCCAACACATTGTCTTCTCATGTCCTTTCGTCTTGCAGTGAGAACATGTAGGCTTCTCTTCAAATTTATTTACTGTAGCTGACTTCTTACTCTTCCATTTTCCCTTCGACTTTTTCTTGAATTTGTGTGGCTTCTTATCTTCAAACACATGCTTTCCCTTGCTACCCTCCAGATGAGTAGCTTGTACTGACACTTCGTCAATATTAGTAGGATTAAACATCAATATAGTATGTCGAAGATATGAATGCATACCAAAAATTTATTTCAGAAGAGTATCACGAGTATATAATGGAATTCACAAAGATGATACTTTCTTCTTAAATTCTTGTGTATATACTTGAACATTTTTCCCTTTTCCTTGTCTTAGATGTTTCCAATCTATTATTTTCATTTTCATATAAGATAATGGATAATTGTTTTTCTTAATGCAATAGTAAATTCATCCCAAGAATAAATTACTTTACCCTGTTGGATGACATCAAATTGTGTCCTACTCTCCCACCTTATCAAGGTTGTTCTACCTAGACGAAGAGTATCCAAATGTATATTTGTAGCGTCATCCACAATTTTTTGTACCCTACAATAGAATTCAATTTGTTTGACCAAATTGTCCAACTTCTCTGCATTCAATTCTCCATCATAAATCAACAAATCAATTTTACGTCTAACTTTAATAAAGGTAAATCATGAGGATGAGAATACTTCTTAAAATATTTCTTCTTAAGAGAAGAATTTTCACTCTCATCAGAAGAAGAAGATGATGATGATGATGATTATGATGGGGATCAAGAGGTTTTTCACCTCCTCCTCCACCTTCAACTTTTACTAATGTTTCAAATCCTCCTTGAGCCTTACGGTGTAGTTCTTCCACCATATTTTTCATCTTGAGAAATGTCATTGTCAAAGCCTTGAAGCTCATTATAGGACCTTCTCCTCCTTCATATGTCATTCCTCTTTTATGAAATTCTCTTTGAATTTTTGGGTTGAAGTCTTCTAGAGGGCCTTCACCTAGCTTGGATTTGGACCTCAGAAGAATTCACTTGCAAACTTGTCAAAACCTATTATGATATCAACTTGATCAGAACATCCTTAGATGTTAATTTATTTCTTAAGTACACATAAAAATCCAACTTGATTCGAAAAATATGATCGTCTTGACTTTTTACAAAACATTATGAATTCACTTACTTATCCAAAACCTCATTAATGATGAATAATTTGCAAGAAACTAAGTGAAATAGAAACAACAAGAACAAGGAACATTGCACAAGTTGTTAACGGAGTTCACCCATATTGGGCTATGTCTCTGAGTTCGCTTCCAAATGAGAGACAACTCTATTAATGCTCAAATTATTTATACAATAATGACTCTATCTTGTGTTATTACAATGACCTTCTTGTCTGATGATCAAACTCAGAAATAGAGGGAACCATTGAATTCTTCTCAAAATATTAAGAAAAATGAGTATAAACACCCTATACTTTCCTCAAGGAATTATATTGCACATAAAACAATGCACTAGAAAAAATTTAGTACCCTTGGGCATGAATTTCGATGCATACACCTCTACAACTTGGCATGTCTTTCCATTTCTCCAACACAAATCATGTGTGTGGTAAATTGGTATGGGTGTTGATTTCAATAAGGGAGGTTATGGAGTTGAACCCCACCCAACCCTCCTATACACCCGGATTGGCACGGTTTATGAACTTAAATTTTACTCCATTGGTGGGATTTAACAACCAATATACATGGCATGTTGTTTAAGTGGTTGGGTCTGTGGCCTTGAGGTCATGGGGTCGACCTCGAATGACACCCATTTGTGGTATATTATGTTTAATGCCTTTAAATATATAACCTTCACATACATGTAACAAGTGTCTTGGTATCCCGATTGTTTTGGGCTTGTAGTTAAGTCGTTGATCTGACTGCCAGAGGTTATTGGTTGAAATCTTCGAGCCCCAAAAAATATTGATACTATTAACCAATATTGGCCTATCAGAGAGTGTCACATGGCTCTCTTTGATTGGTCCATGCCACCTCAATCGTACACCTGTCACCATGCCATATCATTTGTATTATGCCACCTATCATCTGCCACGTGTCACCCTTTCAGTGGTGCCATGTGGACTATACAATTTCCATGTCATCATACAAATGACATGTGGCACATTTTTATTAGTCCAATTGGGTGTTAATTTGTCCATTTCTGGGTGACATGTGGCACTCTGTTGTGATACTACATCACCATGATGACATCATCAATATGTTATCTTGTTCTAAATCAGATGTACAAATGACCATGTGGCAGCTTGTGGGCTTTCCATGTGGCATCCCCATTTTTCCTTCTTCCCTATTTTTCCAAAACTTTGAAAAGCCATAAATTTCACATACAACATGTGTTTGATGTTGGACAATTGGTATCCATTGATGTCATCCCTTCGATATTGATCTTGTAGATTGATGTCAACCCTTAGAGATTGATGTCAACCCTTGAAGCAAGTCCGGTAGCAAATTTTGGTAGCCCCAGAGGTGTGGTTAAGGAACCCAAGTTTGTATGATGAATAAATACATGATTATCAATTAACTTGCAGGTAAGATTATCATAGATGGATAGTACACGTTGTGTTGTTTCTGGTGATATTTGGTATGTCACATGGTTCCTCACAGTTGAGGAGATATGGCTTTGTGAAGTTGGAGGACCCTCCTGAGTCATCTAGAAGCCCCTAGAAGGTAAAAAAGACGTCAATTATTCTATAAGATCCTAGAAAGTCATCAAGAAGGTTACTAGTCAAAGTGGTTGTAACTAGGATTTAATCATGGGTAAAGTTGTTGAAATAAGAAAATAATTAAAAATAAATTAATTGCATCAAGAAGTTATGAGTTTACTAATTATGGGTAAAATAGTTGCAACAAGAAAGTGGGTTAGCCCTAGAAGAGGGAAGATGGGTAAAATTGTTAGAAGATGGCCCCTAAAGGAAGCCACTTGGGAAAGTATAAATAAGAGAGCAAGAGACTCCCATTAGCACTCCCATTAACCTTATTGAACATCTATCTTGTGAAAGGTTTATTCTAGGTACTCATTGACATATTTGAAGTTGCACAAGTTTGAGGAAGTGAAAGAAGAGTGACAACAAAGTTTTGTAGTTGTAGTAGAGAGCGAGAAAATGTCGAAAAACCTTGATTAGGGTCATCCCCATGGGTCAGACAGTAAATGTACCGCAAGGCATACCTATGGGTTGCCTATAGCCTGTCACATGAGGCCCTGCTAGACAATGTCTTTCGTCACGTGAGGCAGTGTTAGATCTGAGGAATGAACTATGGTTAAGGTTAAAGAAACTAAGGAGAAGCTACATGCAAGGGTAACAATGTTTAGGTACAATAGAGTTATCTACATAAATAAAGGGGTATGTGATATGCTTGTATTGAAGTTGGTCTTTTGGTGATTGCTTGGGATATGGAAATGGGAGATTGAGCATTTCCCCTTGAGGAACTATTGGATGTATGGTATATGCTACATGAGGAAGATCTACAAAGGTACATTGCTGGTACTCTTGTTGTTTTTTGTTGACGCACTTTATTAGGTATATTTCTGAGTCATATCTTGTATCCATTGGTACATATTTGAGGGTTTTTGGTTAAGGTGTGTTGTTGAAGTTACTGTTGTAGATAGAGGTTGCATAACAGTGATGGTTTGATGCATGGTTGATGTGAGTTTTCACTATACATGGTTTATGGATGTTTGTATATGTATGGCACATGATTAGAGAGACATAGTTGTACATGGTTTGAACTATATACTTGTGACAATTGGTATGAGATCTATGTGATTATTCTGATTGGTTGATGAGATTAATGTGATAGGTTGTTGGTACATGTTGTGATAGGTTGTTGATGTATATGGTTGATGTGCATGGTTGGCACATGGTATGGTACATTATTGATACTTGGTATAGTTTATGCACTTGTTATGGTACATGTTTGACGATATAGGTTGTGGTACAGGTTGATGCATGGTGCAGGTTGGTACTTGGTTGAGACACATACCTTGTGATGGTATGTGGTGTTCTTGGTACATGCTTGGTAGAGGCATGTGGTGTTGATGTTGGGAATATGGTTTGAAATATCGTATTGGTGATCTTGGCATGAGTTTCATGCGGTTGAGAGTGGATCTGGTTTCGTGGATGAGACAATGAAAGTGATAGTGACAGGTTGAAAGTGATAGAGTGACAGTGACAATATCAGTTATTTGGAACTTATATTTCAGGGCGGCAGGATGGGGCAAGGAAAGGGGGTTGTATCCTCCTTCCAGTTGGTGATGAAGAATCACGGAGTTGGAGCTTCCTTCAGGTTGGAGCCTAAGAACTAGGTGGTTGTAACCACCTTCTGGTTGGAGTCGGAGAACCCAGGGGGTTGTAGCCTCCTTCTGGTTGGAGCTATAGAATTTAGGGAGTTGGAGCTTCCTTCAGGTTGGAGCTTGAGAATAGGGGTTTGGAGCCTCCTTCCAGTTGTAGCTAGAGAATTGGAAGTTGGTGCTTCCTTGAATGTAATTCTTCTGACATATAAGAAAAACATTTTGTGGTTTTCTCTCACATTGGGTTTCCACGTAAACTTTTGGTGTACTGTGTACTTGATGTGATGTTGTTGATGTTATGATAATTATGATTATATTCCTATGAAATATTGAATGCATTCATAGATACTACATTGATGATGAATTGATGAACATTGTTGAATAAATTAAAATAATATATATTGTGGTTAAAAGTGGAATAAAGTGTGAATATCGATT